>JBAIZL010000005.1:1205000-1693200 GCA_036971475.1 Prosapia bicincta
TAAGTAGAAGAGGTTTGCAAATAGCCATGCCTCTCATTGTCAGACGAACTGTAACGGTGGGTATAAGTGGACGAGGTTTGCAAATAGCCATGCCTCTCATTGTCAGACGAACTGTAACGGTGGGTATAACTGGAAGAGGTTTGCAAATAGCCATGCCTCTCATTGTCAGACGAACTGTAACGGTGGGTATAAGTGGAAGAGGTTTGCAAATAGCCATGCCTCTCATTGTCAGACGAACAGTAACGGTGGGTATAATTGGAAGAGATTTGCAAATAGTCCTGCCTCTCATTGTCAGACGAACAGTAACGGTGGGTATAACTGGAAGAGATTTGCAAATAGTCCTGCCTCTCATTGTCAGACGAACTGTAACGGTGGGTATAAGTGGAAGAGGTTTGCAAATAGCCATGCCTCTCATTGTCAGACGAACAGTAAAGGTGGGTATAACTGGAAGAGATTTGCAAATAGTCCTGCCTCTCATTGTCAGACGAACTGTAACGGTGGGTATAAGTGGAAGAGGCTTGCAAGTAGCCATGCCTCTCATTGTCAGACGAACTGTAACGGTGGGTATAAGTGGAAGAGGTTTGCAAATAGTCCTGCCTCTCATTGTCAGACGAACAGTAACGGTGGGTATAACTGGAAGAGATTTGCAAATAGCCATGCCTCTCATTGTCAGACCAACTGTAACGATGGGTATAAGTGGAAGAGGTTTGCAAGTAGCCATGCCTCTCATTGTCAGACGAACTGTAACGGTGGGTATAAGTGGAAGAGGTTTGCAAATAGTCCTGCCTCTCATTGTCAGACGAACAGTAACGGTGGGTATAACTGGAAGAGATTTGCAAATAGCCATGCCTCTCATTGTCAGACGAACAGTAACGGTGGGTATAAGTGGACGAGGTTTGCAAATAGCCATACTTCTCATTGTCAGACGAACAGTAACCGTGGGTATAAGTGGACGAGGTTTGCAAATAGCCATACCTCTCATTGTCAGACGAACTGTAACGGTGGGTATAAGTGGACGAGGTTTGCAAATAGCCATACCTCTCATTGTCAGACGAACTGTAACGGTGGGTATAACTGGAAGAGGTTTGCAAATAGCCATACCTCTCATTGTCAGACGAACTGTAACGGTGGGTATAACTGGAAGAGATTTGCAAATAGTCCTGCCTCTCATTGTCAGACGAACTGTAACGGTGGGTATAAGTGGAAGAGATTTGCAAATAGCCATGCCTCTCATTGTCAGACGAACAGTAACGGTGGGTATAACTGGAAGAGGTTTGCAAATAGTCCTGCCTCTCATTGTCAGACGAACAGTAACGGTGGGTATAAGTGGAAGAGGTTTGCAAATAGTCCTGCCTCTCATTGTCAGACGAACTGTAACGGTGGGTATAAGTGGAAGAGGTTTGCAAATAGCCATACCTCTCATTGTCAGACGAACTGAAACGGTGGGTATAAGTGGAAGAAGTTTGCAAATAGCAATACCTCTCATTGTCAGACGAACAGTAACGGTGGGTATAAGTGGAAGAGGTTTGCAAGTAGCCACCGCAGAGAAAGGAAAGTATGGAGAGACCAAGTGTACATTGCAGCCGGAAGAAATGGAAAGTGATCTGTGAAAATCGTAACTGGAAACCGGAGAACAAAGCCTATGGAACGGGTAAAGTGGAGCAGAACGTTTAAAGGGAGTCAAGGTTTTGTAAGGCAATAAACGAGGTACAGTGAGACCCCTTGGTGTATACTTTGCTGTCCGTTACGCATAATGTTGCATATTTTATAGCAAGCGTCAAAAAGCGATTACCGTATCGTCACGATCTCTAGGCAAAGCCTCTGCTCGCAAGTAGTAGTATTTAGTACCTTTTATTGCCATATCTTTTATATAAGAACTATAATTTCTTAATGAATAAACTCTTGTGCACTTCTTTCCTGTACTTCACTCAAGTGTCCTGGAATACTCGTTAGACCTTATCACAGTTTGTGTCCTTCACCAACCCCGTAAAGTAGATTTAGGGAACTTGTGACGAGTCTATGGCTAGTGCACTTCTTTCCTGTACTTCACTCAAGTGTCCTGGAATACTCGTTAGACCTTATCACAGTTTGTGTTCTTCGCCAACCCAGTAAAGTAGATTTAGGGAACTTGTGACGAGTCTATGGCTAGTGCACTTCTTTCCTGTACTTCACTCAAGTGTCCTGGAATACTCGTTAGACCTTATCACAGTTTGTGTCCTTCACCAACCCCGTAAAGTAGATTTAGGGAACTTGTGACGAGTCTATGGCTAGTGCACTTCTTTCCTGTACTTCACTCAAGTGTCCTGGAATACTCGTTAGACCTTATCACAGTTTGTGTTCTTCGCCAACCCAGTAAAGTAGATTTAGGGAACTTGTGACGAGTCTATGGCTAGTGCACTTCTTTCCTGTACTTCACTCAAGTGTCCTGGAATACTCGTTAGACCTTATCACAGTTTGTGTTCTTCGCCAACCCAGTAAAGTAGATTTAGGGAACTTGTGACGAGTCTATGGCTAGTGCACTTCTTTCCTGTACTTCACTCAAGTGTCCTGGAATACTCGTTAGACCTTATCACAGTTTGTGTCCTTCACCAACCCCGTAAAGTAGATTTAGGGAACTTGTGACGAGTCTATGGCTAGTGCACTTCTTTCCTGTACTTCACTCAAGTGTCCTGGAATACTCGTTAGACCTTATCACAGTTTGTGTCCTTCACCAACCCCGTAAAGTAGATTTAGGGAACTTGTGACGAGTCTATGGCTAGTGCACTTCTTTCCTGTACTTCACTCAAGTGTCCTGGAATACTCGTTAGACCTTATCACAGTTTGTGTCCTTCACCAACCCCGTAAAGTAGATTTAGGGAACTTGTGACGAGTCTATGGCTAGTGCACTTCTTTCCTGTACTTCACTCAAGTGTCCTGGAATACTCGTTAGACCTTATCACAGTTTGTGTTCTTCGCCAACCCAGTAAAGTAGATTTAGGGAACTTGTGACGAGTCTATGGCTAGTGCACTTCTTTCCTGTACTTCACTCAAGTGTCCTGGAATACTCGTTAGACCTTATCACAGTTTGTGTCCTTCACCAACCCCGTAAAGTAGATTTAGGGAACTTGTGACGAGTCTATGGCTAGTGCACTTCTTTCCTGTACTTCACTCAAGTGTCCTGGAATACTCGTTAGACCTTATCACAGTTTGTGTTCTTCGCCAACCCAGTAAAGTAGATTTAGGGAACTTGTGACGAGTCTATGGCTAGTGCACTTCTTTCCTGTACTTCACTCAAGTGTCCTGGAATACTCGTTAGACCTTATCACAGTTTGTGTTCTTCGCCAACCCAGTAAAGTAGATTTAGGGAACTTGTGACGAGTCTATGGCTAGTGCACTTCTTTCCTGTACTTCACTCAAGTGTCCTGGAATACTCGTTAGACCTTATCACAGTTTGTGTCCTTCACCAACCCCGTAAAGTAGATTTAGGGAACTTGTGACGAGTCTATGGCTAGTGCACTTCTTTCCTGTACTTCACTCAAGTGTCCTGGAATACTCGTTAGACCTTATCACAGTTTGTGTCCTTCACCAACCCCGTAAAGTAGATTTAGGGAACTTGTGACGAGTCTATGGCTAGTGCACTTCTTTCCTGTACTTCACTCAAGTGTCCTGGAATACTCGTTAGACCTTATCACAGTTTGTGTTCTTCGCCAACCCAGTAAAGTAGATTTAGGGAACTTGTGACGAGTCTATGGCTAGTGCACTTCTTTCCTGTACTTCACTCAAGTGTCCTGGAATACTCGTTAGACCTTATCACAGTTTGAGTCCTTCACCAACCCCGTAAAGTAGATTTAGGGAACTTGTGACGAGTCTATGGCTAGTGCACTTCTTTCCTGTACTTCACTCAAGTGTCCTGGAATACTCGTTAGACCTTATCACAGTTTGTGTCCTTCACCAACCCCGTAAAGTAGATTTAGGGAACTTGTGACGAGTCTATGGCTAGTGCACTTCTTTCCTGTACTTCACTCAAGTGTCCTGGAATACTCGTTAGACCTTATCACAGTTTGTGTCCTTCACCAACCCAGTAAAGTAGATTTAGGGAACTTGTGACGAGTCTATGGCTAGTGCACTTCTTTCCTGTACTTCACTCAAGTGTCCTGGAATACTCGTTAGACCTTATCACAGTTTGTGTCCTTCACCAACCCAGTAAAGTAGATTTAGGGAACTTGTGACGAGTCTATGGCTAGTGCACTTCTTTCCTGTACTTCACTCAAGTGTCCTGGAATACTCGTTAGACCTTATCACAGTTTGTGTCCTTCACCAACCCAGTAAAGTAGATTTAGGGAACTTGTGACGAGTCTATGGCTAGTGCACTTCTTTCCTGTACTTCACTCAAGTGTCCTGGAATACTCGTTAGACCTTATCACAGTTTGTGTTCTTCGCCAACCCAGTAAAGTAGATTTAGGGAACTTGTGACGAGTCTATGGCTAGTGCACTTCTTTCCTGTACTTCACTCAAGTGTCCTGGAATACTCGTTAGACCTTATCACAGTTTGTGTCCTTCACCAACCCCGTAAAGTAGATTTAGGGAACTTGTGACGAGTCTATGGCTAGTGCACTTCTTTCCTGTACTTCACTCAAGTGTCCTGGAATACTCGTTAGACCTTATCACAGTTTGTGTTCTTCGCCAACCCAGTAAAGTAGATTTAGGGAACTTGTGACGAGTCTATGGCTAGTGCACTTCTTTCCTGTACTTCACTCAAGTGTCCTAGAATACTCGTTAGACCTTATCACAGTTTGTGTCCTTCACCAACCCCGTAAAGTAGATTTAGGGAACTTGTGACGAATCTATGGCTAAGCCATAACAAATCGATGTGGAGAAGGTTATGGCTCATTTGTGGCTGATCGCACCTATGGTCACAGTATCAAACAGCTGTTCAATTCTTTAGACGTTTACTTGAAGGGACTCTTCATAAGTGTTTAGATTTGTGTAAATTCACGTCCAGATCTCTCTGTTATTGCTTTTATATGAGATAGTTCACGATGTGTAGCACCATTATTCTCCTGCATTAATATTACATATGCGTCTGCAACAGGTAGTGTAACCGATGACTACTTTCTTATCAAACCCTTCTATTTCAGATTAGTTTCTACTGGATAGGCATTGATATTGGACGTTTTCTGTACTCACATTCATTGATTCTTCTCCACCTCCCAAACGAGAGGATGTTCCCTGCCTCCCAACGCCATTCGCACAAGAACCACAGAATGCGTATGCGCGAGTCGAGAGACCTGCTGCAACTGTAGCACATGTACTCCTCCATTGTCCGCAACTCAACCCATAACTCGAGCAGAACACAAACTAAAACCTGTGAATAAATACGACTCCAAACACTCGATAGTTTGGCTTGCGCATAGTGCTGTCGGAGTCATAAACACGTCACGCCAAGTGGGTCAGCTCTGGCTTGGACCGCTGATTTACTGGGCTGTTTGTACAATAAGCGATACAATGTGGGGCGACAAGTCAGGTGGCCGCTGGGAAGGTTGCAACGGGCATTTACACCTCTTCTAATCCAGCTTTCTCATCACTTTCTTCGGAAGTACGTCCTCCAAAGCCAGTAATTAGAACATGTGGTCAAGCGAGAACTCTTGGCGTCAGTCTCGCATGGAACAGGGATTTAGGAATACAAGTAAGCCATTATACGATACCTTCTGGAGTGTTCAAACCCATCCTCTCCCACTATCCTGAAGTCCCCGGACACTGTTTATATAACTGTATCGGAAAAAGAGAGTTTGTAGGTGAATTAGGAAGAAAACCCCCAACTTCTAAACTCTAAAGGGCCCCTTCAATATTTTCAGAGAAGACGAGCCCCGCATAGCTAATTCCACACACACATCAATAAGCCAAATGTAAGTAATACGTATATCGTATAGTATGCGAAGTATGAATCAATAAAAGTTACCCAAAACTTGAATGTACATTTAATATCAAGCTCAATGTAGACCTAGAAAGGATCATAATACGTATAATATTAAATTTTTAGTTGTTATTTAATCTCGATGTTTACGCTTATCAGAACACAGTAGCACAGGGAAAGGCGTAGGCCCACCTACGCCACTTAATGAGAACACTGATGACAGGCACAATTATTTAACAGTTCATAAAAATTAATTTGAATTGAAATGATTAGAACCTTTAGTAGATCTCAGAGATGGTTGTCTGTTGACTTTATAAATGCTATTGTTGAAAAAGAGCACTCACAAAGGTATGTCCTTCCAAACATTGAAGCTATTCCCCTTGTCTGAGCTCATACTGGCGGTCTTACCATCTTCAACATATATCCTATAATCTATTGCAACCTGTATTTTTATGTTTTAACTTATTAATAAATAAATAATGTATTGTGTTGAACATTCGCAAGGGGCGATAGTTGGCCCTCACTGTTCCAGATGAGTGGAACATATATGTATGAATGTAAACGTTGAAGTAGTGAGTCCCTGAGCCGTAGCTTTCCTTGTCGCAGGCCCAACGGCCAACATTTGTTCCATACTGCTTTTCCAGTCGCTTAAATTAATAGAAAGTTGCTCTATATAGACTCAACAATGATTCAATGTAAAGGCCTTGTCGATAAAAGCCGTGAAAATGTGCATTTCAAGCGTCCGGGACCGAGAGAGAAACCGTCGGCTCGAGAAGACTCGCATGATTTGAACTCGTAATAACGCCGTGCACGATTTGAATACGTTATTGTTTGCACAGGCGGCGGACAGAGCAAACACCCACGGATGATTTGCTTTTTGCGCCTGTCGAGGAATTGATTCGTCTAGACGCCAGATCAAGCGTGACCGTGCTGCCATGTAGGTCACACAGTTTCACCGTAATCCCAGTGAGAACGCTTGTTCGAGTATGGCATATATAAATATATATATAAATATATATATATATATATATATATATATATATATTTATATATATATATATCATTATCACTATATGTAATTAAACAAGAATCTTACTTGGTACATATATAATCTTTAAGTACATATAGTGAAAGTGAATATAAGAAAACAGTGTTGCAAAGCTACAAATATATATATATATATATATATACATATATAAGTACGTCGGAAGGAGATGTCTAACAACCGAGAGATGCCTCTTGGCCGTTGCTGTCCCTAATAGTTGTTTTACAATAACTTTAATGCTCCACATGCACTGATGACTAAAAAACGAGTGACGCCACTTGGCCGTTGCTATCCCTAATAGTTGTTTCTAATAATTTTAATGATCCACATACACTGATGTCTAATAGCTAACTGAATACATCGGATGATTTATTGGGTTTATATTCGTCCCTAAATTACAGACCTACTAAACAGGGATTTAAAAATTTCAACTGCGCTTAGATTAACCGGCGTCAGACCTAAACCTCATGAAAAGAGAATACTTTCTCTGCATAATTGTGCCCGATTAATAGATTCCCATTAACTAATTTCGTACAATTCGTACATATAAACGTTGAACACATTTAGTATTTCCGCGCACGTACATTGATATTTTCTAATAAAGCAGGTACCGAGCTGACGTCAACTAGTGCCTTCCCCTGTAATTACACCATTAACATTCTATTAAGCATACTTTGTAATCTCGCTTTTATTTCCGCGCCACAGAACGTGAGATAATGTTATCGCCTGCTGCTTCGATTGCTATCTGACTCGACGAAACCCAATCTCCGTCCGTTTCCATTCTCGGCCATTCCTTCATGCAATTCTTAACTTTCTAAAGAAGAAAACTCAATTTGCTAACGTAAAGGAGTATTTTGGGATTTGGTCAATTATTTCTTTCTAACTGGAAAACACTAAACTGGGTTTTTTAAACTAGGGGTCGGATCAGGAAGTAGAAACTAGTCTGCATGAAGAGGTCATTCCATGCGATAAATGTCTCTCTCTCCCCCCTCTTTCTCTCTCTCTCTCTCTCTCTCTCTCTCTGTATCTCTCTCTCCCTTTGTATTTCGTCTCTTTTCTGTTCCCCTATTGACAATCTACATTACTATTTCTCCTTCTGAATTATTATTTCTTTTTATTCGATATCTCTCTTCCATTTACTTCTTGCTCCTATCTCAGTTTTTTTACACCCCTTTCCATTTCTTCCACAATTCTGTCCTTCATTTTTCTATTCTCTCTCTTTGCTTCCATCACACTTCTTTCTTTATTTTATCTTGATATCTTTTTTATTTATTTTCTTCTATTATTGTTCGCTTCATTCATTTTTAAACTCACCTGTTCTCCATCCTCCTTTCCTTTATCCGCATCTTCTATTTACCTATATTAATATCTCTCTTGCCTCTATGTGTCTCTTATTCATTTATTACTTATCTCTGTCTTTTCTTTCACAATGTTTTTTTTCGTTCACTTCTCACTTCTATTACCTTTTTCTGCTTTACATTTCTCTTTCTCTTTTTTATTTATGTTCTTCTCTCTATATTTCATCCTTTCTTTTATCCATAATTATTTACTATTTACTTACATAGTATATTCATGCGGTTCTATATGTAAAAGCAACCTATTGCAGACAAAGAAATATAACATTTAGAATGACTGACCTGGAAATGGTTTTAGTGATCTGGACTAAGTCTATGCAGAACATGCGGCTAACAATTCACTTAAACATTGGGATCGTTGTTCCTTTGTAGGATGATGTTAATCTTCAAGGACTCATAGTCCAAGAAAGACACTCCTCAAGATAATTGAGAATATAATTACCACAACCGATTGAAACCCCGAGCATCCCCTTAAAGCAGTGTGTAATCATAACAGAATAAAATTCAGGACGAAATGAATATCGAAGACGCAAAGTGTAACAGCCCTCTTGAGAGACAGTAATGCTTCTAACTGACGACAGAAGAGGATGCGTGTAAAATATAACATTCGTGGTGATTTTAACGAACGATCCCTACGACGAGTTTAAATCATAGTGCCCTCTACTAAATTGAGACGTTTCGAAATTACCGGACTCAAATGAAGCTCTTTAAATGTATGTTGGCGTCAAAATGATGCAAATTCCATCATTTCCGAGTCGAGAAGTAGACATTATAATCGAATTAAAGAGCGCTCGGTGGATGCGGTTGATGTTTAGCTTGAGGCAACACGGCCAAACACAAACACGCTTAATAGCTGTTTTGATTTATTTGAGCTATTAGGTTATATTTTAAACAGTCATTTGTTTTGACCTATTTCCCCCTACCAAGAGCTAGCTGTAGTAACAATATATAGTTGTCTGTATGTGCGGAAATATTCCAAACATACGACCAAATAATGTGTTTTGTGTCATGACTCTTTCCGTTATACAAAATGCCTTTAAATCTGCCTACTTTCTATTTATTACCTCTACACAAAAGGATTTTGTGATATGAGTTGTACACGACAACACAATAGGGTGGTTTATCTTCCTGGTCATCCCACTAATCCTAGTTTCCCGTCCTCTTTCCGGCCGTTACAAGGGAAATCAGCTTCATTCTTCTCTGCTTGAAAGCATAGTAAATCTACTGTAAAACTGTCAAATTGACTGATTATTTTCCAGGGTTAAAACAATCAACTAGTTAGGTATAGGTAAGACTAGGGTGGCGTTTCCTCACTATACCTACTCTCTAACGGGGTCATAAAGAGCTATTACACCAACTGTAGATACAGAAATAGAGGTCTGGCTAGAACACATATACCTGGGTATTATAGCAGAGCAACAACATTGGGGGATGTGCAGGCTAGCTACCTACCCTATTAGGCTGAGCAAGCTACGAAGTTCTTTGGTCGATGTCACGTGATGCAAATCAGACATCACAACTAATAACCATTGCACGTATGGTTAAGTAAAATGTACACAGAAAGACTTTAACGCATGGCACAGCATGTACAAGAACACCACCTCTACCTTCCTATTGAAATCTCGCTTCTTGGGAAACTCGTTGTTTCTAAAGCTTCTCAATGGTTACTCGATGCCAAAGCTTCTAAAACCGAAGCGTGCAACTTATTTAGACTATAATATTGAATTATCAAAACGATTGCTCAAAACTTGTTGTGAGATAATGGTAAAACAATAAACAAAGCGTACAAACACACAACGGCCGATCCAAACAGGTTTGCCAAAATCACAAACCTAAATAACAACCGGTTGTAAGTCATAAAACTGTCGTTAGGTTAAAGGTTAGTTGTAATTGAATTTGGTTTTAGTTAATTCATGGCATCCAATAAAAGAAACCTGAGCGGCAGTTTGCACGTGTGGTTCGGCATAAGGTCTTACGCATGTAGGCAGTACAAAGCATGGTAAGCAGCTCAGGGATAAACACAGCTTACAGGATGAAACAGGAGAGGAGCCACCGCTTATCAAGAGAGTCAGTGGAAGGGCCAGAGCTCATCAAGTGAACCAGTGAAATAATCAAAGCTACCCAGTGAACCAGTGGTAAAGCCAGAGCTCACAAGGGAAACCAGTGGAATAGTCAGAGCTCATTAAGTGAACAAGTGAAATAATCAAAGCTATCCAGTGAACTATTGAAAAGGCCAGAGCTTACCCAGTAAACTAGTGAAAAGGCCAGAGCTTACCCAGTAAGCTAGGGAAAGGACCAGAGCTTACCCAGTGAACTAGTGAAAGGGTCAGAGCTTACCCAGTGAACTAGTGAAAGGGCCAAAGCTTACCCAGTTAACTAGTGAAAGCTCTGAAGTTTACCCAGTGAAGTAGTGAAAGCGCCAAAGCTTACCAGTGAACTAGTGAAAGGGCCAGAGCTTACCCAGTGAACTAGTGAAAGGGCCAGAGCTTACCCAGTTAAGCAGTGAAAGAGCCAAAGCTTAATCAGTGAACTAGTGAAAGGGCCAGAGCTTACCCAGTGAACTAGTGAAAGGGCCAGAGCTTACCCAGTGAACTAGTGAAAGGGCCAGAGCTTACCCAGTGAACTAGTGAAAGGGCCAAAGCTTACCCAGTGAACTAGTGAAAGCTCTGAAGTTTACCCAGTGAAGTAGTGAAAGCGCCAAAGCTTACCAGTGAACTAGTGAAAGGGCCAAAGCTTACCCAGTGAACTAGTGAAAGGGCCAGAGCTTACCCAGTTAGGCAGTGAAAGAGCCAAAGCTTACCCAGTGAACTAGTGAAAGGGCCAGAGCTTACCCAGTGAACTATTGAAAGGGCCAGAGCTTACCCAGTGAACTAGTGATAGGGCCAAAGCTTACCAAGTACTAATGCCAGATAAACGGAAATAAATGCATTGGAATTGAATCAAGGTATATGATCTACATTTAAAATAAAGAAATGTATCTAAATCGTTGAAATACCGTTGCTTTTGAGCGGGATATTTGTATTAAAAATGGTCTACTGGTCTCTCACAGTCTACTCAGCAGGTAGAAAATAAGTGCCTTAAACTGTAATGACTCCCATGGCCTTGCAAAAACAAGTGCAGATATATTTATTTATTAAAATGACAACGAATTGCCCTTAGGACGCGGTAGACTCGCCCCGTTCCGCTTTTAATACAGCTATTCATTATAAAATGACCAACGACTGCCGAAACAAGACCAAATTGCAAACCTCGAACAAAATTACACTTCTCAAATGTCAACGCGTAGCCGTGATTAGTTTCCCTGGAGGTAATTACCTGGATCCAGGTCGGTTTGCAAAACAACCGCTTCTGTGGGTCCAGGAAATAACAGTCATTATGGTTGATTACACCCACAATGCAGTCCTCTTAATGCAACATCCGTTATACTTCAAGTAGCGGCCCTAGCCACGCGAGCTAGCTCTTATCAGCGTCAATAGTTATACATATGGAGAATAGAAAATTGTATATGACAACATGCTTCAACACCCTACTCTCATAAAAGCATTTTGCGTGTTTTCGCACGTAAAACGCCACATTCTTAGGCTAGTTCGCAGGGCATGCCAACCTTTAAAGCATTAAATTCTCTAAAACGACTTAATATATCCGTCACTAATGCGGTGTAGTTAACATGTCGAACATAGCAGCTAGTTAATGACTATATTCGTGTCGCACACACATCACGCCCCCTAAACCTTGCATGCCCCCTGCGTCTACCCGATTCGTGATAGTTTACAGAAATGATCACGTTGTATAATTTATCAATTTTACATTGTGCGCCAATGATGCATGGCCAATCGCCAAAGCGTAACAATTAATTATCCCGGCGTAACGACAGGTTAAGCTACGCTAAAAATGTGCGCATTGTGTAACCGTTGATTTGTGGGTATTTTTTGATTTCGTACGCGATATGTGTTTGTATTGATTGGATGTTGTCATTGTTGCCAACATAACGAGTGGTCACGGCGATTCGTGCATCTGACGAAACTTTCTTTGTCACATGTTACTAACAATGGTGTTGTTTGCACGTAATTTTCTTATGAATCGAACGACCTTGTTGAAATCGGTTCAAGATGGCGCCAGCTGTGACTTTCTCTCGCGAAATTACATTTTTATTCTCATTATGCGACAATTTCGGAACTTCCTCGTCTCGATAAGCTTGACAGGGGAATCCATTGGGAAACGGTTCGTCTTTACGCTTATCTGCCTGCAGAGAATTTACATAGGCCTACCCAAAATCCAACTTCCGGTTTCCATAAACAGAACGTTATAAATAGCTTATACTAATATTTATTCCTCTTTTATTTTCGCTTCATAGTTTGGGTAAAATGTCACGCTCCTACCGGTGAAAGCATGCACTACTTTACCCCTTTTAGTTAAATTATAGCAAAAATGACGAAACCTAAGTTCATGTTAACATGTGGTATCTACATTATTTATTATTTACAGTTAGGCATATTTTGTTAACAATAAACATTTCATTGTTGCTACGAATTTGCTATAAACTCCTGAGAACGTTAATAGTTTTACAGCCATTTTGTTTAGCAAGAAAGCATTCAGGTTCAATAAGTTAGGAGAGTTTAACTACTTATGAAAAACGAAAGAAAGTCAGAAAGTGGAAAACGCAAAAGACTTGCCTAAAATTACATCCAAAGACTATTCAGTTAGGTAGCTTGAAAACGCAACAAAGAAAACTGTTGCAACAACTCTAATACTGTTGTAATTTAGAGTTTGTAGTAGTAACACTCACTGATGATGTTGACTTTGTCATTGAAACGAGTATGAGTAAATAAATGATTAATTTGTGAGTTTTGTGTATGTTTTTATTTGTTTTTAACATAACCTCACAAGCTAAGCTCAAAGAATATTTGTATACTCTAATACTGTATTAACTATTAGAGACTTTAATGCTGCATAATTAATTATATAGTAATGTATAAGATTTAAATGCAGACTACTGAGTTGATAACGTCTGCATCGATATTTAGTATTACATATGTTACTGACAAATACGTTCTAAAAACGTTACTTTAAATGTCACAAGCCATAAATAGTGATTATATTTGAAAACGTAAGTTCGTGTATAAACTGAAGGTTTACTTGGCCAACTCCTTATTCAGTAGCTTTTTCCCAAACCTATCCCAACCCTAGCTATGTTTCGCAGAAGGTCCTACAATTTTATAATAATATGGCAGTTTCTGAAAAACTACTTAGTTTATTGCTAACATCTACCTGAAGGTAAAGAAATATGTTTGTACCACGGTAATAATGAAACTGCGCTGCAATTCGCGACGTTTAAATCTCTTTTAATTCCTACTATTAGTAGACTATAGACTCAAGATGTGTGTGTATATATATATATATATATGCTTGTACATATTTTCAATCGTTTTAAAATACTTTTTATTCAGCCATTCAAGTTCAAATAGGCTATATTTTTGAAACCTTGTAGTGGATGCCACTTGATGATGATGAAGTTTTTTCAGATATTAATTCATTAATTAAATTTTAAAACGTTCGTCTTCAGGTTGGAATTGAATTGTATGATCACATGTTTGAATCCAGCCTCAACTAACGATTAGAAGTAATGGTTTAGTTGTAATTGTTTAATGAAAAGTAACAAAAATAAAATTTTCTTTGTTGATATAAGAAGGGATTATGTTCAAACAAATTGTTTAATATGACTTGTTTAGAATGTATTTTAAGTAAGAGAATTAGGCCTACTATTTACCCGGAACACTTTGTATCTAGTCACCAGATTGTCCCGTCTACCAGTGTTTCAATAAGAGAGGCGTTGCACCAAACCTACGCTCCCCGCAAAGAGCCCAATAACTCGTACTACGGGCTGCGTTTATATACGATGCTACTGCCCGTTACGGCCGCATAAATACGAACTATCGTTTGTAATTAGCGTCCGTCAATTTTAATTTCAAATATATGTCGATAACGAAATTATCGTTTGATTTACCGACAGCTCAGCCGCCTCCAGGTGTGTTTACTCCAACAGTTAATAGCTGCGATTTATCCCCGCGCACTTTCTCTCGGACGTTGATGGTAATTGTAAAACTCTTTCTTTATGCGCCTGCCTCAACCTTCTCACAAGTTCACGAGTGGATCTAAGCATTCCTTTTTGTGTACAACACATAAAATTCTGTGATCACCTGACTTCTATCATTCAACATATGATTTCACTCAACAGCTGTTTTTGTTTTCATTTAGAGGTTATGTTTACATATTCAAATCCATTATACACAGTTGGTTAAAGATACATAAATACCGTGCGCGCCTAAATAAACAGTAGGGCCTACTGAAGCAGTAAGATTATATTTTACGCCTATTTCATTTTATTAAATTATTTTTATGAGCTGTACAAAGTTTCAATCGTTAACAAAATACGATTTTAATCATCCAATAACGTTCATATACATTTTGTCAATCCAATAGGGGATGACAGTTGATGTTAATACAGTTTTTTCAAATATTTATTCAATAATTAAATTATAAAATTTGTAGGGTCCAGCCGTAGTAGCGCACCTTGCACTGTGCAACAATCTATATTACTTGGAAATATATTTCTCAATGATGTTTATGAATTCTTTCCCTATCTGGTTGTTGTCGAAACCTCCACAGTACAACC
Source organism: Prosapia bicincta (assembly GCA_036971475.1). Lineage (NCBI taxonomy): Eukaryota > Metazoa > Arthropoda > Insecta > Hemiptera > Cercopidae > Prosapia > Prosapia bicincta. The sequence goes on from JBAIZL010000005.1 coordinate 1,219,967, forward strand.
TTAAACTGTTGCCATGGTTACCAAACAATACCATAAATAATACTCTAAGGTAACTAGAATAAAATTTTTCTTTCTTAAACTCAGTAGGTAGGAATTTTCAGGATTTTTTAAAATATTACTTGCTTTATTCACATAGCTTTACAAACACATACAAGTAAAAAGAAGCTAAACCGGTTAGACTCGGGTATAAACATGTTCTATATGACCTCCGTACAATCTGAGGCCACACTAGCACTGATCTTGGAGGGGTTGTTTCATGCTCGTTGTACACATGGTTATTCATTCCTTTAGGAAGATGGGGGATTTGCCAGACGTAGGCGTTAGATGGTGTAAGTTTGGGGGATAAGGAAAATTTCTTCTAAGGGGGATGAGGCATTTGCCAAGACAGTGCGGGTGGCATCATCTTGCTGTATCCACTGGGAACGAAAAGGACAGTTTCGGGCACAACAAAATCTCCTGACTTCTCCTATATCAGTAATTCTTCTGCAGCTGATTCAGTTTTAGTACTGTTTATTTTGTATGGCCGCATTATCCGATGAATTGTGGCCACACTTCGGGCGTTTTCATCTATCTGTACTGATGACAGTACACTTTGTAGTATGTTTAAGCAGTCACGTGCTTAGTGATCAGTCACGTCAGCTGGGACAACACCCTGCGCAACCGAAGCGTTATAAAAAAAATTTCCTATGAACCTGCAGTGGCCCAATAGCCTCCAGCTTGGGAGCATAGCGGGCCGGCAGCTGGAGGGTTGCCGCCTTTACATCCCTGCTTAGTGAGCAGTCACGTCAGCTGGAACAACACCCTGCGCAACCGAAGCGTTATAAAAAAAATTTCCTATGAACCTGCAGTGGCCCAATAGCCTCCAGCTTGGGAGCATAGCGGGCCGGCAGCTGGAGGGTTGCCGCCTTTACATCCCTGCTTAGTGAGCAGTCACGTCAGCTGGGACAACACCCTGCGCAACCGAAGCGTTATAAAAAAAATTTCCTATGAACCTGCAGTGGCCCAATAGCCTCCAGCTTGGGAGCATAGCGGGCCGGCAGCTGGAGGGTTGCCGCCTTTACATCCCTGCTTAGTGAGCAGTCACGTCAGCTGGAACAACACCCTGCGCAACCGAAGCGTTATAAAAAAAATTTCCTATGAACCTGCAGTGGCCCAATAGCCTCCAGCTTGGGAGCATAGCGGGCCGGCAGCTGGAGGGTTGCCGCCTTTACATCCCTGCTTAGTGAGCAGTCACGTCAGCTGGAACAACACCCTGCGCAACCGAAGCGTTATAAAAAAAATTTCCTATGAACCTGCAGTGGCCCAATAGCCTCCAGCTTGGGAGCATAGCGGGCCGGCAGCTGGAGGGTAGATGCGTTCACATCCCTGCTTAGTGAGCAGTCACGTCAGCTGGAACAACACCCTGCGCAACCGAAGCGTTATAAAAAAAATTTCCTATGAACCTGCAGTGGCCCAATAGCCTCCAGCTTGGGAGCATAGCGGGCCGGCAGCTGGAGGGTTGCCGCCTTTACATCCCTGCTTAGTGAGCAGTCACGTCAGCTGGAACAATATCCTGGGCAACCGAAGCGTTTTAAAGAGAATTTCCTCTAAACCTGCAGTGGCCCAATAGCCTCCAGCTTGGGAGCATAGTGGGCCGGCAGCTGGAGGGTTGCCGCCTTTACATCCCTGCTTAGTGAGCAGTCACGTCAGCTGGAACAACACCCTGCGCAACCGAAGCGTTATAAAAAAAATTTCCTATGAACCTGCAGTGGCCCAATAGCCTCCAGCTTGGGAGCATAGCGGGCCGGCAGCTGGAGGGTAGATGCGTTCACATCCCTGCTTAGTGAGCAGTCACGTCAGCTGGAACAACACCCTGCGCAACCGAAGCGTTATAAAAAAAATTTCCTATGAACCTGCAGTGGCCCAATAGCCTCCAGCTTGGGAGCATAGCGGGCCGGCAGCTGGAGGGTTGCCGCCTTTACATCCCTGCTTAGTGATCAGTCACGACAGCTGGGACAACACCCTGCGCAACCGAAGCGTTATAAAAAAAATTTCCTATGAACCTGCAGTGGCCCAATAGCCTCCAGCTTGGGAGCATAGCGGGCCGGCAGCTGGAGGGTTGCCGCCTTTACATCCCTGCTTAGTGAGCAGTCACGTCAGCTGGAACAACACCCTGCGCAACCGAAGCGTTATAAAAAAAATTTCCTATGAACCTGCAGTGGCCCAATAGCCTCCAGCTTGGGAGCATAGCGGGCCGGCAGCTGGAGGGTAGATGCGTTCACATCCCTGCTTAGTGAGCAGTCACGTCAGCTGGAACAACACCCTGCGCAACCGAAGCGTTATAAAAAAAATTTCCTATGAACCTGCAGTGGCCCAATAGCCTCCAGCTTGGGAGCATAGCGGGCCGGCAGCTGGAGGGTAGATGCGTTCACATCCCTGCTTAGTGAGCAGTCACGTCAGCTGGAACAACACCCTGCGCAACCGAAGCGTTATAAAAAAAATTTCCTATGAACCTGCAGTGGCCCAATAGCCTCCAGCTTGGGAGCATAGTGGGCCGGCAGCTGGAAGGTTGCCGCCTTTACATCCCTGCTTAGTGAGCAGTCACGTCAGCTGGAACAACACCCTGCGCAACCGAAGCGTTATAAAAAAAATTTCCTATGAACCTGCAGTGGCCCAATAGCCTCCAGCTTGGGAGCATAGTGGGCCGGCAGCTGGAGGGTTGCCGCCTTTACATCCCTGCTTAGTGAGCAGTCACGTCAGCTGGAACAACACCCTGCGCAACCGAAGCGTTATAAAAAAAATTTCCTATGAACCTGCAGTGGCCCAATAGCCTCCAGCTTGGGAGCATAGCAGGCCGGCAGCTGGAGGGTAGATGCGTTCACATCCCTGCTTAGTGATCAGTCACGTCAGCTGGAACAACACCCTGCGCAACCGAAGCGTTATAAAAAAAATTTCCTATAAACCTGCAGTGGCCCAATAGCCTCCAGCTTGGGAGCATAGCGGGCCGGCAGCTGGAGGGTTGCCGCCTTTACATCCCTGCTTAGTGAGCAGTCATGTCTGCTGGAACAATATCCTGGGCAACCGAAGCGTTTTAAAGAGAATTTCCTCTAAACCTGCAGTGGCCCAATAGCCTCCAGCTTGGGAGCATAGTGGGCCGGCAGCTGGAGGGTTGCCGCCTTTACATCCCTGCTTAGTGAGCAGTCACGTCAGCTGGAACAACACCCTGCGCAACCGAAGCGTTATAAAAAAAATTTCCTATGAACCTGCAGTGGCCCAATAGCCTCCAGCTTGGGAGCATAGCGGGCCGGCAGCTGGAGGGTTGCCGCCTTTACATCCCTGCTTAGTGAGCAGTCACGTCAGCTGGAACAACACCCTGCGCAACCGAAGCGTTATAAAAAAAATTTCCTATGAACCTGCAGTGGCCCAATAGCCTCCAGCTTGGGAGCATAGCGGGCCGGCAGCTGGAGGGTAGATGCGTTCACATCCCTGCTTAGTGATCAGTCACGTCAGCTGGAACAACACCCTGCGCAACCGAAGCGTTATAAAAACAATTTCCTATGAACCTGCAGTGGCCCAATAGCCTCCAGCTTGGGAGCATAGCGGGCCGGCAGCTGGAGGGTTGCCGCCTTTACATCCCTGCTTAGTGAGCAGTCACGTCAGCTGGAACAATATCCTGGGCAACCGAAGCGTTTTAAAGAGAATTTCCTCTAAACCTGCAGTGGCCCAATAGCCTCCAGCTTGGGAGCATAGTGGGCCGGCAGCTGGAGGGTTGCCGCCTTTACATCCCTGCTTAGTGAGCAGTCACGTCAGCTGGAACAACACCCTGCGCAACCGAAGCGTTATAAAAAAAATTTCCTATGAACCTGCAGTGGCCCAATAGCCTCCAGCTTGGGAGCATAGTGGGCCGGCAGCTGGAGGGTTGCCGCCTTTACATCCCTGCTTAGTGAGCAGTCACGTCAGCTGGAACAACACCCTGCGCAACCGAAGCGTTATAAAAAAAATTTCCTATGAACCTACAGTGGCCCAATAGCCTCCAGCTTGGAAGCATAGTGGGCCGGCAGCTGGAGGGTTGCCGCCTTTACATCCCTGCTTAGTGAGCAGTCACGTCAGCTGGAACAACACCCTGCGCAACCGAAGCGTTATAAAAAAAATTTCCTATGAACCTGCAGTGTCCCAATAGCCTCCAGCTTGGGAGCATAGCGGGCCGGCAGCTGGAGGGTTGCCGCCTTTACATCCCTGCTTAGTGAGCAGTCACGTCAGCTGGAACAACACCCTGCGCAACCGAAGCGTTATAAAAAAAATTTCCTATGAACCTGCATTGGCCCAATAGCCTCCAGCTTGGGAGCATAGCGGGCCGGCAGCTAGAGGGTTGCCGCCTTTACATCCCTGCTTAGTGAGCAGTCATGTCTGCTGGAACAACACCCTGCGCAACCGAAGCGTTATAAAAAAAATGTCCTATGAAGTTGCAATGGCCCAATAGCCTCCAGCTTGGGAGCATAGCGGGCCGGCAGCTGGAGGGTTGCCGCCTTTACATCCCTGCTTAGTGAGCAGTCACGTCAGCTGGAACAACACCCTGCGCAACCGAAGCGTTATAAAAAAAATTTCCTATGAACCTGCAGTGGCCCAATAGCCTCCAGCTTGGGAGCATAGCGGGCCGGCAGCTGGAGGGTTGCCGCCTTTACATCCCTGCTTAGTGAGCAGTCACGTCAGCTGGAACAACACCCTGCGCAACCGAAGCGTTATAAAAAAAAATTCCTATGAACCTGCAGTGGCCCAATAGCCTCCAGCTTGGGAGCATAGCAGGCCGGCAGCTGGAGGGTAGATGCGTTCACATCCCTGCTTAGTGATCAGTCACGTCAGCTGGAACAACACCCTGCGCAACCGAAGCGTTATAAAAAAAATTTCCTATGAACCTGCAGTGGCCCAATAGCCTCCAGGTTGGGAGCATAGCGGGCCGGCAGCTGGAGGGTTGCCGCCTTTACATCCCTGCTTAGTGAGCAGTCACGTCAGCTGGAACAACACCCTGCGCAACCGAAGCGTTATAAAAAAAATTTCCTATGAACCTTCAGTGGCCCAATAGCCTCCAGCTTGGGAGCATAGCGGGCCGGCAGCTGGAGGGTTGCCGCCTTTACATCCCTGCTTAGTGAGCAGTCACGTCAGCTGGAACAACACCCTGCGCAACCGAAGCGTTATAAAAAAAATGTCCTATGAACCTGCAGTGGCCCAATAGCCTCCAGCTTGGGAGCATAGCGGGCCGGCAGCTGGAGGGTTGCCGCCTTTACATCCCTGCTTAGTGAGCAGTCACGTCAGCTGGAACAACACCCTGCGCAACCGAAGCGTTATAAAAAAAATTTCCTATGAACCTGCAGTGGCCCAATAGCCTCCAGCTTGGGAGCATAGCGGGCCGGCAGCTGGAGGGTTGCCGCCTTTACATCCCTGCTTAGTGAGCAGTCATGTCTGCTGGAACAACACCCTGCGCAACCGAAGCGTTATAAAAAAAATTTCCTATGAACCTGCAGTGGCCCAATAGCCTCCAGCTTGGGAGCATAGTGGGCCGGCAGCTGGAGGGTTGCCGCCTTTACATCCCTGCTTAGTGAGCAGTCACGTCAGCTGGAACAACACCCTGCGCAACCGAAGCGTTATAAAAAAAATGTCCTATGAAGTTGCAATGGCCCAATAGCCTCCAGCTTGGGAGCATAGCGGGCCGGCAGCTGGAGGGTTGCCGCCTTTACATCCCTGCTTAGTGAGCAGTCACGTCAGCTGGAACAACACCCTGCGCAACCGAAGCGTTATAAAAAAAATTTCCTATGAACCTGCAGTGGCCCAATAGCCTCCAGCTTGGGAGCATAGCGGGCCGGCAGCTGGAGGGTTGCCGCCTTTACATCCCTGCTTAGTGAGCAGTCACGTCAGCTGGAACAACACCCTGCGCAACCGAAGCGTTATAAAAAAAATTTCCTATGAACCTGCAGTGGCCCAATAGCCTCCAGCTTGGGAGCATAGCGGGCCGGCAGCTGGAGGGTTGCCGCCTTTACATCTCTGCTTAGTGAGCAGTCACGTCAGCTGGAACAACACCCTGCGCAACCGAAGCGTTATAAAAAAAATTTCCTATGAACCTGCAGTGGCCCAATAGCCTCCAGCTTGGGAGCATAGCGGGCCGGCAGCTGGAGGGTTGCCGCCTTTACATCCCTGCTTAGTGAGCAGTCACGTCAGCTGGAACAACACCCTGCGCAACCGAAGCGTTATAAAAAAAATTTCCTATGAACCTGCAGTGGCCCAATAGCCTCCAGCTTGGGAGCATAGCGGGCCGGCAGCTGGAGGGTTGCCGCCTTTACATCCCTGCTTAGTGAGCAGTCACGTCAGCTGGAACAACACCCTGCGCAACCGAAGCGTTATAAAAAAAATTTCCTATGAACCTGCAGTGGCCCAATAGCCTCCAGCTTGGGAGCATAGCGGGCCGGCAGCTGCAGGGTTGCCGCCTTTACATCCCTGCTTAGTGAGCAGTCATGTCTGCTGGAACAACACCCTGCGCAACCGAAGCGTTATAAAAAAAATTTCCTATGAACCTGCAGTGGCCCAATAGCCTCCAGCTTGGGAGCATAGTGGGCCGGCAGCTGGAGGGTTGCCGCCTTTACATCCCTGCTTAGTGAGCAGTCACGTCAGCTGGAACAACACCCTGCGCAACCGAAGCGTTATAAAAAAAATGTCCTATGAAGTTGCAATGGCCCAATAGCCTCCAGCTTGGGAGCATAGCGGGCCGGCAGCTGGAGGGTTGCCGCCTTTACATCCCTGCTTAGTGAGCAGTCACGTCAGCTGGAACAACACCCTGCGCAACCGAAGCGTTATAAAAAAAATTTCCTATGAACCTGCAGTGGCCCAATAGCCTCCAGCTTGGGAGCATAGCGGGCCGGCAGCTGGAGGGTTGCCGCCTTTACATCCCTGCTTAGTGAGCAGTCATGTCTGCTGGAACAACACCCTGCGCAACCGAAGCGTTATAAAAAAAAATGTCCTATGAAGTTGCAATGGCCCAATAGCTTCCAGCGTGGGAGCATAGCGGGCCGGCAGCTGGAGGGTTGCCGCCTTTACATCCCTGCTTAGTGAGCAGTCACGTCAGCTGGAACAACACCCTGCGCAACCGAAGCGTTATAAAAAAAATTTCCTATGAACCTGCAGTGGCCCAATAGCCTCCAGCTTGGGAGCATAGCGGGCCGGCAGCTGGAGGGTTGCCGCCTTTACATCCCTGCTTAGTGAGCAGTCACGTCAGCTGGAACAACACCCTGCGCAACCGAAGCGTTATAAAAAAAATTTCCTATGAACCTGCAGTGGCCCAATAGCCTCCAGCTTGGGAGCATAGCGGGCCGGCAGCTGGAGGGTTGCCGCCTTTACATCCCAGCTTAGTGAGCAGTCACGTCAGCTGGAACAACACCCTGCGCAACCGAAGCGTTATAAAAAAAATTTCCTATGAACCTGCAGTGGCCCAATAGCCTCCAGCTTGGGAGCATAGCGGGCCGGCAGCTGGAGGGTTGCCGCCTTTACATCCCTGCTTAGTGAGCAGTCACGTCAGCTGGAACAACACCCTGCGCAACCGAAGCGTTATAAAAAAAATTTCCTATGAACCTGCAGTGGCCCAATAGCCTCCAGCTTGGGAGCATAGTGGGCCGGCAGCTGGAGGGTTGCCGCCTTTACATCCCTGCTTAGTGAGCAGTCACGTCAGCTGGAACAACACCCTGCGCAACCGAAGCGTTATAAAAAAAATGTCCTATGAAGTTGCAATGGCCCAATAGCTTCCAGCGTGGGAGCATAGCGGGCCGGCAGCTGGAGGGTTGCCGCCTTTACATCCCTGCTTAGTGAGCAGTCATGTCTGCTGGAACAATATCCTGGGCAACCGAAGCGTTTTAAAGAGAATTTCCTCTAAACCTGCAGTGGCCTAATAGCCTCCAGCTTGGGATCATAGTGGGGCGGCAGCTGGAGGGTAGATGCGTTCACATCCCTGCTTAGTGATCAGTCACGTCAGCTGGAACAACACCCTGCGCAACCGAAGCGTTATAAAAAAAATTTCCTATGAACCTGCAGTGGCCCAATAGCCTCCAGCTTGGGAGCATAGTGGGCCGGCAGCTGGAGGGTTGCCGCCTTTACATCCCTGCTTAGTGAGCAGTCACGTCAGCTGGAACAACACCCTGCGCAACCGAAGCGTTATAAAAAAAATGTCCTATGAAGTTGCAATGGCCCAATAGCTTCCAGCGTGGGAGCATAGCGGGCCGGCAGCTGGAGGGTTGCCGCCTTTACATCCCTGCTTAGTGAGCAGTCATGTCTGCTGGAACAATATCCTGGGCAACCGAAGCGTTTTAAAGAGAATTTCCTCTAAACCTGCAGTGGCCCAATAGCCTCCAGCTTGGGAGCATAGCGGGCCGGCAGCTGGAGGGTTGCCGCCTTTACATCCCTGCTTAGTGAGCAGTCATGTCTGCTGGAACAATATCCTGGGCAACCGAAGCGTTTTAAAGAGAATTTCCTCTAAACCTGCAGTGGCCCAATAGCCTCCAGCTTGGGATCATAGTGGGGCGGCAGCTGGAGGGTAGATGCGTTCACATCCCTGCTTAGTGAGCAGTCATGTCTGCTGGAACAATATCCTGGGCAACCGAAGCGTTTTAAAGAGAATTTCCTCTAAACCTGCAGTGGCCCAATAGCTTCCAGTGAGCGAGCATAGTGGGGCGGCAGCTGGAGGGTAGATGCGTTCACATCCCTGCTTAGTGAGCAGTCACGTCTGCTGGAACAATATCCTGGGCAACTGAAGAGTTTTAAAGAGAATTACCTCTAAACCTGCAGTGGCCCAATAGCTTCCAGCGTGGGAGCATAGTGGGCCGGCAGCTGGAGGGTTGCCGCCTTTACATCCCTGCTTAGTGAGCAGTCATGTCTGCTGGAACAATATCCTGGGCAACCGAAGCGTTTTAAAGAGAATTTCCTCTAAACCTGCAGTGGCCCAATAGCCTCCAGCTTGGGAGCATAGTGGGGCGGCAGCTGGAGGGTAGATGCGTTCACATCCCTGCTTAGTGAGCAGTCACGTCTGCTGGAACAACATCCTGCGCAACCGAAGCGTTATAAAAAAAATTTCCTCTGTACCTGCAGTGGCCCAATAGCCTCCAGCTTGGGAGCATAGTGGGCCGGCAGCTGGAGGGTTGCCGCCTTTACATCCCTGCTTAGTGAGCAGTCACGTCAGCTGGAACAACACCCTGCGCAACCGAAGCGTTATAAAAAAAATGTCCTATGAAGTTGCAATGGCCCAATAGCCTCCAGCTTGGGAGCATAGCGGGCCGGCAGCTGGAGGGTTGCCGCCTTTACATCCCTGCTTAGTGAGCAGTCACGTCAGCTGGAACAACACCCTGCGCAACCGAAGCGTTATAAAAAAAATTTCCTATGAACCTGCAGTGGCCCAATAGCCTCCAGCTTGGGAGCATAGCGGGCTGGCAGCTGGAGGGTTGCCGCCTTTACATCCCTGCTTAGTGAGCAGTCATGTCTGCTGGAACAACACCCTGCGCAACCGAAGCGTTATAAAAAAAAATGTCCTATGAAGTTGCAATGGCCCAATAGCTTCCAGCGTGGGAGCATAGCGGGCCGGCAGCTGGAGGGTTGCCGCCTTTACATCCCTGCTTAGTGAGCAGTCACGTCAGCTGGAACAACACCCTGCGCAACCGAAGCGTTATAAAAAAAATTTCCTATGAACCTGCAGTGGCCCAATAGCCTCCAGCTTGGGAGCATAGCGGGCCGGCAGCTGGAGGGTTGCCGCCTTTACATCCCTGCTTAGTGAGCAGTCACGTCAGCTGGAACAACACCCTGCGCAACCGAAGCGTTATAAAAAAAATTTCCTATGAACCTGCAGTGGCCCAATAGCCTCCAGCTTGGGAGCATAGCGGGCCGGCAGCTGGAGGGTTGCCGCCTTTACATCCCAGCTTAGTGAGCAGTCACGTCAGCTGGAACAACACCCTGCGCAACCGAAGCGTTATAAAAAAAATTTCCTATGAACCTGCAGTGGCCCAATAGCCTCCAGCTTGGGAGCATAGCGGGCCGGCAGCTGGAGGGTTGCCGCCTTTACATCCCTGCTTAGTGAGCAGTCACGTCAGCTGGAACAACACCCTGCGCAACCGAAGCGTTATAAAAAAAATTTCCCATGAACCTGCAGTGGCCCAATAGCCTCCAGCTTGGGAGCATAGTGGGCCGGCAGCTGGAGGGTTGCCGCCTTTACATCCCTGCTTAGTGAGCAGTCACGTCAGCTGGAACAACACCCTGCGCAACCGAAGCGTTATAAAAAAAATGTCCTATGAAGTTGCAATGGCCCAATAGCTTCCAGCGTGGGAGCATAGCGGGCCGGCAGCTGGAGGGTTGCCGCCTTTACATCCCTGCTTAGTGAGCAGTCATGTCTGCTGGAACAATATCCTGGGCAACCGAAGCGTTTTAAAGAGAATTTCCTCTAAACCTGCAGTGGCCCAATAGCCTCCAGCTTGGGAGCATAGCGGGCCGGCAGCTGGAGGGTTGCCGCCTTTACATCCCTGCTTAGTGAGCAGTCACGTCAGCTGGAACAACACCCTGCGCAACCGAAGCGTTATAAAGAGAATTTCCTCTAAACCTGCAGTGGCCCAATAGCCTCCAGCTTGGGAGCATAGCGGGCCGGCAGCTGGAGGGTTGCCGCCTTTACATCCCTGCTTAGTGAGCAGTCATGTCTGCTGGAACAATATCCTGGGCAACCGAAGCGTTTTAAAGAGAATTTCCTCTAAACCTGCAGTGGCCCAATAGCCTCCAGCTTGGGAGCATAGCGGGCCGGCAGCTGGAGGGTTGCCGCCTTTACATCCCTGCTTAGTGAGCAGTCATGTCTGCTGGAACAATATCCTGGGCAACCGAAGCGTTTTAAAGAGAATTTCCTCTAAACCTGCAGTGGCCTAATAGCCTCCAGCTTGGGATCATAGTGGGGCGGCAGCTGGAGGGTAGATGCGTTCACATCCCTGCTTAGTGATCAGTCACGTCAGCTGGAACAACACCCTGCGCAACCGAAGCGTTATAAAAAAAATTTCCTATGAACCTGCAGTGGCCCAATAGCCTCCAGCTTGGGAGCATAGTGGGCCGGCAGCTGGAGGGTTGCCGCCTTTACATCCATGCTTAGTGAGCAGTCACGTCAGCTGGAACAACACCCTGCGCAACCGAAGCGTTATAAAAAAAATTTCCTATGAACCTGCAGTGGCCCAATAGCCTCCAGCTTGGGATCATAGTGGGGCGGCAGCTGGAGGGTAGATGCGTTCACATCCCTGCTTAGTGAGCAGTCATGTCTGCTGGAACAATATCCTGGGCAACCGAAGCGTTTTAAAGAGAATTTCCTCTAAACCTGCAGTGGCCCAATAGCTTCCAGTGAGCGAGCATAGTGGGGCGGCAGCTGGAGGGTAGATGCGTTCACATCCCTGCTTAGTGAGCAGTCACGTCTGCTGGAACAATATCCTGGGCAACTGAAGAGTTTTAAAGAGAATTTCCTCTAAACCTGCAGTGGCCCAATAGCCTCCAGCTTGGGAGCATAGTGGGGCGGCAGCTGGAGGGTAGATGCGTTCACATCCCTGCTTAGTGAGCAGTCACGTCTGCTGGAACAACATCCTGCGCAACCGAAGCGTTATAAAAAAAATTTCCTCTGTACCTGCAGTGGCCCAATAGCTTCCAGTGAGCGAGCATAGTGGGGCGGCAGCTGGAGGGTAGATGCGTTCACATCCCTGCTTAGTGAGCAGTCATGTCTGCTGGAACAATATCCTGGGCAACCGAAGCGTTTTAAAGAGAATTTCCTCTAAACCTGCAGTGGCCCAATAGCTTCCAGCGTGGGAGCATAGTGGGGCGGCAGCTGGAGGGTAGATGCGTTCACATCCCTGCTTAGTGAGCAGTCACGTCTGCTGGAACAACATCCTGCGCAACCGAAGCGTTCTAAAGACAATTTCCTCTGTACCTGCAGTGGCCCAATAGCTTCCAGTGAGCGAGCATAGTGGGGCGGCAGCTGGAGGGTAGATGCGTTCACATCCCTGCTTAGTGAGCAGTCATGTCTGCTGGAACAATATCCTGGGCAACCGAAGCGTTTTAAAGAGAATTTCCTCTAAACCTGCAGTGGCCCAATAGCTTCCAGCGTGGGAGCATAGTGGGGCGGCAGCTGGAGGGTAGATGCGTTCACATCCCTGCTTAGTGACCAGTCACCTCAGGGTGTTCGGATGACGTGAATCGCTTGCGTGAAGGGGTGAAATGCCTGTTTTTAGTGGTTAACCCCTCATTAGGATTAAACCTAAACCTCTACACTTAGCTCAATCGACGTTAGTCCATACACTTGTCTCCAATATTTATACAATTCGTGATTTCCTGCTCAATTCTGAAACCTTTGTAACGACGTCGTAAATTAGAGGTCTATCTACCTAAAGACGGTTTCAATAATTCGAAACAAGTATTCTTCCCGCGTGTGATTAAATAGAGCACACATTGATGACGTGTCATACGTACTAAGTCGATGTATTGTAGACTAGCGATATAAACGCAGAACAGAAAATAGCACAGTGATTCTTCAGCTTGTAATGGAACAATACTCGATGCAGGAGTTCGCTGCGTTCAGTATTACCTAGCGGGAACCGTTTGACATTCACATGAGCGCACACGGGCGCACGCGGACGACAAATAGCACAGTGAGGCTTCAGCTTGTAATGGAACAATACGCGATGCCGGAGCTCCCTGCGTTCAGTGTTACCTAGCGCGAACAGTTTGACATTCACATGAGCGCACACGGGCGCACGCGGACGAGGAAATACGACAGTGAGTCTTCAGCTTGTAATGGAACAATACTCGATGACGGAGCTCCATGCGTTCAGTATAACCTAGCGCGCACCGTTTGACATTCACATGAGCGCACACGGGCGCACGCGGATTAGAAAATAGCACAGTGAGTCTTCAGCTTGTAATGGAACAATACTCGATGCCGGAGCTCCCTGCGTTCAGTATAACAGAGCTTAGAATTACGTCTACCCGAACGGCTTGCTGTGTTTGCACTCATTGGAGATGAGCGGAAATCTATGGAGATGAGGGTTTCATTAGGTCAGACTCCACCGGGCCCCACGCAACGCAAGTTGTAAAGTAACAGTTACGTAATGAAGTGTTTTATCGTTCTGGGAAAAGGACGTGAACTCAGATGGGCGGGGAGTATGAGCTAGAGCCATGCTGTGCCTATGTCAGCTATGGGCGTGTACTTTGCTTCTAGATAGCTTAAATGCATACAATATATAACTGTGTTCAAGTACAGGATGGTGGCAAATAGATATTGCTGAAAGAAATATTCTAGTCACAGACAGACTATAAGGATACCGGAGGATGGCAACACAATGCTATAGTGTCGCGGTGCTCAGGCCAATGCATTTAGCGCTTAGCTACCTGACCGTTGGACGTTCGGCCAAATAGCTCCAATATTGTTTATAATTTTTTTAAATTGTCCAGAGTATCGACTTTTTTCCCCTACCGAATAGTGGATTAACCCTTTTCATGTAGGGAAGTAACTATCGAACAAATAGCACACATTTAAACTACAACAGTCTGCAGAGTATGCTTATGGTAACCTTAAGTCAAGAATCGCACTTCTATAATTGAAAGATGGTGTAGAAACGAACGCTAGCTTTCCAAAATACATTTGCTTCATCTGCTGGTCTCACAGAGAGTAAGATGGCTCGTGTGATAAGGACAGCTTTTAACTAGATTTCCACTGGCTTGGTCTACTTGCTAAAGATAAGTTAATTATATAACCACTCATGCTTTTCACACATTCTTTTTTTTTTTAATTCACCGCGCCCTGCTATTAGCCTTCCGGACTTGGTCATTAAAACTGTTTTCTGACAATCACAAGGCCTTCTAAATCCAGCCACTGATTGCCCACAATACAACGCGACTATTTCGGGTGTTACACCGCAGCGACCTTGCCTGCTAAATGCCAAGGTTTATATTTTTAATTGTGTCAAAAGGTTAACGTCTGTTGTGTGGCGGTAGCCTCTACTCGCGTTCGGCGTTAAATGTTCCATATTTCTATTGTCATCGCGTTTTACTGCCGATAAACCTTATTACATACACACATAGTACATGTTATTCTACGAGGTAACCTTTGTTCGCAGTTTGTTGCCGCAACTCATCGAACATTATTCAATAACCCGTCGCCTATGCTTGTTATGCCCTTTTCATTAATTGTTTTCACTAATTCATGATAAAGACATATTTCAAAAACGTTGACGATTGCAACTTATATTGTTCATAACAGACGAAAAATAAATATTTCTTTTCTTTTAAATAGAATTATATATATATATATATATATATATATTATAAGGTAACTTCGCAAAAGTTGTCCTACAGGATGTTTGGCGCTAACGAAATCAAATTAATACACAGTTACTTGTTTTTATAATAACTGATTTACTTTAATCTGTTTTCAAAATTTACAGGTGGGCAACAACACTCATATTTTTATTATTAAATAATTAATTCTAACAAACTGTCCTTCATTATCTTAAAGTGTGTATAGGTCACTGCACTTGGTTTGATACATTTTATATTTGAATGACTTAGTATTGTTTAAAGAGTTGGCTTTATAGTGGTGTACTCTTATTGCTTGCGTGGTTCCTTGTTTCACTTCGCTTGACACCCATTCACAGATCTCTTCAATTTTACTTTCTCTAAACACTCGAAATGATTCTACGCCGTAACTGATTTTATTTCTGTAATATCTCCCTTATTATTTCCACTTACTACTTAACTATCTCCCTCACTTAATCTCACTAATAACTTTTTTGTCTCACTCTCTTAATATCACCTCCTACTTATTATCTCCCTCAGTTAATCTCACCTTCTATTTAACTATCTCCCTTACATGATATCACTAATTACTTTATTATCTCCCTCAGTTAATCTCACCTTCTATTTAACTATCTCCCTTACTTGATATCACTAATTACTTTTTATCTCCCTCAGTTAATCTCACCTTCTATTTAACTATCTCCCTTACTTGATATCACTAATTACTTTATTATCTCACTCACTTGATATCACCTTCTATTTAACTATCTCCCTCACTTAATCTCACTAATTACTTTATTATCTCCCTCAGTTAATCTCACCTTCTATTTAACTATCTCCCTTACTTGATATCACTAATTACTTTATTATCTCACTCACTTGATATCACCTTCTATTTAACTATCTCCCTCACTTAATCTCACTAATTACTTTATTATCTCCCTCAGTTAATCTCACCTTCTATTTAACTATCTCCCTTACATGATATCACTAATTACTTTATTATCTCCCTCAGTTAATCTCACCTTCTATTTAACTATCTCCCTTACTTGATATCACTAATTACATTATTATCTCCCTCAGTTAATCTCACCTTCTATTTAACTATCTCCCTTACTTGATATCACTAATTACTTTATTATCTCCCTCAGTTAATCTCACCTTCTATTTAACTATCTCCCTTACTTGATATCACTAATTACATTATTATCTCCCTCAGTTAATCTCACCTTCTATTTAACTATCTCCCTTACATGATATCACTAATTACTTTATTATCTCCCTCAGTTAATCTCACCTTCTATTTAACTATCTCCCTTACTTGATATCACTAATTACATTATTATCTCCCTCAGTTAATCTCACCTTCTATTTAACTATCTCCCTTACTTGATATCACTAATTACTTTATTATCTCCCTCAGTTAATCTCACCTTCTATTTAACTATCTCCCTTACTTGATATCACTAATTACATTATTATCTCCCTCAGTTAATCTCACCTTCTATTTAACTATCTCCCTTACTTGATATCACTAATTACTTTATTATCTCCCTCAGTTAATCTCACCTTCTATTTAACTATCTCCCTTACTTGATATCACTAATTACATTATTATCTCCCTCAGTTAATCTCACCTTCTATTTAACTATCTCCCTTACTTGATATCACTTAATACTTTACATTGCAACTTTACTTTTGTTTCATTTGAATTTAAAATTTCTTACTAAAATTACCGTATTTCTCCCTCGAGTCCTGCATTTTGACTGATTCTCTCGTGTTTCCTTCTGAATCACGGGACCAGTTTTGATTTTAAATGAGTTATTTTCTGATTGCTTGGTGCCTGCAACTACATTCCTCTGTTCTATTCCTTCAGGTCTCGTTTCTAGCCGGAGAAATCGTCCGTAGTTACTCTTATTACAATGCATATGTTTTCCCGCGCAGGTGTGTGCTTTCATCTGTGCAAAGTCAACTTTTCGGTTAAATTATTATTTTCAACAGTTGTTTAGTTGTTACGTCATTACGTCTGTAATTGTTGTTTTGAACACGTTCGATCGAGCTCGTTTCTGTCCTTGCTGCAATCTCTTAAGTACCAACATGTTTATACCTTAACGTAATATTTAAAACCATAGCTTTTTTTAAACAGCACTATTTGCATGTTTCGGCAAGTCTATTCCACCTTTCATTTTGTCACTATGTTTGTCGTAAAAAACATTATTGAGTTGGGGCTGTAACAAATGAACCATCAAATATCCACTATACCTATGATAGCTGCATGTACCCGTTTCCTACAACCCCCTCCCCCTGGATTTCTGACTGTGCTTCTACTATGGAAGTTGTCCCATTGCTAAACACGTCTGTTACTTCCAGGCAGATGGAGACCAGATCTGTAATGGCTGTAGAAGCCACTATCAGAGAGTAGGGCTGCTTTAAGTATGCGATCCTCTCCTATACCCTTTACCTTCCATAAACTACCTACCACTCAGAACCCTTTGCATTCCTTATAGTTCCTCGAGGTACACATCTTAAAGGGTTCACGAAGGACCTATAAATCTTCCAATGGTACGTCACAAAGCTTGCGCATGCGCCTACCAAGCAACCCGCACGTCACAGCAGCCATGACAAATAGAAGCGCCAGCACCGTCACAAAGCGCGATTAATCGCCAACCTATGCCCTCTGACACGTGATGAATGATGACTTGCCTGTCGAAACTGCAAACGTTATTAATTGATTACAACCGCTTTATTAATTTATACAATACAATACATTAGCTACTTAACAGTGATTATTCTTTAATGGAGCGCGGATCGAGCGAAGGGATATGCTTCAACCGAAACCAGTATTACTTAAATCGATTATTTGTATCACATCGATTCCGATTGCTGCGAAGACGTCGTTGTCAGTTTAGGTTGCATTGGACTCCGTGCCAGAAGTGTATAAAGTACAGCCACGAGAAAAAGTTCATTCTTACATTCAAAATACTGTCTGCATTCAACGTATTACAAAGACATTTTTTGAAAAGACAATCGAGAATATTTATAAAGATAGGACTGGGACATATTGTAACGGTGTACCAGCTGATCTAGGAGGTACAAAGAGCACATTGCAACCCCCCTCCCCCCCAACACACAGTCAGAATTACCACTAGAAAGAAGAAAAGAGGGTTAGGTAGGAGAGACGGTACAAGACCTCAGCAGCGCTAATGTATTGCTTCCCTCCCTTAGTGGTACCTTACATCCGCCTTCCATATAAATGTTGTGTCTAGGGGTACAAAGTGTAGCATTACGTAAGACATGTGGCAACTATCGTTGCTTTATATTTTGGGTTATTGGAACAAGTACAAAGCGCTTTAAGTTTATACCGTATTCAGGTTTGGCCCTTGGTCCTTGGGCTAGGAACCAATCTCAGTGGAGCTACAAATTAATTATTGTAATTATCAGTAACGTTTGCAACACAACAATCGGCACAAGGTCAATACAGAATATTAACACTTCCTGCTGTAACACTTCCTACAGGATGTTTCCTTCAGGCACATAGTTAGAGCTGGCCAGTATTTATGAGTATTGTTTATTAAATGAGTAAACGGAATTTCTATGCGGTAAATGACTAATAAGGGGGGAAAATCCTACCAGGCAGTGTCTCCTTTCCTCTTCAGATATAAGAGACTTAAATGTAACAAATATTTAGGGAAATACTATCAAGATTAAACGATAAAAAATAGTTTCTATATCTATAAAGCTATGCTGTTACCTTAGTGAGGGGAAGAAATGTTATGGTTCATTTATTCCTAGCATTTAATGAAGCATTGTTGAGACAAGCGCCCTGGTATGACGCTATATTGTACCATGGAACAGATCTAAGTTGCATGCTGAACTGAACCATACGAAGCGGTGTACAAAGTTAGCTGAAAGCAACTCCTGAGAACCTGGATGAGTAAAACATATCTATTAAGCCGCGTTATTTCTTCCCATCTAACTTGCGTCACACACACACACACACACACACAATGTTGAGCAATATGTAAACACTTGCCTATACTATCCTTACACGTGTTAATCTCAGAGATTCATCTTCGGTAACGCCACCCTCGTATTTTATTTTAATGTATGAAATATTTTTGGTTGATAAATATATATATATAAGTTATGTGAACCTTTCACTGATAAAATACGTGCTAGGAAATTTCCTGCTTACGCAGCTTTTGTATTATATATGTGGTGAGAACAGAGCCCCAGCAGTGTTCAAGCAGCCACTGTATCGTACAGACGTTTCTTACTCTGATTGAATGTACATCAATTGTATTTGTTTTTATTAAGCAAAATTATTGTAATCATTTCAAAATTAAATGTTTCGATATTAACAAAGGTTTGTAAAAATAAGATCATTTTTAAAAACCTTTCAAGCTTAATATAACACGTAACTTATATATATATATATATTATAACGAAATTCATTAAGTTAAGAAAACTGTTAGAAAATATTTGAACTTGTGGGATATACCTAGCTAGCGCTAGTCTATTGTCAGATCTATCGGCAGAAATAAGTTACTGCACACACCTGCAAGTCATAAATAAAAATAATTCGAAAGGGGTTCATTGTAAGTAAACCAAGACGTGCCTCGTTCATGGGAGAGAAGCTTTACCTAGACACCCACGGACCAGGGACATTTATGACTAGGAATCCCTGAGAATACAGAAAAACACATGCACATGTGGGAAAGTTCAACAAATTCCCACGAAGCCAAAAGAAAAAAGTGAGGGAAGTGTCTAAATTTCATAGGCTAGCCACAGTTTGAGCGCCATAAGGGAGCCAATCAAATTTGAAGAGGGGATGAAACCCATACGGATACCAACCAAGGGAAACAGGAGGAAGGCAGTCAATTTTGGTAATCGAAAGGGTCAAGTGGTAGGACTCGAGGAGAAGTAATGTTCAGTTTTCGTAAAAAATATCAAATTCAAACAAAGTAACGTGGAAATTTAAAGTAAGGGAGATTAATAGAGAGAGATTAAAGGGTAACAAGTGAGATTAAAATAAGGGAGTGATTAATAAAGTCAGTTAAGGAATAGAAGCATTTCGAGATTTTAAGAAAAGTGAAATTGATAGGAAAATATTACTAAGTGAATTTGTGTCAAGTGAAGTAAAAGAAGGGACCACGCAAGTAATAAGCAATACATTTATTTTAACTTAAAGCCAACTCTTTAAAGCAACAAACATTAAGAATCTTTTAAACTTTAGAAATTCCTAAAAAAATCATAGTCAATTGAAATATAAAATTGATCAAACCAAGTGCAGTAACTTATACACGCCCTTAGATAGCCAAAGAAAGTAAATTTAGAATTATTAAAAAAATCCATAGTAAAATAAGAGTCTTGATGCCTGTCGGCAAATATTAGAGTTAGTAAAAGAATTATATGAACTACCTGTAAATGCAATATTGATCTCAGGATAAAATAAATCTGTTATTATAAAAGCAAGTAGCTGGGTTATTAATTTAATTTCCTAAGAGTCAAATTATCCTGTAGAAAATCATAAATAAGTGAAGGTACGTTTTAATATATATATATAACTATTATATTTATATTTGTGGCAATTTTAAATGAATTTTAAGTTAGTATTGAGCAGCAATTGTACGAGTA
Organism: Prosapia bicincta; assembly: GCA_036971475.1. Classification (NCBI taxonomy): domain Eukaryota; kingdom Metazoa; phylum Arthropoda; class Insecta; order Hemiptera; family Cercopidae; genus Prosapia; species Prosapia bicincta. The sequence continues at coordinate 1,239,911 of JBAIZL010000005.1, forward strand.
TACATACATAGGAGAACCTATATATTCTCAGACAAACACTGCGCTGTGTAAGCTATGTAAAGTAGATTCGTAAACATTGGTTCAACCCTAGTGAAGTAATAAACACCATGTAAAAAGTAAGAGCTTATATAGGAAGTGTTTACATCTTGTTGTGTTTATACGTAGAATATTGGATTTGGTTTTGTAAAATTGTTTACATCTCAGTAACTTGACTATTATAATATAAAAGAATATATTTCAAAAACTATAAACAATTGTTGTTATGTAAATGTTTGTTATAAAATATACAAAATGCTTTTAATTTTTATTAAATAAAATAAATTACAGTTAGATTTCTTTCTTATTGTGTATATTGTCAGTCATTTTGCCTCCTTCAAGCAATCCTAGATCACACCTCTCATTAAAGTCTCCATCGTATTCGGGAACATTTAATGCCACTGAAAAAGAAGTACAGCGCCTGATTACTGCTGCAGAACACTCAAGCAATGGTCGCTCATTACGCGTTATACTTCACTAAAATGTCTCCGGCCTTGGATCTGTATAGACGCACCTCTAATGACACTCAGTGGGTCTAATTGGTTTTACTCTAATTAGCCTATTATAACAGAAGGCCTAAGCCTATAATTTATCTTCGATTAGCCTTCTTTATGAATGAGTGCCAATGTTTTGGTACTTATGGACGTATTAAAGCCAAGTGCGTTACAGTGTATAGCTATTAGCAGCGGATTTTCCTTCGACCTTATTAAATAGGCTTGCTTTAGGTATATGGAGTAAATTTAATACACAAAGCTCACAACTTTGCTTAAACGTTTATGACGCAGCACTTAGAAATCTCTACGAGAATGAGTAAAAATTAGGAGGCTAACGTATTGTCCTGAAATCTAGGAACAAATTTCGAAATTTAAAAATGACTGTTAAACATTGTATATCTAATTAAATCTGTGATCTGCAAATAACAGTGGACTTGATGTGTTTCAGAAGCAAGCACACGCATCATCCGCTGCGCCATTCACAACGCTGTAATACAACACACAATGCAACACTGGTGAGTTTAAACTTAGTTCGTAGTACATAAGCCGTAATAGCTGTACGCTAGAGCGACGATGAACACCCGAGTCATGATTAATATACACCCTAGAGTCCAAGGAAAGAATATCTATTTACCTAGCATTGGTTGTTGATTTTATAATTGTCCTACTTTGACACCATGATGATGTCATTCTTTCAGGTTTTTGTCAATCGTTCTTGTTTTGGGTTATTTCATTGAAATTTCTTTCATTTTTTTTTACTTCCTTTAATTTTTTAGTCCTTACTACTTTCCTTAACAAGAATAGGATTTATTCCAAACTCCATCACTTTAATAACTCACAGTTGAAAGTAACAGTTCTACGAAAGCCTGCGTCACGTTTGGACAATGTAACGATATTTATTAGCAGTACCCGGTCACTCTGGGAGAACATTGAGTAACGTTCAATGATTTACTCTCTGCTCTCAATCTGATCTGTCGTTCAAGTCACCTGTCATAGTGACGTCAAAGTAGCCTAGAGTGCGCACACAAATTATTTGGAGGCGGGTGGGTTCTTTCTAAACATTGTACACAGCACCAGTAACGGCCAATGATTTACTCTCTGCTCTCAATCTGATCTATCGTTCAAGTCACCAGTCATAGTGACGTCAGAGTACCTTATAGTGCGCACACAGGCGGGTGGGTTCTTTCTAAACATTGTACACAGCGCTTGATAGTTTCCGTTATAATAATTCTGTCTTCTCTAACTAATCGTAATCTTTCATTGAGGTTTAGACTCTACTATTTGCATCGATAAATATATTTGTATGTTAATGTCACATTAACGTGACATATCTTAGGTATTAAGGTTTCTTTCCTGATTTATAGTGTGCTATATATAGTGTATTAGTTTTACTGCAGCTACTTCTTTCTCTTCACCTCTGCCTGCATTCCACTCCCTATAGATACCTACATATATAACCTTACCTAGCCTAACCTAGTCATACCTTCAGACACGCGACCCAGAACATACGACAAGGCGATGATGAGCCAAAGAAAGTGCGCTGAAGGAGGTGCGGCAAGGATGGTGCGCCAGAGAAGATGCGCTGAAGGAGGTGCGCTGCAGGAGGTGCGCTGCAGGAGGTGCAGCAAAGATAGTGCGCCAGAGAAGGTGCGCTAAAGGTGGTGTGGCTAGGATGGTGCGCTGAAGGTGGTGCGGCTAGGTGGGTGCGCCAGACAAGGTGCGCTAAGGATGGTGCGCCAGAGAAGGTGCGCTGAAGGAGGTGCGGCAAAAAATAGTGGTCTAGACAAGATGCTCTGGAGAAGCTGCGATATATAATATGTGATGGAAAAGCAGCGCTAGTTAAGCAGAGTCAGTAAAGCGCAAAGTATGACCAACGCTATTTCAAAATGTTTCAAACAATATAAATACTTCGGAATTTACAACGTTTGTGTGCATCCTGTCTGAAACATAGGGTTATATGGCGGTGATGACAGAGGAAGTAAGAGTTTGCCAGCAGCCCAATGCGCGCAGCTAATGCCAAGGGTCACCGACAAGCAAAGCACGCGCCTGATGTAGGCTTTACTTCCTACAAAACCAACAAAATCCGGCGTTTCCGTGAGCGGGCACTTCCGGTGGTTTTTGCGGAGTGTCGACGTGTGACTTGGTCACGTGCTGACGCCTGCGCACTTCCTGTAGGCTATTCCAAGTTAACAATGCGCACGACAGTGAATAATTTTGTGAAAAAGCTCCTTTCCAAGTACTTACGGCGAGGTGATTGTCGTGCTGAGGTTATGTCGCTTACGTCACCGAGTGCCTCTACATAGCCAGACACATACAACATTATAGCATTTCTTCTTTCATATTCACTTATTTTGCGGTTTCGGCTCTGCGGAATATTTTTGGGAGTGTGGGACTCGGTAACCCATAACGTAGCCGCATATTTCCTGCTCTAATCTGTTTAGTCAGAACATTAATAAGCCATTCGTTGACGTATAGACACACACACGCGCGCACACACACATGCCCGCGAGCGCTTGTGTCTCCAGAGGAGTATCTAATCTTGTACCTAAGGGTTTTTCCAGGGTCCGTAATGGGGAAAAATGAGCGGTAAATATCCTCCCTCCTAAAATCTACCATATGTTCCTAATTTTAAGTTAAACTCCATCCAAAAAGTTTTTTCAAGCGTCGCTATATAAGTGTTCCCTTCAATATCCCTTGAAGGAAGAGAGGAAGGATTATGCCATCAGCACTGCATGCGTAGAACCAAGGACACTCAACAATATTGCAAGATGGTTTCTGCTCAAACACTCTTCACTTAAATCTTCTAGACTTGACCATGACACGCGGGTGTAGCTATGTAACCGCCCGGGGCGACAAGCTTTACCCCCAAACCTGGACACGCGGGTGTATCTATGTAACCGCTCAGGGCGACAAGCTTTACCCCCAAACATTGACACGCGGGTGTAGCTATGTAACCGCCCGGTGCGACAAGCTTTACCCCCAAACCTTGACACGCGGGTGTATCTATGTAACCGCCCGGTGCGACAAGCTTTACCCCCAAACCTTGACACGCGGGTGTATCTATGTAACCGCTCAGGGCGACAAGCTTTACCCCCAAACCTTGACACGCGGGTGTATTTATGTAACCGCCCGGGGCGACAAGCTTTACCCCCAAACCTGGACACGCGGGTGTATCTATGTAACCGCTCAGGGCGACAAGCTTTACCCCCAAACCTTGACACGCGGGTGTATCTATGTAACCGCCCGGTGCGACAAGCTTTACCCCCAAACCTTGACACGCGGGTGTATCTATGTAACCGCTCAGGGCGACAAGCTTTACCCCCAAACATTGACACGCGGGTGTAGCTATGTAACCGCCCGGTGCGACAAGCTTTACCCCCAAACATTGACACGCGGGTGTAGCTATGTAACCGCCCGGTGCGACAAGCTTTACCCCCAAACCTTGACACGCGGGTGTATCTATGTAACCGCCCGGGGCGACAAGCTTTACCCCCAAACCTTGACACGCGGGTGTATCTATGTAACCGCCCGGTGCGACAAGCTTTACCCCCAAACCTGGACACGCGGGTGTAGCTATGTAACCGCCCGGTGCGACAAGCTTTACCCCCAAACCTTGACACGCGGGTGTATCTATGTAACCGCTCAGGGCGACAAGCTTTACCCCCAAACCTTGACACGCGGGTGTAGCTATGTAACCGCTCAGGGCGACAAGCTTTACCCCCAAACATTGACACGCGGGTGTAGCTATGTAACCGCCCGGTGCGACAAGCTTTACCCCCAAACCTTGACACGCGGGTGTATCTATGTAACCGCCCGGTGCGACAAGCTTTACCCCCAAACCTTGACACGCGGGTGTATCTATGTAACCGCTCAGGGCGACAAGCTTTACCCCCAAACCTTGACACGCGGGTGTATTTATGTAACCGCCCGGGGCGACAAGCTTTACCCCCAAACCTTGACACGCGGGTGTATCTATGTAACCGCCCGGGGCGACAAGCTTTACCCCCAAACCTTGACACGCGGGTGTATCTATGTAACCGCTCAGGGCGACAAGCTTTACCCCCAAACATTGACACGCGGGTGTAGCTATGTAACCGCCCGGTGCGACAAGCTTTACCCCCAAACCTTGACACGCGGGTGTATCTATGTAACCGCCCGGTGCGACAAGCTTTACCCCCAAACCTTGACACGCGGGTGTATCTATGTAACCGCTCAGGGCGACAAGCTTTACCCCCAAACCTTGACACGCGGGTGTATTTATGTAACCGCCCGGGGCGACAAGCTTTACCCCCAAACCTGGACACGCGGGTGTATCTATGTAACCGCCCGGGGCGACAAGCTTTACCCCCAAACCTGGACACGCGGGTGTATCTATGTAACCGCCCGGTGCGACAAGCTTTACCCCCAAACCTGGACACGCGGGTGTATCTATGTAACCGCCCGGGGCGACAAGCTTTACCCCCAAACCTTGACACGCGGGTGTATTTATGTAACCGCCCGGGGCGACAAGCTTTACCCCCAAACCTTGACACGCGGGTGTAGCTATGTAACCGCCCGGGGCGACAAGCTTTACCCCCAAACCTTGACACGCGGGTGTAGCTATGTAACCGCCCGGGGCGACAAGCTTTACCCCCAAACCTTGACACGCGGGTGTAGCTATGTAACCGCCCGGGGCGACAAGCTTTACCCCCAAACCTTGACACGCGGGTGTAGCTATGTAACCGCCCGGGGCGACAAGCTTTACCCCCAAACCTTGACACGCGGGTGTATCTATGTAACCGCCCGGGGCGACAAGCTTTACCCCCAAACCTTGACACGCGGGTGTATTTATGTAACCGCCCGGGGCGACAAGCTTTACCCCCAAACCTGGACACGCGGGTGTATCTATGTAACCGCCCGGGGCGACAAGCTTTACCCCCAAACCTTGACACGCGGGTGTATCTATGTAACCGCCCGGGGCGACAAGCTTTACCCCCAAACCTGGACACGCGGGTGTATCTATGTAACCGCCCGGGGCGACAAGCTTTACCCCCAAACCTGGACACGCGGGTGTATCTATGTAACCGCTCAGGGCGACAAGCTTTACCCCCAAACCTGGACACGCGGGTGTATCTATGTAACCGCCCGGGGCGACAAGCTTTACCCCCAAACCTGGACACGCGGGTGTATCTATGTAACCGCCCGGGGCGACAAGCTTTACCCCCAAACCTTGACACGCGGGTGTATCTATGTAACCGCCCGGGGCGACAAGCTTTACCCCCAAACCTGGACACGCGGGTGTATCTATGTAACCGCTCAGGGCGACAAGCTTTACCCCCAAACATTGACACGCGGGTGTATCTATGTAACCGCTCAGGGCGACAAGCTTTACCCCCAAACCTTGACACGCGGGTGTATTTATGTAACCGCTCAGGGCGACAAGCTTTACCCCCAAACCTTGACACGCGGGTGTAGCTATGTAACCGCTCAGGGCGACAAGCTTTACCCCCAAACCTGGACACGCGGGTGTATCTATGTAACCGCTCAGGGCGACAAGCTTTACCCCCAAACCTTGACACGCGGGTGTATCTATGTAACCGCCCGGGGCGACAAGCTTTACCCCCAAACATTGACACGCGGGTGTAGCTATGTAACCGCCCGGGGCGACAAGCTTTACCCCCAAACATTGACACGCGGGTGTAGCTATGTAACCGCCCGGGGCGACAAGCTTTACCCCCAAACCTTGACACGCGGGTGTATCTATGTAACCGCCTGGTGCGACAAGCTTTACCCCCAAACCTTGACACGCGGGTGTATCTATGTAACCGCTCAGGGCGACAAGCTTTACCCCCAAACCTTGACACGCGGGTGTATCTATGTAACCGCTCAGGGCGACAAGCTTTACCCCCAAACCTTGACACGCGGGTGTATCTATGTAACCGCCCGGGGCGACAAGCTTTACCCCCAAACATTGACACGCGGGTGTAGCTATGTAACCGCCCGGGGCGACAAGCTTTACCCCCAAACCTTGACACGCGGGTGTATCTATGTAACCGCCTGGTGCGACAAGCTTTACCCCCAAACCTTGACACGCGGGTGTATCTATGTAACCGCTCAGGGCGACAAGCTTTACCCCCAAACCTGGACACGCGGGTGTATCTATGTAACCGCTCAGGGCGACAAGCTTTACCCCCAAACCTTGACACGCGGGTGTATCTATGTAACCGCTCAGGGCGACAAGCTTTACCCCCAAACCTTGACACGCGGGTGTATTTATGTAACCGCCCGGGGCGACAAGCTTTACCCCCAAACCTGGACACGCGGGTGTATCTATGTAACCGCCCGGTGCGACAAGCTTTACCCCCAAACCTTGACACGCGGGTGTATCTATGTAACCGCTCAGGGCGACAAGCTTTACCCCCAAAACTTGACACGCGGGTGTATTTATGTAACCGCCCGGGGCGACAAGCTTTACCCCCAAACCTGGACACGCGGGTGTATCTATGTAACCGCCCGGGGCGACAAGCTTTACCCCCAAACATTGACACGCGGGTGTAGCTATGTAACCGCCCGGGGCGACAAGCTTTACCCCCAAACCTGGACACGCGGGTGTATCTATGTAACCGCCCGGGGCGACAAGCTTTACCCCCAAACCTTGACACGCGGGTGTAGCTATGTAACCGCTCAGGGCGACAAGCTTTACCCCCAAACCTGGACACGCGGGTGTATCTATGTAACCGCCCGGGGCGACAAGCTTTACCCCCAAACATTGACACGCGGGTGTAGCTATGTAACCGCCCGGGGCGACAAGCTTTACCCCCAAACCTGGACACGCGGGTGTATCTATGTAACCGCCCGGGGCGACAAGCTTTACCCCCAAACCTTGACACGCGGGTGTATCTATGTAACCGCTCAGGGCGACAAGCTTTACCCCCAAACATTGACACGCGGGTGTAGCTATGTAACCGCCCGGTGCGACAAGCTTTACCCCCAAACCTTGACACGCGGGTGTATCTATGTAATCGCCCGGTGCGACAAGCTTTACCCCCAAACCTTGACACGCGGGTGTATCTATGTAACCGCTCAGGGCGACAAGCTTTACCCCCAAACCTTGACACGCGGGTGTATTTATGTAACCGCCCGGGGCGACAAGCTTTACCCCCAAACCTGGACACGCGGGTGTATCTATGTAACCGCCCGGGGCGACAAGCTTTACCCCCAAACCTTGACACGCGGGTGTAGCTATGTAACCGCTCAGGGCGACAAGCTTTACCCCCAAACCTTGACACGCGGGTGTATTTATGTAACCGCCCGGTGCGACAAGCTTTACCCCCAAACCTTGACACGCGGGTGTATTTATGTAACCGCCCAGGGCGACAAGCTTTACCCCCAAACCTGGACACGCGGGTGTATCTATGTAACCGCCCGGTGCGACAAGCTTTACCCCCAAACCTGGACACGCGGGTGTATCTATGTAACCGCCCGGGGCGACAAGCTTTACCCCCAAACCTGGACACGCGGGTGTATCTATGTAACCGCCCGGGGCGACAAGCTTTACCCCCAAACCTTGACACGCGGGTGTATCTATGTAACCGCCCGGGGCGACAAGCTTTACCCCCAAACCTGGACACGCGGGTGTATCTATGTAACCGCCCGGTGCGACAAGCTTTACCCCCAAACCTTGACACGCGGGTGTATCTATGTAACCGCTCAGGGCGACAAGCTTTACCCCCAAACATTGACACGCGGGTGTATCTATGTAACCGCTCAGGGCGACAAGCTTTACCCCCAAACCTGGACACGCGGGTGTATCTATGTAACCGCCCGGGGCGACAAGCTTTACCCCCAAACCTTGACACGCGGGTGTATCTATGTAACCGCTCAGGGCGACAAGCTTTACCCCCAAACATTGACACGCGGGTGTATCTATGTAACCGCTCAGGGCGACAAGCTTTACCCCCAAACCTGGACACGCGGGTGTATCTATGTAACCGCCCGGGGCGACAAGCTTTACCCCCAAACCTTGACACGCGGGTGTATCTATGTAACCGCCCGGGGCGACAAGCTTTACCCCCAAACCTGGACACGCGGGTGTATCTATGTAACCGCCCGGTGCGACAAGCTTTACCCCCAAACCTTGACACGCGGGTGTATCTATGTAACCGCTCAGGGCGACAAGCTTTACCCCCAAACATTGACACGCGGGTGTATCTATGTAACCGCTCAGGGCGACAAGCTTTACCCCCAAACCTGGACACGCGGGTGTATCTATGTAACCGCTCAGGGCGACAAGCTTTACCCCCAAACCTTGACACGCGGGTGTATCTATGTAACCGCTCAGGGCGACAAGCTTTACCCCCAAACCTGGACACGCGGGTGTATCTATGTAACCGCCCGGGGCGACAAGCTTTACCCCCAAACCTGGACACGCGGGTGTATCTATGTAACCGCTCAGGGCGACAAGCTTTACCCCCAAACATTGACACGCGGGTGTATCTATGTAACCGCTCAGGGCGACAAGCTTTACCCCCAAACCTGGACACGCGGGTGTATCTATGTAACCGCTCAGGGCGACAAGCTTTACCCCCAAACCTTGACACGCGGGTGTATCTATGTAACCGCTCAGGGCGACAAGCTTTACCCCCAAACCTTGACACGCGGGTGTATTTATGTAACCGCCCGGGGCGACAAGCTTTACCCCCAAACCTGGACACGCGGGTGTATCTATGTAACCGCCCGGTGCGACAAGCTTTACCCCCAAACCTTGACACGCGGGTGTATCTATGTAACCGCTCAGGGCGACAAGCTTTACCCCCAAACCTTGACACGCGGGTGTATTTATGTAACCGCCCGGGGCGACAAGCTTTACCCCCAAACCTGGACACGCGGGTGTATCTATGTAACCGCCCGGGGCGACAAGCTTTACCCCCAAACCTTGACACGCGGGTGTAGCTATGTAACCGCCCGGGGCGACAAGCTTTACCCCCAAACCTGGACACGCGGGTGTATCTATGTAACCGCCCGGGGCGACAAGCTTTACCCCCAAACCTTGACACGCGGGTGTAGCTATGTAACCGCCCGGTGCGACAAGCTTTACCCCCAAACCTTGACACGCGGGTGTATCTATGTAACCGCCCGGGGCGACAAGCTTTACCCCCAAACCTGGACACGCGGGTGTAGCTATGTAACCGCCCGGTGCGACAAGCTTTACCCCCAAACCTTGACACGCGGGTGTATCTATGTAACCGCCCGGGGCGACAAGCTTTACCCCCAAACCTTGACACGCGGGTGTAGCTATGTAACCGCCCGGTGCGACAAGCTTTACCCCCAAACCTTGACACGCGGGTGTAGCTATGTAACCGCCCGGGGCGACAAGCTTTACCCCCAAACCTTGACACGCGGGTGTATCTATGTAACCGCCCGGGGCGACAAGCTTTACCCCCAAACCTTGACACGCGGGTGTAGCTATGTAACCGCCCGGTGCGACAAGCTTTACCCCCAAACCTTGACACGCGGGTGTAGCTATGTAACCGCCCGGGGCGACAAGCTTTACCCCCAAACCTTGACACGCGGGTGTAGCTATGTAACCGCCCGGGGCGACAAGCTTTACCCCCAAACCTTGACACGCGGGTGTATCTATGTAACCGCCCGGGGCGACAAGCTTTACCCCCAAACCTTGACACGCGGGTGTATCTATGTAACCGCCCGGTGCGACAAGCTTTACCCCCAAACCTTGACACGCGGGTGTATCTATGTAACCGCTCAGGGCGACAAGCTTTACCCCCAAACCTTGACACGCGGGTGTATCTATGTAACCGCCCGGTGCGACAAGCTTTACCCCCAAACATTGACACGCGGGTGTGGCTATGTAACCGCACGGGGCGACAAGCTTTACCCCCATCTACTGATAACTTGCACTGTAATGGAAAGTGCTAGTGCAGGCGTGCAGCAGGTGGGTTCTCACGGACTGCGCTGGCAGCCTGCCATATCTGCACTGTCCAACGCTATTAACGGCCAGTAAATGTTTTAAAACACGCTTGATATTGAAATTAATATAATATAATTATCATTAACAACTTACCGACGGATACGGTGCGATAGCGAAATGGACATAGTGCTGCCTCGTGTACCCGTCGGTTTTATCGCTCCTCATTGTATTTATGTAAAAGTGAACACCATTGCGACTGAGTGCTTAATACATTCCAGTGCTCGAGCGTACCAATGTTATGTGGCCTCCATGTCTCTTCCATGATCCTCCTTTACATTATCTTCCTCATCTCTCCTGTTTAAGGCGAGGCATCTGTAGAGAGCAAGGTATGACTTTGCATACGTTAACTTAATTCCCTCCCTCATAGTATTATGTCCTTTTTTTATCCCTAATCTATATTGGCATGCACCGTGGCGGCAGTAGGGACAGCGAATTCCCACAATCACAGTGTTATGAATGCTACATGACCCGCCTTCCCCCCTAATCTATATTTGCACGTACAGAGGCAGGAATAGGTACAGTAAACTTACACATATGAGTGTCAATTATCTCCCATTTATGCCCTTACCCTAACCCTACCCATGATGCACCATTCTTTTACATTCTCCAAAGGCTGTGATCACGTTAATATGCTAAAGGTTTTCACGTGTTTACTTCAACATGTTATTTATTCCATATATACCCTCTAATTTCTTCATCCCTACTGAGGCAATCACAGGCTACTAAGAGATCTTTGCGGGGGGTTTGTACCACATTAATCAACCAATTAGTCTGCATACCGTATCACAAAACATTATCTCCCTTGAAACATCTAATACGGCTGCAGTCTAGAAAGCACAACAGTGACACTTTACCAGCTATTCTGTGTAAAATCACCCGCCTTATCCGAGCAAACATCTCCCCTCGCTACGGCGATCAATTTACATACATTACGTTACAATGTAGCTCCGTGTGAAAGAGTAAGCATGTAATTCCTTAAGTATGCTCTCACTTGTTCTCTTGTGCCATAAATAATAGCTCACAATTAAAGCTAGTTTCACATCCAATTTGCCTTTATGCCTTCCTATACAACGTAAATTAGTATTAAAAAAATACTTCACTCGCCTCGAAGCTGTCACGTTTCCCTTGCTAAAATAAGCGCCATTGTAATTCAGAAGCTAGGCTGTGTAAGGTAGTAGAATCCGGTCTTACACAAAGGGAGTTTTTGTATGAGAAAAGACCCCGGAGTCGGGATCCTCTCAGACTCGAGACTTCCAAGCAACTATTTTACTAAAGTCACCTAATGGTTATCTTGCTAAAAGGATACGTGTTTATAAATCATGTGATTTGACACCAACTAATTCAGTTGTGGACAATGAAACCCAAATCGACCATATTTAAATAATTTTCTACAACTAATGTTAGTCCTGGATACAAGCCGTTATCCTTTGTAGCAGGTAATAGTGACTCACCTCATAGTACGATCCCCTTACTAGTCATAGTGCATCCTCTTAGTAAGATATCCACGACCTCCAGATATCCTAGCTACTCAGCCGCTAGTAGTCCCGACTCTAGGGCTCTTAGTAAGATATCCACGACCTCCAGATATCCTAGCTACTCAGCCGCTAGTAGTCCCGACTCTAGGGCTCTTAGTAAGATATCCACGACCTCCAGATATCCTAGCTACTCAGCCGCTAGTAGTCCCGACTCTAGGGGGATCCTCCTAGTAAGATATCCACGACCTCCAGATATCCTAGCTACTCAGCCGCTAGTAGTCCCGACTCTAGGGCTCTTAGTAAGATATCCACGACCTCCAGATATCCTAGCTACTCAGCCGCTAGTAGTCCCGACTCTAGGGGGATCCTCTTAGTAAGATATCCACGACCTCCAGATATCCTAGCTACTCAGCCGCTAGTAGTCCCGACTCTAGGGGGATCCTCTTAGTAAGATATCCACGACCTCCAGATATCCTAGCTACTCAGCCGCTAGTAGTCCCGACTCTAGGGCTCTTAGTAAGATATCCACGACCTCCAGATATCCTAGCTACTCAGCCGCTAGTAGTCCCGACTCTAGGGCTCTTAGTAAGATATCCACGACCTCCAGATATCCTAGCTACTCAGCCGCTAGTAGTCCCGACTCTAGGGGGATCCTCTTAGTAAGATATCCACGACCTCCAGATATCCTAGCTACTCAGCCGCTAGTAGTCCCGACTCTAGGGCTCTTAGTAAGATATCCACGACCTCCAGATATCCTAGCTACTCAGCCGCTAGTAGTCCCGACTCTAGGGCTCTTAGTAAGATATCCACGACCTCCAGATATCCTAGCTACTCAGCCGCTAGTAGTCCCGACTCTAGGGGGATCCTCTTAGTAAGATATCCACGACTTCCAGATATCCTAGCTACTCAGCCGCTAGTAGTCCCGACTCTAGGGCTCTTAGTAAGATATCCACGACCTCCAGATATCCTAGCTACTCAGCCGCTAGTAGTCCCGACTCTAGGGCTCTTAGTAAGATATCCACGACCTCCAGATATCCTAGCTACTCAGCCGCTAGTAGTCCCGACTCTAGGGGGATCCTCTTAGTAAGATATCCACGACCTCCAGATATCCTAGCTACTCAGCCGCTAGTAGTCCCGACTCTAGGGCTCTTAGTAAGATATCCACGACCTCCAAATATCCTAGCTACTCAGCCGCTAGTAGTCCCGACTCTAGGGCTCTTAGTAAGATATCCACGACCTCCAGATATCCTAGCTACTCAGCCGCTAGTAGTCCCGACTCTAGGGCTCTTAGTAAGATATCCACGACCTCCAGATATCCTAGCTACTCAGCCGCTAGTAGTCCCGACTCTAGGGCTCTTAGTAAGATATCCACGACCTCCAGATATCCTAGCTACTCAGCCGCTAGTAGTCCCGACTCTAGGGCTCTTAGTAAGATATCCACGACCTCCAGATATCCTAGCTACTCAGCCGCTAGTAGTCCCGACTCTAGGGCTCTTAGTAAGATATCCACGACCTCCAGATATCCTAGCTACTCAGCCGCTAGTAGTCCCGACTCTAGGGGGATCCTCTTAGTAAGATATCCACGACCTCCAGATATCCTAGCTACTCAGCCGCTAGTAGTCCCGACTCTAGGGGGATCCTCTTAGTAAGATATCCACGACCTCCAGATATCCTAGCTACTCAGCCGCTAGTAGTCCCGACTCTAGGGGGATCCTCTTAGTAAGATATCCACGACCTCCAGATATCCTAGCTACTCAGCCGCTAGTAGTCCCGACTCTAGGGCTCTTAGTAAGATATCCACGACCTCCAGATATCCTAGCTACTCAGCCGCTAGTAGTCCCGACTCTAGGGCTCTTAGTAAGATATCCACGACCTCCAGATATCCTAGCTACTCAGCCGCTAGTAGTCCCGACTCTAGGGCTCTTAGTAAGATATCCACGACCTCCAGATATCCTAGCTACTCAGCCGCTAGTAGTCCCGACTCTAGGGCTCTTAGTAAGATATCCACGACCTCCAGATATCCTAGCTACTCAGCCGCTAGTAGTCCCGACTCTAGGGCTCTTAGTAAGATATCCACGACCTCCAGATATCCTAGCTACTCAGCCGCTAGTAGTCCCGACTCTAGGGGGATCCTCTTAGTAAGATATCCACGACCTCCAGATATCCTAGCTACTCAGCCGCTAGTAGTCCCGACTCTAGGGCTCTTAGTAAGATATCCACGACCTCCAGATATCCTAGCTACTCAGCCGCTAGTAGTCCCGACTCTAGGGGGATCCTCTTAGTAAGATATCCACGACCTCCAGATATCCTAGCTACTCAGCCGCTAGTAGTCCCGACTCTAGGGCTCTTAGTAAGATATCCACGACCTCCAGATATCCTAGCTACACAGCCGCTAGTAGTCCCGACTCTAGGGGGATCCTCTTAGTAAGATATCCACGACCTCCAGATATCCTAGCTACTCAGCCGCTAGTAGTCCCGACTCTAGGGGGATCCTCTTAGTAAGATATCCACGACCTCCAGATATCCTAGCTACTCAGCCGCTAGTAGTCCCGACTCTAGGGGGATCCTCTTAGTAAGATATCCACGACCTCCAGATATCCTAGCTACTCAGCCGCTAGTAGTCCCGACTCTAGGGGGATCCTCTTAGTAAGATATCCACGACCTCCAGATATCCTAGCTACTCAGCCGCTAGTAGTCCCGACTCTAGGGCTCTTAGTAAGATATCCACGAGCTCCAGATATCCTAGCTACTCAGCCGCTAGTAGTCCCGACTCTAGGGCTCTTAGTAAGATATCCACGACCTCCAGATATCCTAGCTACTCAGCCGCTAGTAGTCCCGACTCACACCCGACCAGTATGGGCGGAGGTTATTTCACGCCATTGAAACCCACTTCCAGTCTGGTGACATGATGGCTTGTCCTAAGACAAATAGTCCCTGAGATGTTGAGGTAATTAGTGTTGGGGGTCCAACGCGACTATAAACCCCAGTGCAGGTCATGTGGATGATACATCACACCACTGCTTACAGTATCCAAACATTCACTAATATTTGTTGAGAAAGTAAGTGAAGATTTGATGCTCACACGTCCTGTAAGACCGGGTTTCAATTTTTTCTTGTTTTTGTGTATTGATTTATGATCGTGTCAGTTCCTTTCTCTCAATACGCTGTACTCTCTTAAACCGTTGTCGGCTATAGTCCTTCATTGTGTATTTTTGTTCTTAGAAAATTGATTTTTCTGCTTCATGTTTGTTATGTTTTCTAATCCTTTGATACCACGTCTCTTTACGTCCTTCTGGAAGATGTTTCTCCAACTCCCGCATAACGTAAGATTGTTAGAAACCTTCTGTAACGTTTATTTGTGTATATAAGTGTTTGGATTTGTAAGTTTTTCCATTGATGTTCACATGAACGTATTTCTTTAGACGCACCATATCTATTTATCAATACTTACGTACATACAGCGTTGCCATAGCTAATCAGCTGCAACTAGTTCTTGGCCTGCTCTTTGTATGTGGCCACTTGAATGTACGCACCTCATACTCAGTAGTTCTATTGCCTTATATCTCTTACCTATATATCTAACGAGATAAATGCCTTAGTATGCCCTTGTAACACACAGTGGCCCCGAAGATATTCGGAGACTTTACCGGGTTCGTGTGAAGGCCGGGTACGTTTCGGCCTACCTGTGAATCGGTGGTAAGTTAAAGTATACGTAATTACCTTATATCTAACGAGATAAATGCCTTAGTATGCCCTTGTAACACACAGTGGCCCCGAAGATATTCGGAGACTTTACCGGGTTCGTGTGAAGGCCGGGTACGTTTCGGCCTACCTGTGAATCGGTGGTAAGTTAAAGTATACATAATTACCTTATATCTAACGAGATAAATGCCTTAGTATGCCCTTGTAACACACAGTGGCCCCGACGATATTCGGAGACTTTACCGGGTTCGTGTGAAGGCCGGGTACGTTTCGGCCTAACTGTAAATCGGTGGTAAGTTAAAGTATACGTAATTACCTTATATCTAACGAGATAAATGCCTTAGTATGCCCTTGTAACACACAGTGGCCCCGAAGATATTCGGAGACTTTACCGGGTTCGTGTAAAGGCCGGGAACGTTTCGGCCTACCTGTGAATCGGTGGTAAGTTAAAGTATACGTAATTACCTTATATCTAACGAGATAAATGCCTTAGTATGCCCTTGTAACACACAGTGGCCCCGAAGATATTCGGAGACTTTACCGGGTTCGTGTGAAGGCCGGGAACGTTTCGGCCTACCTGTGAATCGGTGGTAAGTTAAAGTATACGTAATTACCTTATATCTAACGAGATAAATGCTTTAGTATGCCCTTGTAACACACAGTGGCCCCGAAGATATTCGGAGACTTTACCGGGTTCGTGTGAAGGCCGGGAACGTTTCGGCCAACCTGTGAATCGGTGGTAAGTTAAAGTATACGTAATTACCTTATATCTAACGAGATAAATGCCTTAGTATGCCCTTGTAACACACAGTGGCCCCGAAGATATTCGGAGACTTTACCGGGTGTGAAGGCCGGGAACGTTTCGGCCTACCTGTGAATCGGTGGTAAGTTAAAGTATACGTAATTACCTTATATCTAACGAGATAAATGCCTTAGTATGCCCTTGTAACACACAGTGGCCCCGAAGATATTCGGAGACTTTACCGGGTGTGAAGGCCGGGTACGTTTCGGCCTACCTGTGAATCGGTGGTAAGTTAAAGTATACGTAATTACCTTATATCTAACGAGATAAATGCCTTAGTATGCCCTTGTAACACACAGTGGCCCCGAAGATATTCGGAGACTTTACCGGGTGTGAAGGCCGGGAACGTTTCGGCCTACCTGTGAATCGGTGGTAAGTTAAAGTATACGTAATTACCTTATATCTAACGAGATAAATGCCTTAGTATGCCCTTGTAACACACAGTGGCCCCGAAGATATTCGGAGACTTTACCGGGTTCGTGTGAAGGCCGGGTACGTTTCGGCCTACCTGTGAATCGGTGGTAAGTTAAAGTATACGTAATTACCTTATATCTAACGAGATAAATGCCTTAGTATGCCCTTGTAACACACAGTGGCCCCGAAGAGATTCGGAGACTTTACCGGGTTCGTGTGAAGGCTGTGTACGTTTCGGCCTACCTGTGAATCGGTGGTAAGTTAAAGTATACGTAATTACCTTATATCTAACGAGATAAATGCCTTAGTATGCCCTTGTAACACACAGTGACCCCGAAGATATTCGGAGACTTTACCGGATTCGTGTGAAGGCCGGGAACGTTTCGGCCTACCTGTGAATCGGTGGTAAGTTAAAGTATACGTAATTACCTTATATCTAACGAGATAAATGCCTTAGTATGCCCTTGTAACACACAGTGGCCGCGAAGATATTCGGAGACTTTACCGGGTTCGTGTGAAGGCCGGGAACGTTTCGGCCTACCTGTGAATCGGTGGTAAGTTGAAGTATACGTAATTACCTTATATCTAACGAGATAAATGCCTTAGTATGCCCTTGTAACACACAGTGGCCCCGAAGATATTCGGAGACTTTACCGGATTCGTGTGAAGGCCGGGTACGTTTCGGCCTACCTGTGAATCGGTGGTAAGTTAAAGTATACGTAATTACCTTATATCTAACGAGATAAATGCCTTAGTATGCCCTTGTAACACACAGTGGCCCCGAAGATATTCGGAGACTTTACCGGGTTCGTGTGAAGGCCGGGTACGTTTCGGAATACCTGTGAATCGGTGGTAAGTTAAAGTATACGTAATTACCTTATATCTAACGAGATAAATGCCTTAGTATGCCCTTGTAACACACAGTGGCCCCGAAGATATTCGGAGACTTTACCGGGTACGTGTGAAGGCCGGGAACTTTTTGGCCTACCTGTGAATCGGTGGTAAGTTAAAGTATACGTAATTACCTTATATCTAACGAGATAAATGCCTTAGTATGCCCTTGTAACACACAGTGGCCCCGAAGATATTCGGAGACTTTACCGGGTTCGTGTGAAGGCCGGGAACGTTTTGGCCTACCTGTGAATCGGTGGTAAGTTAAAGTATACGTAATTGCCTTATATCTAACGAGATAAATGCCTTAGTATGCCCTTGTAACACACAGTGGCCGCGAAGATATTCGGAGACTTTACCGGGTTCGTGTGAAGGCCGGGAACGTTTCGGCCTACCTGTGAATCGGTGGTAAGTTAAAGTATACGTAATTACCTTATATCTAACGAGATAAATGCCTTAGTATGCCCTTGTAACACACAGTGGCCCCGAAGATATTCGGAGACTTTACCGGGTTCGTGTGAAGGCCGGGTACGTTTCGACCTACCTGTGAATCGGTGGTAAGTTAAAGTATACGTAATTACCTTATATCTAACGAGATAAATGCCTTAGTATGCCCTTGTAACACACAGTGGCCCCGAAGATATTCGGAGACTTTACCGGGTTCGTGTGAAGGCCGGGAACGTTTCGGCCTACCTGTGAATCGGTGGTAAGTTAAAGTATACGTAATTACCTTATATCTAACGAGATAAATGCCTTAGTATGCCCTTGTAACACACAGTGGCCCCGAAGATATTCGGAGACTTAACCGGGTTCGTGTGAAAGCCGGGTACGTTTCGGCCTACCTGTGAATCGGTGGTAAGTTAAAGTATACGTAATTACCTTATATCTAACGAGATAAATGCCTTAGTATGCCCTTGTAACACACAGTGGCCCCGAAGATATTCGGAGACTTTACCGGGTTCGTGTGAAGGCCGGGAACGTTTCGGCCTACCTGTGAATCGGTGGTAAGTTAAAGTATACGTAATTACTTATATCTAACGAGATAAATGCCTTAGTATGCCCTTGTAACACACAGTGGCCCCGAAGATATTCGGAGACTTTACCGGGTTCGTGTGAAGGCCGGGAACTTTTCGGCCTACCTGTGAATCGGTGGTAAGTTAAAGTATACGTAATTACTTATATCTAACGAGATAAATGCTTTAGTATGCCCTTGTAACACACAGTGGCCCCGAAGATATTCGGAGACTTTACCGGGTTCGTGTGAAGGCCGGGAACGTTTCGGCCTACCTGTGAATCGGTGGTAAGTTAAAGTATACGTAATTACCTTATATCTAACGAGATAAATGCCTTAGTATGCCCTTGTAACACACAGTGGCCCCGAAGATATTCGGAGACTTAACAGGGTTCGTGTGAAAGCCGGGTACGTTTCGGCCTACCTGTGAATCGGTGGTAAGTTAAAGTATACGTAATTACCTTATATCTAACGAGATAAATGCCTTAGTATGCCCTTGTAACACACAGTGGCCCCGAAGATATTCGGAGACTTTACCGGGTTCGTGTGAAGGCCGGGAACTTTTCGGCCTACCTTTGAATCGTTGGTAAGTTAAAGTATACGTAATTACTTATATCTAACGAGATAAATGCCTTAGTATGCCCTTGTAACACACAGTGGCCCCGAAGATATTCGGAGACTTTACCGGGTTCGTGTGAAGGCCGGGAACGTTTCGGCCTACCTGTGAATCGGTGGTAAGTTAAAGTATACGTAATTACCTTATATCTAACGAGATAAATGCCTCAGTATGCCCTTGTAACACACAGTGGCCCCGAAGATATTCGGAGACTTTACCGGGTTCGTGTGAAGGCCGGGTACGTTTCGGCCTACCTGTGAATCGGTGGTAAGTTAAAGTATACGTAATTACCTTATATCTAACGAGATAAATGCCTTAGTATGCCCTTGTAACACACAGTGGCCCCGAAGATATTCGGAGACTTTACCGGGTTCGTGTGAAGGCTGGTAATGTTTCGGCCTACCTGTGAATCGGTGGTAAGTTAAAGTATACGTAATTACCTTATATCTAACGAGATAAATGCCTTAGTATGCCCTTGTAACACACAGTGGCCCCGAAGATATTCGGAGACTTTACAGGGTTCGTGTGAAGGCCGGGAACGTTTCGGCCTACCTGTGAATCGGTGGTAAGTTAAAGTATACGTAATTACCTTATATCTAACGAGATAAATGCCTTAGTATGCCCTTGTAACACACAGTGGCCCCGAAGATATTCGGAGACTTTACCGGGTGTGAAGGCCGGGTACGTTTCGGCCTACCTGTGAATCGGTGGTAAGTTAAAGTATACGTAATTACCTTATATCTAACGAGATAAATGCCTTAGTATGCCCTTGTAACACACAGTGGCCCCGAAGATATTCGGAGACTTTACCGGGTGTGAAGGCCGGGTACGTTTCGGCCTACCTGTGAATCGGTGGTAAGTTAAAGTATACGTAATTACCTTATATCTAACGAGATAAATGCCTTAGTATGCCCTTGTAACACACAGTGGCCCCGAAGATATTCGGAGACTTTACCGGGTTCGTGTGAAGGCCGGTAACGTTTCGGCCTACCTGTGAATCGGTGGTAAGTTAAAGTATACGTAATTACCTTATATCTAACGAGATAAATGCCTTAGTATGCCCTTGTAACACACAGTGGCCGCGAAGATATTCGGAGACTTTACCGGGTTCGTGTGAAGGCCGGGAACGTTTCGGCCTACCTGTGAATCGGTGGTAAGTTAAAGTATACGTAATTACCTTATATCTAACGAGATAAATGCCTTAGTATGCCCTTGTAACACACAGTGGCCCCGAAGATATTCGGAGACTTTACCGGGTTCGTGTGAAGGCCGGGTACGTTTCGGCCTACCTGTGAATCGGTGGTAAGTTAAAGTATACGTAATTACCTTATATCTAACGAGATAAATGCCTTAGTATGCCCTTGTAACACACAGTGGCCCCGAAGATATTCGGAGACTTTACCGGGTTCGTGTGAAGGCCGGGAACGTTTCGGCCTACCTGTGAATCGGTGGTAAGTTAAAGTATACGTAATTACCCTATATCTAACGAGATAAATGCCTTAGTATGCCCTTGTAACACACAGTGGCCCCGAAGATATTCGGAGACTTTACCGGGTTCGTGTGAAGGCCGGGAACGTTTTGGCCTACCTGTGAATCGGTGGTAAGTTAAAGTATACGTAATTACCTTATATCTAACGAGATAAATGCCTTAGTATGCCCTTGTAACACACAGTGGCCGCGAAGATATTCGGAGACTTAACAGGGTTCGTG
The DNA here is from genome assembly GCA_036971475.1 of Prosapia bicincta. NCBI lineage: Eukaryota > Metazoa > Arthropoda > Insecta > Hemiptera > Cercopidae > Prosapia > Prosapia bicincta. The sequence continues at coordinate 1,261,030 of JBAIZL010000005.1, forward strand.
TGAAAGACGGGTACGTTTCGGCCTACCTGTGAATCGGTGGTAAGTTAAAGTATACGTAATTACCTTATATCTAACGAGATAAATGCCTTAGTATGCCCTTGTAACACACAGTGGCCCCGAAGATATTCGGAGACTTTACCGGGTTCGTGTGAAGGCCGGGTACGTTTCGGCCTAACTGTGAATCGGTGGTAAGTTAAAGTATATGTAATTACCTTATATCTAACGAGATAAATGCCTTAGTATGCCCTTGTAACACACAGTGGCCCCGAAGATATTCGGAGACTTTACCGGGTTCGTGTGAAGGCCTGGAACGTTTCGGCCTACCTGTGAATCGGTGGTAAGTTAAAGTATACGTAATTACCTTATATCTAACGAGATAAATGCCTTAGTATGCCCTTGTAACACACAGTGGCCCCGAAGATATTCGGAGACTTTACCGGGTTCGTGTGAAGGCCGGAAACGTTTCGGCCTACCTGTGAATCGGTGGTAATTTAAAGTATACGTAATTACCTTATATCTAACGAGATAAATGCCTTAGTATGCCCTTGTAACACACAGTGGCCCCGAAGATATTCGGAGACTTTACCGGGTTCGTGTGAAGGCCGGGAACGTTTCGGCCTACCTGTGAATCGGTGGTAAGTTAAAGTATACGTAATTACCTTATATCTAACGAGATAAATGCCTTAGTATGCCCTTGTAACACACAGTGGCCCCGAAGATATTCGGAGACTTTACCGGGTGTGAAGGCCGGGAACGTTTCGGCCTACCTGTGAATCGGTGGTAAGTTAAAGTATACGTAATTACCTTATATCTAACGAGATAAATGCCTTAGTATGCCCTTGTAACACACAGTGGCCCCGAAGATATTCGGAGACTTTACCGGGTGTGAAGGCCGGGTACGTTTCGGCCTACCTGTGAATCGGTGGTAAGTTAAAGTATACGTAATTACCTTATATCTAACGAGATAAATGCCTTAGTATGCCCTTGTAACACACAGTGGCCCCGAAGATATTCGGAGACTTTACCGGGTTCGTGTGAAGTCCGGGAACGTTTCGGCCTACCTGTGAATCGGTGGTAAGTTAAAGTATACGTAATTACCTTATATCTAACGAGATAAATGCCTTAGTATGCCCTTGTAACACACAGTGGCCCCGAAGATATTCGGAGACTTTACCGGGTGTGAAGGCCGGGTACGTTTCGGCCTACCTGTGAATCGGTGGTAAGTTAAAGTATACGTAATTACCTTATATCTAACGAGATAAATGCCTTAGTATGCCCTTGTAACCTACAGTGGCCCCGAAGATATTCGGAGACTTTACCGGGTTCGTGTGAAGGCCGGGAACGTTTCGGCCTACCTGTGAATCGGTGGTAAGTTAAAGTATACGTAATTACCTTATATCTAACGAGATAAATGCCTTAGTATGCCCTTGTAACACACAGTGGCCCCGAAGATATTCGGAGACTTTACCGGGTTCGTGTGAAGGCCGGGAACGTTTCGGCCTACCTGTGAATCGGTGGTAAGTTAAAGTATACGTAATTACTTATATCTAACGAGATAAATGCCTTAGTATGCCCTTGTAACACACAGTGGCCCCGAAGATATTCGGAGACTTTACCGGGTTCGTGTGAAAGCCGGGAACTTTTCGGCCTACCTGTGAATCGGTGGTAAGTTAAAGTATACGTAATTACTTATATCTAACGAGATAAATGCCTTAGTATGCCCTTGTAACACACAGTGGCCCCGAAGATATTCGGAGACTTTACCGGGTTCGTGTGAAGGCCGGGAACTTTTCGGCCTAATTGTGAATCGGTGGTAAGTTAAAGTATACGTAATTACCTTATATCTAACGAGATAAATGCCTTAGTATGCCCTTGTAACACACAGTGGCCCCGAAGATATTCGGAGACTTAACAGGGTTCGTGTGAAAGATGGGTACGTTTCGGCCTACCTGTGAATCGGTGGTAAGTTAAAGTATACGTAATTACCTTATATCTAACGAGATAAATGCCTTAGTATGCCCTTGTAACACACAGTGGCCCCGAAGATATTCGGAGACTTTACCGGGTTCGTGTGAAGGCCGGGAACTTTTCGGCCTACCTTTGAATCGGTGGTAAGTTAAAGTATACGTAATTACTTATATCTAACGAGATAAATGCCTTAGTATGCCCTTGTAACACACAGTGGCCCCGAAGATATTCGGAGACTTTACCGGGTTCGTGTGAAGGCCGGGAACGTTTCGGCCTACCTGTGAATCGGTGGTAAGTTAAAGTATACGTAATTACCTTATATCTAACGAGATAAATGCCTCAGTATGCCCTTGTAACACACAGTGGCCCCGAAGATATTCGGAGACTTTACCGGGTTCGTGTGAAGGCCGGGTACGTTTCGGCCTACCTGTGAATCGGTGGTAAGTTAAAGTATACGTAATTACCTTATATCTAACGAGATAAATGCCTTAGTATGCCCTTGTAACACACAGTGGCCCCGAAGATATTCGGAGACTTTACCGGGTTCGTGTGAAGGCTGGTAATGTTTCGGCCTACCTGTGAATCGGTGGTAAGTTAAAGTATACGTAATTACCCTATATCTAACGAGATAAATGCCTTAGTATGCCCTTGTAACACACAGTGGCCCCGAAGATATTCGGAGACTTTACCGGGTTCGTGTGAAGGCCGGGAACGTTTTGGCCTACCTGTGAATCGGTGGTAAGTTAAAGTATACGTAATTACCTTATATCTAACGAGATAAATGCCTTAGTATGCCCTTGTAACACACAGTGGCCCCGAAGATATTCGGAGACTTTACCGGGTGTGAAGGCCGGGTACGTTTCGGCCTACCTGTGAATCGGTGGTAAGTTAAAGTATACGTAATTACCTTATATCTAACGAGATAAATGCCTTAGTATGCCCTTGTAACACACAGTGGCCCCGAAGATATTCGGAGACTTTACCGGGTTCGTGTGAAGGCCGGTAACGTTTCGGCCTACCTGTGAATCGGTGGTAAGTTAAAGTATACGTAATTACCTTATATCTAATGAGATAAATGCCTTAGTATGCCCTTGTAACACACAGTGGCCGCGAAGATATTCGGAGACTTTACCGGGTTCGTGTGAAGGCCGGGAACGTTTCGGCCTACCTGTGAATCGGTGGTAAGTTAAAGTATACGTAATTACCTTATATCTAACGAGATAAATGCCTTAGTATGCCCTTGTAACACACAGTGGCCCCGAAGATATTCGGAGACTTTACCGGGTTCGTGTGAAGGCCGGGTACGTTTCGGCCTACCTGTGAATCGGTGGTAAGTTAAAGTATACGTAATTACCTTATATCTAACGAGATAAATGCCTTAGTATGCCCTTGTAACACACAGTGGCCCCGAAGATATTCGGAGACTTTACCGGGTTCGTGTGAAGGCCGGGTACGTTTCGGCCTACCTGTGAATCGGTGGTAAGTTAAAGTATACGTAATTACCTTATATCTAACGAGATAAATGCCTTAGTATGCCCTTGTAACACACAGTGGCCCCGAAGATATTCGGAGACTTTACCGGGTTCGTGTGAAGGCCGGGAACGTTTCGGCCTACCTGTGAATCGGTGGTAAGTTAAAGTATACGTAATTACCCTATATCTAACGAGATAAATGCCTTAGTATGCCCTTGTAACACACAGTGGCCCCGAAGATATTCGGAGACTTTACCGGGTTCGTGTGAAGGCCGGGAACGTTTTGGCCTACCTGTGAATCGGTGGTAAGTTAAAGTATACGTAATTACCTTATATCTAACGAGATAAATGCCTTAGTATGCCCTTGTAACACACAGTGGCCGCGAAGATATTCGGAGACTTAACAGGGTTCGTGTGAAAGACGGGTACGTTTCGGCCTACCTGTGAATCGGTGGTAAGTTAAAGTATACGTAATTACCTTATATCTAACGAGATAAATGCCTTAGTATGCCCTTGTAACACACAGTGGCCCCGAAGATATTCGGAGACTTTACCGGGTTCGTGTGAAGGCCGGGTACGTTTCGGCCTAACTGTGAATCGGTGGTAAGTTAAAGTATACGTAATTACCTTATATCTAACGAGATAAATGCCTTAGTATGCCCTTGTAACACACAGTGGCCCCGAAGATATTCGGAGACTTTACCGGGTTCGTGTGAAGGCCTGGAACGTTTCGGCCTACCTGTGAATCGGTGGTAAGTTAAAGTATACGTAATTACCTTATATCTAACGAGATAAATGCCTTAGTATGCCCTTGTAACACACAGTGGCCCCGAAGATATTCGGAGACTTTACCGGGTTCGTGTGAAGGCCGGAAACGTTTCGGCCTACCTGTGAATCGGTGGTAATTTAAAGTATACGTAATTACCTTATATCTAACGAGATAAATGCCTTAGTATGCCCTTGTAACACACAGTGGCCCCGAAGATATTCGGAGACTTTACCGGGTTCGTGTGAAGGCCGGGAACGTTTCGGCCTACCTGTGAATCGGTGGTAAGTTAAAGTATACGTAATTACCTTATATCTAACGAGATAAATGCCTTAGTATGCCCTTGTAACACACAGTGGCCCCGAAGATATTCGGAGACTTTACCGGGTGTGAAGGCCGGGAACGTTTCGGCCTACCTGTGAATCGGTGGTAAGTTAAAGTATACGTAATTACCTTATATCTAACGAGATAAATGCCTTAGTATGCCCTTGTAACACACAGTGGCCCCGAAGATATTCGGAGACTTTACCGGGTGTGAAGGCCGGGTACGTTTCGGCCTACCTGTGAATCGGTGGTAAGTTAAAGTATACGTAATTACCTTATATCTAACGAGATAAATGCCTTAGTATGCCCTTGTAACACACAGTGGCCCCGAAGATATTCGGAGACTTTACCGGGTTCGTGTGAAGTCCGGGAACGTTTCGGCCTACCTGTGAATCGGTGGTAAGTTAAAGTATACGTAATTACCTTATATCTAACGAGATAAATGCCTTAGTATGCCCTTGTAACACACAGTGGCCCCGAAGATATTCGGAGACTTTACCGGGTGTGAAGGCCGGGTACGTTTCGGCCTACCTGTGAATCGGTGGTAAGTTAAAGTATACGTAATTACCTTATATCTAACGAGATAAATGCCTTAGTATGCCCTTGTAACCTACAGTGGCCCCGAAGATATTCGGAGACTTTACCGGGTTCGTGTGAAGGCCGGGAACGTTTCGGCCTACCTGTGAATCGGTGGTAAGTTAAAGTATACGTAATTACCTTATATCTAACGAGATAAATGCCTTAGTATGCCCTTGTAACACACAGTGGCCCCGAAGATATTCGGAGACTTTACCGGGTTCGTGTGAAGGCCGGGAACGTTTCGGCCTACCTGTGAATCGGTGGTAAGTTAAAGTATACGTAATTACTTATATCTAACGAGATAAATGCCTTAGTATGCCCTTGTAACACACAGTGGCCCCGAAGATATTCGGAGACTTTACCGGGTTCGTGTGAAAGCCGGGAACTTTTCGGCCTACCTGTGAATCGGTGGTAAGTTAAAGTATACGTAATTACTTATATCTAACGAGATAAATGCCTTAGTATGCCCTTGTAACACACAGTGGCCCCGAAGATATTCGGAGACTTTACCGGGTTCGTGTGAAGGCCGGGAACTTTTCGGCCTAATTGTGAATCGGTGGTAAGTTAAAGTATACGTAATTACCTTATATCTAACGAGATAAATGCCTTAGTATGCCCTTGTAACACACAGTGGCCCCGAAGATATTCGGAGACTTAACAGGGTTCGTGTGAAAGATGGGTACGTTTCGGCCTACCTGTGAATCGGTGGTAAGTTAAAGTATACGTAATTACCTTATATCTAACGAGATAAATGCCTTAGTATGCCCTTGTAACACACAGTGGCCCCGAAGATATTCGGAGACTTTACCGGGTTCGTGTGAAGGCCGGGAACTTTTCGGCCTACCTTTGAATCGGTGGTAAGTTAAAGTATACGTAATTACTTATATCTAACGAGATAAATGCCTTAGTATGCCCTTGTAACACACAGTGGCCCCGAAGATATTCGGAGACTTTACCGGGTTCGTGTGAAGGCCGGGAACGTTTCGGCCTACCTGTGAATCGGTGGTAAGTTAAAGTATACGTAATTACCTTATATCTAACGAGATAAATGCCTCAGTATGCCCTTGTAACACACAGTGGCCCCGAAGATATTCGGAGACTTTACCGGGTTCGTGTGAAGGCCGGGTACGTTTCGGCCTACCTGTGAATCGGTGGTAAGTTAAAGTATACGTAATTACCTTATATCTAACGAGATAAATGCCTTAGTATGCCCTTGTAACACACAGTGGCCCCGAAGATATTCGGAGACTTTACCGGGTTCGTGTGAAGGCTGGTAATGTTTCGGCCTACCTGTGAATCGGTGGTAAGTTAAAGTATACGTAATTACCCTATATCTAACGAGATAAATGCCTTAGTATGCCCTTGTAACACACAGTGGCCCCGAAGATATTCGGAGACTTTACCGGGTTCGTGTGAAGGCCGGGAACGTTTTGGCCTACCTGTGAATCGGTGGTAAGTTAAAGTATACGTAATTACCTTATATCTAACGAGATAAATGCCTTAGTATGCCCTTGTAACACACAGTGGCCCCGAAGATATTCGGAGACTTTACCGGGTGTGAAGGCCGGGTACGTTTCGGCCTACCTGTGAATCGGTGGTAAGTTAAAGTATACGTAATTACCTTATATCTAACGAGATAAATGCCTTAGTATGCCCTTGTAACACACAGTGGCCCCGAAGATATTCGGAGACTTTACCGGGTTCGTGTGAAGGCCGGTAACGTTTCGGCCTACCTGTGAATCGGTGGTAAGTTAAAGTATACGTAATTACCTTATATCTAATGAGATAAATGCCTTAGTATGCCCTTGTAACACACAGTGGCCGCGAAGATATTCGGAGACTTTACCGGGTTCGTGTGAAGGCCGGGAACGTTTCGGCCTACCTGTGAATCGGTGGTAAGTTAAAGTATACGTAATTACCTTATATCTAACGAGATAAATGCCTTAGTATGCCCTTGTAACACACAGTGGCCCCGAAGATATTCGGAGACTTTACCGGGTTCGTGTGAAGGCCGGGTACGTTTCGGCCTACCTGTGAATCGGTGGTAAGTTAAAGTATACGTAATTACCTTATATCTAACGAGATAAATGCCTTAGTATGCCCTTGTAACACACAGTGGCCCCGAAGATATTCGGAGACTTTACCGGGTTCGTGTGAAGGCCGGGAACGTTTCGGCCTACCTGTGAATCGGTGGTAAGTTAAAGTATACGTAATTACCCTATATCTAACGAGATAAATGCCTTAGTATGCCCTTGTAACACACAGTGGCCCCGAAGATATTCGGAGACTTTACCGGGTTCGTGTGAAGGCCGGGAACGTTTTGGCCTACCTGTGAATCGGTGGTAAGTTAAAGTATACGTAATTACCTTATATCTAACGAGATAAATGCCTTAGTATGCCCTTGTAACACACAGTGGCCCCGAAGATATTCGGAGACTTTACCGGGTGTGAAGGCCGGGTACGTTTCGGCCTACCTGTGAATCGGTGGTAAGTTAAAGTATACGTAATTACCTTATATCTAACGAGATAAATGCCTTAGTATGCCCTTGTAACACACAGTGGCCCCGAAGATATTCGGAGACTTTACCGGGTTCGTGTGAAGGCCGGGAACGTTTCGGCCTACCTGTGAATCGGTGGTAAGTTAAAGTATACGTAATTACTTATATCTAACGAGATAAATGCCTTAGTATGCCCTTGTAACACACAGTGGCCCCGAAGATATTCGGAGACTTTACCGGGTTCGTGTGAAGGCCGGGTACGTTTCGGCCTACCTGTGAATCGGTGGTAAGTTAAAGTATACGTAATTACCTTATATCTAACGAGATAAATGCCTTAGTATGCCCTTGTAACACACAGTGGCCCCGAAGATATTCGGAGACTTTACCGGGTTCGTGTGAAGGCCGGGAACGTTTTGGCCTACCTGTGAATCGGTGGTAAGTTAAAGTATACGTAATTACCTTATATCTAACGAGATAAATGCCTTAGTATGCCCTTGTAACACACAGTGGCCGCGAAGATATTCGGAGACTTTACCGGGTTCGTGTGAAGGCCGGGAACGTTTCGGCCTACCTGTGAATCGGTGGTAAGTTAAAGTATACGTAATTACCTTATATCTAACGAGATAAATGCCTTAGTATGCCCTTGTAACACACAGTGGCCCCGAAGATATTCGGAGACTTTACCGGGTTCGTGTGAAGGCCGGGTACGTTTCGGCCTACCTGTGAATCGGTGGTAAGTTAAAGTATACGTAATTACCTTATATCTAACGAGATAAATGCCTTAGTAAGCCCTTGTAACACACAGTGGCCCCGAAGATATTCGGAGACTTTACCGGGTGTGAAGGCCGGGTACGTTTCGGCCTACCTGTGAATCGGTGGTAAGTTAAAGTATACGTAATTACCTTATATCTAACGAGATAAATGCCTTAGTATGCCCTTGTAACACACAGTGGCCCCGAAGATATTCGGAGACTTTACCGGGTTCGTGTGAAGTCCGGGAACGTTTCGGCCTACCTGTGAATCGGTGGTAAGTTAAAGTATACGTAATTACCTTATATCTAACGAGATAAATGCCTTAGTATGCCCTTGTAACACACAGTGGCCCCGAAGATATTCGGAGACTTTACCGGGTGTGAAGGCCGGGTACGTTTCGGCCTACCTGTGAATCGGTGGTAAGTTAAAGTATACGTAATTACCTTATATCTAACGAGATAAATGCCTTAGTATGCCCTTGTAACCCACAGTGGCCCCGAAGATATTCGGAGACTTTACCGGGTTCGTGTGAAGGCCGGGAACGTTTCGGCCTACCTGTGAATCGGTGGTAAGTTAAAGTATACGTAATTACCTTATATCTAACGAGATAAATGCCTTAGTATGCCCTTGTAACACACAGTGGCCCCGAAGATATTCGGAGACTTTACCGGGTTCGTGTGAAGGCCGGGAACGTTTCGGCCTACCTGTGAATCGGTGGTAAGTTAAAGTATACGTAATTACCTTATATCTAACGAGATAAATGCCTTAGTATGCCCTTGTAACACACAGTGGCCCCGAAGATATTCGGAGACTTTACCGGGTTCGTGTGAAGGCCGGGAACGTTTCGGCCTACCTGTGAATCGGTGGTAAGTTAAAGTATACGTAATTACTTATATCTAACGAGATAAATGCCTTAGTATGCCCTTGTAACACACAGTGGCCCCGAAGATATTCGGAGACTTTACCGGGTTCGTGTGAAGGCCGGGAACTTTTCGGCCTACCTGTGAATCGGTGGTAAGTTAAAGTATACGTAATTACTTATATCTAACGAGATAAATGCCTTAGTATGCCCTTGTAACACACAGTGGCCCCGAAGATATTCGGAGACTTTACCGGGTTCGTGTGAAGGCCGGGAACGTTTCGGCCTACCTGTGAATCGGTGGTAAGTTAAAGTATACGTAATTACCTTATATCTAACGAGATAAATGCCTCAGTATGCCCTTGTAACACACAGTGGCCCCGAAGATATTCGGAGACTTTACCGGGTTCGTGTGAAGGCCGGGTACGTTTCGGCCTACCTGTGAATCGGTGGTAAGTTAAAGTATACGTAATTACCTTATATCTAACGAGATAAATGCCTTAGTATGCCCTTGTAACACACAGTGGCCCCGAAGATATTCGGAGACTTTACCGGGTTCGTGTGAAGGCCGGGTACGTTTCGGCCTACCTGTGAATCGGTGGTAAGTTAAAGTATACGTAATTACCTTATATCTAACGAGATAAATGCCTTAGTATGCCCTTGTAACACACAGTGGCCCCGAAGATATTCGGAGACTTTACCGGGTTCGTGTGAAGGCCGTTAACGTTTCGGCCTACCTGTGAATCGGTGGTAAGTTAAAGTATACGTAATTACCTTATATCTAACGAGATAAATGCCTTAGTATGCCCTTGTAACACACAGTGGCCCCGAAGATATTCGGAGACGTTACAGGGTTCGTGTGAAGGCCGGGAACGTTTCGGCCTACCTGTGAATCGGTGGTAAGTTAAAGTATACGTAATTACCTTATATCTAACGAGATAAATGCCTTAGTATGCCCTTGTAACACACAGTGGCCCCGAAGATATTCGGAGACTTTACCGGGTGTGAAGGCCGGGTACGTTTCGGCCTACCTGTGAATCGGTGGTAAGTTAAAGTATACGTAATTACCTTATATCTAACGAGATAAATGCCTTAGTATGCCCTTGTAACACACAGTGGCCCCGAAGATATTCGGAGACTTTACCGGGTTCGTGTGAAGTCCGGGAACGTTTCGGCCTACCTGTGAATCGGTGGTAAGTTAAAGTATACGTAATTACCTTATATCTAACGAGATAAATGCCTTAGTATGCCCTTGTAACACACAGTGGCCCCGAAGATATTCGGAGACTTTACCGGGTGTGAAGGCCGGGTACGTTTCGGCCTACCTGTGAATCGGTGGTAAGTTAAAGTATAAGTAATTACCTTATATCTAACGAGATAAATGCCTTAGTATGCCCTTGTAACACACAGTGGCCCCGAAGATATTCGGAGACTTTACCGGGTTCGTGTGAAGGCCGGTAACGTTTCGGCCTACCTGTGAATCGGTGGTAAGTTAAAGTATACGTAATTACCTTATATCTAACGAGATAAATGCCTTAGTATGCCCTTGTAACACACAGTGGCCGCGAAGATATTCGGAGACTTTACCGGGTTCGTGTGAAGGCCGGGTACGTTTCGGCCTACCTGTGAATCGGTGGTAAGTTAAAGTATACGTAATTACCTTATATCTAACGAGATAAATGCCTTAGTATGCCCTTGTAACACACAGTCGCCCCGAAGATATTCGGAGACTTTACCGGGTTCGTGTGAAGGCCGGAAACGTTTCGGCCTACCTGTGAATCGGTGGTAAGTTATAGTATACGTAATTACCTTATATCTAACGAGATAAATGCCTTAGTATGCCCTTGTAACACACAGTGGCCCCGAAGATATTCGGAGACTTTACCGGGTGTGAAGGCCGGGTACGTTTCGGCCTACCTGTGAATCGGTGGTAAGTTAAAGTATACGTAATTACCTTATATCTAACGAGATAAATGCCTTAGTATGCCCTTGTAACACACAGTGGCCCCGAAGATATTCGGAGACTTTACCGGGTTCGTGTGAAGGCCGGGAACGTTTCGGCCTACCTGTGAATCGGTGGTAAGTTAAAGTATACGTAATTACCTTATATCTAACGAGATAAATGCCTTAGTATGCCCTTGTAACACACAGTCGCCCCGAAGATATTCGGAGACTTTACCGGGTTCGTGTGAAGGCCGGGTACGTTTCGGCCTACCTGTGAATCGGTGGTAAGTTAAAGTATACGTAATTACCTTATATCTAACGAGATAAATGCCTTAGTATGCCCTTGTAATACAGTGGCCCCGAAGATATTCGGAGACTTTACCGGGTTCGTGTGAAGGCCGGGAACGTTTCGGCCTACCTGTGAATCGGTGGTAAGTTAAAGTATACGTAATTACCTTATATCTAACGAGATAAATGCCTTAGTATGCCCTTGTAACACACAGTGGCCCCGAAGATATTCGGAGACTTTACCGGGTTCGTGTGAAGGCCGGGAACGTTTCGGCCTACCTGTGAATCGGTGGTAAGGTTAAGTATACGTAATTACCTTATATCTAACGAGATAAATGCCTTAGTATGCCCTTGTAACACACAGTGGCCCCGAAGATATTCGGAGACTTTACCGGGTTCGTGTGAAGGCCGGGAACGTTTCGGCCCCCCTGTGAATCGGTGGTAAGTTAAAGTATACGTAATTACCTTATATCTAACGAGATAAATGCCTTAGTATGCCCTTGTAACACACAGTGACCGCGAAGATATTCGGAGACTTTACCGGGTTCGTGTGAAGGCCGGGAACGTTTCGGCCTACCTGTGAATCGGTGGTAAGTTAAAGTATACGTAATTACCTTATATCTAACGAGATAAATGCCTTAGTATGCCCTTGTAACACACAGTGGCCCCGAAGATATTCGGAGACTTTACCGGGTGTGAGGCCGGGTACGTTTCGGCCTACCTGTGAATCGGTGGTAAGTTAAAGTATACGTAATTACCTTATATCTAACGAGATAAATGCCTTAGTATGCCCTTGTAACACACAGTGGCCCCGAAGATATTCGGAGACTTTACCGGGTTCGTGTGAAGGCCGGGAACGTTTCGGCCTACCTGTGAATCGGTTTTAAGTTAAAGTATACGTAATTACCTTATATCTAACGAGATAAATGCCTTAGTATGCCCTTGTAACACACAGTGGCCCCGAAGATATTCGGAGACTTTACCGGGTTCGTGTGAAGGCCGGGAACGTTTCGGCCTACCTGTGAATCGGTGGTAAGTTAAAGTATACGTAATTACTTATATCTAACGAGATAAATGCCTTAGTATGCCCTTGTAACACACAGTGGCCCCGAAGATATTCGGAGACTTTACCGGGTTCGTGTGAAGGCCGGGTACGTTTCGGCCTACCTGTGACTCGGTGGTAAGTTAAAGTATACGTAATTACCTTATATCTAACGAGATAAATGCCTTAGTATGCCCTTGTAAAACACAGTGGCCCCGAAGATATTCGGAGACTTTACCGGGTGTGAAGGCCGGGTACGTTTCGGCCTACCTGTGAATCGGTGGTAAGTTAAAGTATACGTAATTACCTTATATCTAACGAGATAAATGCCTTAGTATGCCCTTGTAACACACAGTGGCCCCGAAGATATTCGGAGACTTTACCGGGTTCGTGTGAAGGCCGGGTACGTTTCGGCCTACCTGTGAATCGGTGGTAAGTTAAAGTATACGTAATTACCTTATATCTAACGAGATAAATGCCTTAGTATGCCCTTGTAACACACAGTCGCCCCGAAGATATTCGGAGACTTTACCGGGTTCGTGTGAAGGCCGGGTACGTTTCGGCCTACCTGTGAATCGGTGGTAAGTTAAAGTATACGTAATTACCTTATATCTAACGAGATAAATGCCTTAGTATGCCCTTGTAACACACAGTGGCCCCGAAGATATTCGGAGACTTTACCGGGTTCGTGTGAAGGCCGGGAACGTTTCGGCCTACCTGTGAATCGGTGGTAAGTTAAAGTATACGTAATTACCTTATATCTAACGAGATAAATGCCTTAGTATGCCCTTGTAACACACAGTGGCCCCGAAGATATTCGGAGACTTTACCGGGTTCGTGTGAAGGCCGGGAACGTTTCGGCCTACCTGTGAATCGGTGGTAAGTTGAAGTATACGTAATTACCTTATATCTAACGAGATAAATGCCTTAGTATGCCCTTGTAACACACAGTGGCCCCGAAGATATTCGGAGACTTTACCGGGTTCGTGTGAAGGCCGGGTACGTTTCGGCCTACCTGTGAATCGGTGGTAAGTTAAAGTATACGTAATTACCTTATATCTAACGAGATAAATGCCTTAGTATATGCCCTTGTAACACACAGTGGCCCCGAAGATATTCGGAGACTTTACCGGGTTCGTGTGAAGGCCGGGTACGTTTCGGCCTACCTGTGAATCGGTGGTAAGTTAAAGTATACGTAATTACCTTATATCTAACGAGATAAATGCCTTAGTATGCCCTTGTAACACACAGTCGCCCCGAAGATATTCGGAGACTTTACCGGGTTCGTGTGAAGGCCGGGTACGTTTCGGCCTACCTGTGAATCGGTGGTAAGTTAAAGTATACGTAATTACCTTATATCTAACGAGATAAATGCCTTAGTATGCCCTTGTAACACACAGTGGCCCCGAAGATATTCGGAGACTTTACCGGGTTCGTGTGAAGACCGGGAACGTTTCGGCCTACCTGTGAATCGGTGGTAAGTTAAAGTATACGTAATTACCTTATATCTAACGAGATAAATGCCTTAGTATGCCCTTGTAATACAGTGGCCCCGAAGATATTCGGAGACTTTACCGGGTTCGTGTGAAGGCCGGGAACGTTTCGGCCTACCTGTGAATCGGTGGTAAGTTAAAGTATACGTAATTACCTTATATCTAACGAGATAAATGCCTTAGTATGCCCTTGTAACACACAGTGGCCCCGAAGATATTCGGAGACTTTACCGGGTTCGTGTGAAGGCCGGGAACGTTTCGGCCTACCTGTGAATCGGTGGTAAGTTAAAGTATACGTAATTACCTTATATCTAACGAGATAAATGCCTTACTATGCCCTTGTAACACACAGTGGCCCCGAAGATATTCGGAGACTTTACCGGGTTCGTGTGAAGGCCGGGTACGTTTCCTATCATACCTAACCTAACCTAACCTAACCTGTAAAGGAAAACTGAAGCTGGGATAATAATTAAACAGGTAGTCGTTAGGTGCTACGTGCAAACCTTGCTGCTGAGGAGATGGGGAGCTCTCAGAAGCACTATCACACCTAAAATAACCTAACCTGTCCAGGAAAGCTGAAGCTGGGTTAATAATTAAAACTGGTAGTCCTCCGGTGTGACGTGCAAACCTTGCTGCTGAGGAGATGGGGAGCCCTCAGAACCACTGTCACACCTAACCTAACCTAACCTGACATTGATGCTGGGATTATAATTAAAACAGGTAGTCGTCAGGTGCTACGTGCAAACCTTGCTGCTGAGGAGATGGGGAGCTCACAGAAGCACTATCACACCTAACCTAACCTAAACTGTCCAGGAATTTGAAGCTGGGATAATAATTAAAACAGGTAGTTGTCAGGTGTGAAGTGGAATCCTTGCTACTGAGGAGATGGATAGCCCTCAGAACCACTGTCAAACCTAACCTAACCTAACCTGTCCAGGAATTTGAAGCTGGGATAATAATTAAAACAGGTAGTTGTCAGGTGTGAAGTGGAATCCTTGCTACTGAGGAGATGGATAGCCCTCAGAACCACTGTCAAACCTAACCTAACCAAACCTATCCAGGAAATTGAAGCTGGGATAATAATTAAAACAGGTAGTTGTCAGGTGTGAAGTGGAATCCTTGCTACTGAGGAGATGGATAGCCCTCAGAACCACTGTCAAACCTAACCTAACCTAACCTGTCCAGGAAATTGAAGCTGGGATAATAATTAAAACAGGTAGTTGTCAGGTGTGAAGTGGAATCCTTGCTACTGAGGAGATGGATAGCCCTCAGAACCACTGTCAAACCTAACCTAACCTAACCTGTCCAGGAAATTGAAGCTGGGATAATAATTAAAACAGGTAGTCGTCAGGTGCTACGTGCAAACCTTGCTGCTGAGGAGATGGGGAGCTCTCAGAAGCTCTATCACACCTAACCTAACCTAACCTGTCCAGGAAAGCTGAAGGTGGGTTAATAATTGAAACAGGTAGTCGTCAGGTGCTACGTGCAAACCTTGCTGCTGAGGAGATGGGGAGCCCTCAGAACCACTGTCACACCTAACCTAACCTAACCTGACATTGATGCTGGGATTATAATTAAAACAGGTAGTCGTCAGGTGCTACGTGCAAACCTTGCTGCTGAGGAGATGGGGAGCCCTCAGAACCACTGTCACACCTAACCTAACCTAACCTGACATTGATGCTGGGATTATAATTAAAACAGGTAGTCGTCAGGTGCTACGTGCAAACCTTGCTGCTGAGGAGATGAGGACCCCTCAGAAGCACTATCATACCTAACCTAACCTAACCTGTCCAGGAAATTGAAGCTGGGATAATAATTAAAACAGGTAGTCGTCAGGTGCTACGTGCAAACCTTGCTGCTGAGGAGATGGGGAGCCCTCAGAACCACTGTCACACCTAACCTAACCTAACCTGACATTGATGCTGGGATTATAATTAAAACAGGTAGTCGTCAGGTGCTACGTGCAAACCTTGCTGCTGAGGAGATGAGGACCCCTCAGAAGCACTATCATACCTAACCTAACCTAACCTGTCCAGGAAATTGAAGCTGGGATAATAATTAAAACTGGTAGTCGTCAGGTGCTACGTGCAAACCTTGCTGCTGAGGAGATGAGGACCCCTCAGAAGCACTATCATACCTAACCTAACCTAACCTGTCCAGGAAATTGAAGCTGGGATAATAATTAAAACAGGTAGTCGTCAGGTGCTACGTGCAAACCTTGCTGCTGAGGAGATGAGGACCCCTCAGAAGCACTATCATACCTAACCTAACCTAACCTGTCCAGGAAATTGAAGCTGGGATAATAATTAAAACAGGTAGTCGTCAGGTGCTACGTGCAAACCTTGCTGCTGAGGAGATGAGGACCCCTCAGAAGCACTATCATACCTAACCTATCGTAAAGAGAAACACTCCAGAGCTGCTTTGCCAAAGAAGCCTGCAAATCTCCCCGCTTTGAATGTTGCATTGGACTGTACGCTCAAGTAACTGTCAAACCACGTGAAGAATTGTCCGTCCGTCCGTACTGTCTCGAGAGCTCTTAACGCTACACAGCATTGGTCCTGTTCATCTTTACTTTCTTGTTTTGACACTGTATTTCTCTGCTATTTAAATTGGATGCCATTTTATTTAACAAGCTTAATTTTTCACAGTTAATTTGGCAGCAAGGGAATAAACTCGTCACCGTATGCTGTACTTGCGTCGGCATAGCAAAGCGGCAATACACTCTCTCGCGGAGGTTGGTACTCCAGGTAAGGTAAAGTCTAAGCATATGAGGAGATTGTGATGAGTGGTTTTAGATTTATGTGGATCAGTGTTTTAACAAAGTCTAGAAAAGGATTTTGGGCGCAGCTTATGTTGCATAAGGAATAAAGTCTCCTTGTAGAACTAAGCCAGTGATGTCCTGGAACTTGGCAATATGATCTAGGATCCCCACTAGTGGTAAAGTAAACATATAAGGAAATCCTTAATCATCACTTCCAACAAAGAGTGGATATTACCAAGAATGATTATGTGTAACACACATCGTTGTACGGCCGGAACAATGGATGTGTTGGATATTGCGCACAGTGTAGCCGGAGTCGTGGCTGGGAGATAAGCTGCCCGTGCATCCACTTTCGTCACGGCTCGAACACGATTTAGTTGGCCTACATACTTTACTCCCACTACGTCTCCGTTCTACCGAAAACTACCTCGCCTCTCCGCCACTATTGCATACAACTTGGAATAACTTTGCACTCATTCTGTTCTGTTTGGACCGCGGCTTAATTGCTAGGTGAAGGTAGAACCCAAATTGTTTTGTAGGATTGTTTACAACAATACATCCCTTCGATGTGTATTTTAGCTACCTATCCAGCTGTTAAAATTTCTAAGCAGAATATAGCAAGTTCTGTCTCTAACGCCTACACTCAGCCCTTAACGCCCGACTCTACCGTAGTTCCTTGATTAACTCCACAATTAATCCTTACATTTGCCGTTAATAAAACTGACTACATACCAAATTCTGTTGATAAATTCAGTTTATTTGTACACGCTTTCGATAATCTTCGCAGTAAATAAGGAGTTCGTCATTTGGAGCATGAAGTACACGTATTTCTGATGCCCGAAAACATTGAACAAATATTACGATTTGACCTTGAAATTAAGCCATAAAAGCTTAAAATTAAGCTCGGTAAAATAAATAAATAATTATTGCAAAAAAATTCAAGTGAATTCCTACTTGAAAGAAGAAAGAAGAATGTTCTTTTAGTTACTTTTTAACAAATAATTAACATTAATATAAATATGTATATACAAATGACAGCATCACAATATTAAGTGGCAAAATAGAAATCAAAATTAATAATTATAATTATTTAAATAAATTTAAACAATGAATTAATATTTGAAGACGCTGTATCAAATGTCATCCATTACAAGTTTAAAAAAATGTGTTTGAATTTAATTGGATGAATAAAAAGTATTTTACCAACGATTGAAAATATGCACAATATATATAAATATATTGCCAACTAAGTAGGAACTGGATAAACTATTAGTGTAGTTCAAATCTAATCTATTTTTCATTAATTTCCCTATGTGTAGTTGTACTGAAATTTAGCATAATCATATATGCAATACATAAATAGCAATACATAAATAGCAATACATAAATAGCAATACATAAATAGCAATACATAAGTCAATTATAAAGATAATAGATAGAAAAGGCTTTTACATTTTAACTTGATCCAAACACAACACCGAACAGTATTTTTACTATCTAGAAACTTGGAAATTATTTATGGCGAATAGTAAATACCAGAGACGCGTGTAATTTATTTCATGTCTACGATATATAAGTACTTTTAGTTTTAATGTTCTGTAGAATGGTAAAAATCTTTTTTTAAAGCAAGATTCCTCTCCAAGCTCCCGGAATTTAGTAAAAACATTTCAACATTCCCTGAACCAATTATCCTTATTTATTCTGTTTAGATAATTTCGAAATAAAACATATTTAAAAAATTAATTTTATTTAATTAAACGTAGTATTATCAAGCTACATTCTGCAGTTACTCCCACTACTTCAAGTAACTACAAAGCCCAAATAATGACATAAATCTACTCACGCTTTCACGTAGACATTTACGGCTTCATTCACATCGAAATCCAATAAAACATTACGGCAATCGGTTTTTGTTTGTTTATGTGACGCCGTTTGTAAGGCACAATGCTTGCCGCAGGAACTATCAGCACACGCACTGTCGACATACGAGGCGGGTTCCCTATACGAAACACATGTATGCTCTTATTAAGGCCCATAATTAAAAACATTACTTCTATAAAACTTTGTGTCCCATGCAAGGACCTCTTTCGTTCCTTAACGCAGTTTCTGTATTAACCTTGGAGTATGACATGTTACTGAGACGAAATGTCTAGGCGCTTTACCATATCACTCTATTTTACTCTCAACTACTCTATTAAAGTCAATTCCTACTTTGATTAACAAAAAAAGTTTTGATGAGATCTACACTCACAAAACTTTGCTCAATTAAAACACGGTTGATGCAACGTTTCGACGACTAAATTATGGTCCTCATTTTAATTAATTGTTAATAGTTTTTATTATAATGGACTATCACGTTTTATAGTGTGTTTCTTAATTATTTAATTTATTTGTGTTGTTGTTTTGTTAATTTATTAGTATTAATGACTTATTGTAATGTTTTTGATTTTATGTTAATTTGGTTGTGAATTTTTATGATGTAGATGCTAATTCTGTCTATTATACTTGGTAGGCCTGAATGAGGAAGACAATTTAGTTGTCGAAACGTTGCCAAATTTCTAATAAATCAGGTTTGTTTGACTCACGCATCAACCGTGTTTTTATTTAACAAAAAATTTTTTATTTGGCTTCTTTTTATTAAATAATTACAATTATTGTAAATAAAGTAACATAACCTATGCGTTAAAACAGCTGTTTTACCGCTTAACCTATAATATTATATCAGCTGTTTTATGAAATTATATGTTATCATTTATTTTAAGACAAATAGAACGAAATAACTATATTGCATAACTTGCCCCTTTTTGTGACAAGTTTTTCCCATATAAAACTAAATTTCATTAACTTTAATTGAGGAATCAATATTTGAAAAACTTTATTAACCCCAAGTGTCATATACTACAAGTTTTAAAAAATGTATTTGAACTTAAGTGAATTAATACAAAGTATTTTATTAACGATTGAAAGTTTGAACACGTAGAGAGAGTGTGAACTTAGTACACATTTAGAAGGCATTGAAAAATAAAGTGTATCTAACTTTTGCAAAGGAGCTACGTAGGCTATGTCCCTTTTCCACTGCCATCTAAATATTACAAAACCTAACACTCACTTCCCTCTTTATCAATGTACATCACTGAAGTCTGTAAAAACAATAATGGGTATATTAGAGCTTTATAAACATAAACAAAGAGCTAGTAGATCAGATACAATTCGAGAGAAAACTATATATTAAGGAAACAAGAAACACAAAATAAATCAGAAGAACAGAAATGAGGAATTTGATGAAATGTAAAAATTATGAAAACAAAAAATAACAATACAAGTAAAACAAATATAACTAGAGACGCACAATGGAAATATAGGTAAGAATAGTTGCTTGACGAAACACAAGGAAAGCATGTCGAATAAAAGGAGAACAAAAAACAAAAATATAAAAATAATAATAAAAGTAATACCAAAAAACATAATAAAAAAAGCGAAGAAAAACGATGGAATAAAAATCAAACAACTATAGATAAACAAGAATGGAATCAAAACGACAGTAGGCTATACATAATAAAAAAAGCGAAGAAAAACGATGGATTAAAAATCAAACAACTATAGATAAACAAGAATGGAATCAAAACGACAGTAGGCTATACATAATAAAAAAAGCGAAGAAAAACGATGGAATAAAAATCAAACAACTATAGATAAACAAGAATGGAATCAAAACGACAGTAGGCTATACATAATAAAAAAAAGCGAAGAAAAACGATGGATTAGAAATCAAACAACTATAGATAAACAAGAATGGAATCAAAACGACAGTAGGCTATACATAATAAAAAAATGAATTGAAACGAACATTAACAACAAAAAGATAACACCGAGAGGCCAAATAAAAACCTACAACAGAAATCAAACTAAACAAGGTGAGATCAAAAGGAAAAGAATATCAGTTATAAAAATGGATAATAACGATGACAAAAGAAAACATTTTTATCACGAAGAGAAAAATAAACTCTAAATTTATTATTATAAAAGTATCATGCACAAACATGATAAAAACGGAGGAGTAAGAGGGCGACTCGCGCAGGGTGTGGGAACCTCACTCCTCCTACACGTGCAACAACTCTCACATGACTCAGTGACATTTGCTCAGAGGCAATCACTGACGTCCCTTCTCGGACATCTAAAGCTACCAGTAACGTCTTCTTAAGGCAGGAAGGCAATGATTGCTTATAAAACGCGGGCCGATCACGATCGCTCTTCCAATCGTTGTCAGCTTCCGTGTCGTGACCCTCTTGTTCAGTGATCAGGAGTAGTTAGGTAAACCTGCCTCTATGGACAGGGTCCTAAAGCTGGAACTGGATCGTGAGTAGATGCTAGAGGCCATAGGCTTGACGATAGAGCCTAGAGGATACAGGCTTCACTTCTAGAGGGTACAGGTTTGACGCCAGAGGCTAGAGGCTACAGGTTTGATGCAAGAGGTTAGAGGCTATTGTTACATTCAGAATTATAGGGTACGTTTATTTACTTCGACACGTTTCACTAACCAAGTCTCCATCTTCAGTTATAACTAACGAATTATAAGCAGGCCTTCAAAATGGCCGCGTTCTCCACTAGATCTGTAACAGAAGGGATACAGAATCAGTATATCTCAATACCTCTGTCCAGACGTACCCATGTAGTGACGATAGAAGCAGGCCTTCAAAATGGCCGCGTTCTCCACTAGATCTGTAACAGAAGGGATACAGAATCAGTATATCTCAATACCTCTGTCCAGACGTACCCATGTAGTGACGATAGAAGCAGGCCTTCAAAATGGCCGCGTTCTCCACTAGATCTGTAACAGAAGGGATACAGAATCAGTATATCTCAATACCTCTGTCCAGACGTACCCATGTAGTGACGATAGAAGCAGGCCTTCAAAATGGCCGCGTTCTCCACTAGATCTGTAACAGAAGGGATACAGAATCAGTATATCTCGATACCTCTGTCCAGACGTACCCATGTAGTGACGATAGAAGCAGGCCTTCAAAATGGCCGCGTTCTCCACTAGATCTGTAACAGAAGGGATACAGAATCAGTATATCTCAATACCTCTGTTATTTGCGGCTGCTTCAGAGGATGGCGAAGCAGTCGCCCAGACGTACCCATGTAGTGACGATAGAAGCAGATTTAACGTAAGCGAGTGAAATGCTTGTAGACGGCATGCAATGAAAGGTCGAATAATAGGCTATAGGAACGGGTAGGGAGGCGTCTGGCAGGTTACATCCTCTATCAAGGCCGCACAGGAATGTCTTCACGTAACGTCATTACAGAGACTATTCAAATCAAACGAGGACACAAATACTCATAAGATTTGTTGATCATTGTAACGCGTTTCAGCAACAAAATTATCATCTTTTAGCTTCTAGGTTTTATTCTATTACGTAGATATGATCAAAATACGAGTAGCCTACCGCTTTAAAGAAACAGGTTAGACAGAAGAATGAAGAGAGAAGCTATCATGACTTAAGTGAGTAGAGGCGCTCTGTCAAGGCGAGTTGTTCATGCAGTCTTGAAAAATGACATTTTACTACTTTATTTTACAAAAATGACTTCCGCAGTGAAATTAGCGTCTACATGCGGAAAATGTTAAGAACATAAAGCTTTCTGTACGCTTTGATCGATGTGGTGCTAAACTGTGCAGAATGCTGGGAAAATAACTTTGATTTATGTGCTTAAATAACAGTTATAACTGCGAACGGGTAACCGTTATTTACGGGCCTGGATAAAATGAAAATCAGGGCGCAGTTTGTGATTTATCGGCTTAGAAGGTACGCAAAGTGACGATCTACTGCCACAGGTCGGGTCTTGCTGGGAGCGAGGCATTTGTACAATTGCGAAATCCCCGTTCGACTTTCTCCGGCACAAACGACAACTGTCAGCGGACGGCTCCGGTCCGAGTCTCTATGCTTTTCATTTGAGACTTCAATTTCGAGTTGCCTTTGTCCCGCGTCTGCCAGCATCGCTTTCTCGATAATTACGAAGGCGTTTGGCTGTGAAGATTCTTTGTTCTGTAAGACATTTCCGCGGCCGCGATGCGTGCTCGCCCCGGGCCGTTATATAGTTTATTCGCCGCAGAAGGGGGCTCGACCACCGGAAGTAATGATGCCGGTCAAGAGCAATCAAACTACTAAAAACAAGATGGCCGTCCTTTTTTAGCACCACCTTTATTACTAACGCATCCACAATTAATTACCCTGCCGAGCTTATTTTCTAACACCATTTGATGGGTTTAAAAAGCCTCTAGTATTGCCTACGAGTATTGCCTAAGTAAAAAACCCTTACGAGTGAGCTATCTTTTAAACGTTTCGATAATGTAAGCTTTCCGAAGCGTTGATGTTACAAACATGAGCTAGACGATGCTTTTCCGCTTCAATCGAATTAACTCCACCTACATAAAATACTGTTTAGGCTTTTAAATCTTCTTTGTTTAGAGGTGGTTTTAACAAGGTAACAGAACAGGACGCGGTCAAGACCCCTAATAAAGCCCTTTATCACCCTTATTGCTTACCTAAATGATCTTTGCTTCCCGTTCACAAACACGTTACATAGAGGTTTGCCCACGGAAATTAATTTCAAAATTATGGTAGAGGTAATAATTAAAAGTAATTTTTATAATATTATCATTGTTTGAAGTATTAAGTTAGCTTGGGTTATAAATTAGCCTAAGGTAAGGTTGGTGGCCATACTTATTAAAAAGTATAAGTGTGCGAAATGTATACACCATAAAAATAAATGTTTATTCAGTTTTATACATCTTTTGCTGGAAATGTTAACTTCAGTGAATGATGAATATTGCCCGAAAAAGTTACTTCTTAAAGTAAATGTTAAGGTATGAGCGAGGGTTTTCTCAGGGCTTCCAGAGGGAAAACGCAGTGACTGAGAGCTACCCCTTGCGCGTGTAGGAACTTCTTACAGTAAATGTTAAGGTATGAGCGAGGGTTTTCTCAGGGCTTCCAGAGGGAAAACGCAGCGACTGAGAGCTACCCCTTGCGCGTGTAGGAACTTCTTACAGTAAATATTAAGGTATGAACGAGGGTTCTCTCAGGGCTTCCAGAGGGAAAGCACAGTGACTGAGAGCTACCCCTTGCGCGTGTAGGAACTTCTTACAGTAAATGTTAAGGTATGAACGAGGGTTCTCTCAGGGCTTCCAGAGGGAAAACGCAGTGACTGAGAGCTACCCCTTGCGCGTGTAGGAACTTCTTACAGTAAATGTTAAGGTATGAACGAGGGTTCTCCCAGGGCTTACAGAGGGAAAGCGCAGTGACTGAGAGCTACCCCTTGCGCGTGTAGGAACTTCTTACAGTAAATGTTAAGGTATGAACGAGGGTTCTCTCAGGGCTTCCAGAGGGAAAACGCAGTGACTGAGAGCTACCCCTTGCGCGTGTAGGAACTTCTTACAGTAAATGTTAAGGTATGAACGAGGGTTCTCCCAGGGCTTCCAGAGGGAAAGCGCAGTGACTGAGAGCTACCCCTTGCGCGTGTAGGAACTTCTTACATCAAATGTTAAGGTATGAACGAGGGTTCTCCCAGGGCTTACAGAGGGAAAGCGCAGTGACTGAGAGCTACCCCTTGCGCGTGTAGGAACTTCTTACAGTAAATGTTAAGGTATGAACGAGGGTTCTCTCAGGGCTTCCAGAGGGAAAACGCAGTGACTGAGAGCTACCCCTTGCGCGTGTAGGAACTTCTTACAGTAAATGTTAAGGTATGAACGAGGGTTCTCCCAGGGCTTCCAGAGGGAAAGCGCAGTGACTGAGAGCTACCCCTTGCGCGTGTAGGAACTTCTTACATCAAATGTTAAGGTATGAACGAGGGTTCTCCCAGGGCTTACAGAGGGAAAGCGCAGTGACTGAGAGCTACCCCTTGCGCGTGTAGGAACTTCTTACATCAAATGTTAAGGTATGAACGAGGGTTCTCCCAGGGCTTCCAGAGGGAAAGCGCAGTGACTGAGAGCTATCCCTTGCGCGTGTAGGAACTTCTTACATCAAATGTTAAGGTATGAACGAGGGTTCTCCCAGGGCTTCCAGAGGGAAAGCGCAGTGACTGAGAGCTACCCCTTGCGCGTGTAGGAACTTCTTACAGTAAATGTTAAGGTATGAACGAGGGTTCTCTCAGGGCTTCCAGAGGGAAAGCGCAGTGACTGAGAGCTATCCCTTGCGCGTGTAGGAACTTCTTACAGTAAATGTTAAGGTATGAACGAGGGTTCTCTCAGGGCTTCCAGAGGGAAAGCGCAGTGACTGAGAGCTATCCCTTGCGCGTGTAGGAAGTTCTTACAGTAAATGTTAAGGTATGAACGAGGGTTCTCTCAGGGCTTCCAGAGGGAAAGCGCAGTGACTGAGAGCTATCCCTTGCGCGTGTAGGAACTTCTTACAGTAAATGTTAAGGTATGAACGAGGGTTCTCTCAGGGCTTCCAGAGGGAAAGCGCAGTGACTGAGAGCTATCCCTTGCGCGTGTAGGAACTTCTTACATCAAATGTTAAGGTATGAACGAGGGTTCTCCCAGGGCTTACAGAGGGAAAGCGCAGTGACTGAGAGCTACCCCTTGCGCGTGTAGGAACTTCTTACAGTAAATGTTAAGGTATGAACGAGGGTTCTCTCAGGGCTTCTAGAGGGAAAGCGCAGTGACTGAGAGCTATCCCTTGCGCGTGTAGGAACTTCTTACATCAAATGTTAAGGTATGAACGAGGGTTCTCTCAGGGCTTACAGAGGGAAAGCACAGTGACTGAGAGCAACCCCTTGCGCGTGTAGGAACTTCTTACATCAAATGTTAAGGTATGAACGAGGGTTCTCCCAGGGCTTACAGAGGGAAAGCGCAGTGACTGAGAGCTACCCCTTGCGCGTGTAGGAACTTCTTACAGTAAATGTTAAGGTATGAACGAGGGTTCTCTCAGGGCTTCCAGAGGGAAAGCGCAGTGACTGAAAGCTACCCCTTGCGCGTGTAGGAACTTCTTACATCAAATGTTAAGGTATGAACGAGGGTTCTCCCAGTGCTTCCAGAGGGAAAGCGCAGTGACTGAGAGCTATCCCTTGCGCTTGTAGGAACTTCTTACATCAAATGTTAAGGTATGAACGAGGGTTCCCCCAGGGCTTCCAGAGGGAAAGCGCAGTGACTGAGAGCTATCCCTTGCGCTTGTAGGAATTTCTTACAGTAAATGTTAAAGTATGAACGAGGGTTCTCCCAGGGCTTCCAGAGGGAAAGCGCAGTGACTGAGAGCTATCCCTTGCGCGTGTAGGAACTTCTTACATCAAATGTTAAGGTATGAACGAGGGCTCTCCCAGGGCTTACAGAGGGAAAGCACAGTGACTGAGAGCTACCCCTTGCGCGTGTAGGAACTTCTTACAGTAAATGTTAAGGTATGAATGAGGGGTCTCCCAGGGCTTCCAGAGGGAAAGCGCAGTAACTGAGAGCTATCCCTTGCGCGTGTAGGAACTTCTTACATCAAATGTTAAGGTATGAACGAGGGTTCTCCCAGGGCTTCCAGAGGGAAAGCGCAGTGACTGAAAGCTATCCCTTGCGCTTGTAGGAACTTCTTACAGTAAATGTTAAGGTATGAACGAGGGTTCTCCCAGGGCTTACAGAGGGAAAGCACAGTGACTGAGAGCTACATCTTGCGCGTGTAGGAACGTCTTACAGTAAATGTTAAGGTATGAATGAGGGGTCCCCCAGGGCTTCCAGAGGGAAAGCGCAGTAACTGAGAGCTATCCCTTGCGCGTGTAGGAACTTCTTACATCAAATGTTAAGGTATGAACGAGGGTTCTCTCAGGGCTTACAGAGGGAAAGCACAGTGACTGAGAGCTACCCCTTGCGCGTGTAGGAACTTCTTACAGTAAATGTTAAGGTATGAACGAGGGTTCTCTCAGAGCTTACAGAGGGAAAGCACGGTGACTGAGAGCTATCCCTTGCGCGTGTAGGAACTTCTTACAGTAAATGTTAAGGTATGAACGAGGGTTCTCCCAGGGCTTCCAGAGGGAAAGCACAGTGACTGAAAGCTATCCCTTGCGCGTGTAGGAACTTCTTACAGTAAATGTTAAGGTATGAACGAGGGTTCTCTCAGGGCTTACAGAGGGAAAGCACAGTGACTGAGAGCTATCCCTTGCGCGTGTAGGAACTTCTTACAGTAAATGTTAAGGTATGAACGAGGGCTCTCCCAGGGCTTCCAGAGGGAAAGCGCAGTGACTGAGAGCTATCCCTTGCGCGTGTAGGAACTTCTTACAGTAAATGTTAAGGTATAACGAGGGTTCTCTCAGGGCTTCCAGAGGGAAAGCACAGTGACTGAGAGCTATCCCTTGCGCTTGTAGGAACTTCTTACATCAAATGTTAAGGTATGAACGAGGGTTCTCTCAGGGCTTACAGAGGGAAAGCGCAGTGACTGAGAGCTATCCCTTGCGCGTGTAGGAACTTCTTACAGTAAATGTTAAGGTATGAACGAGGGCTCTCTCAGGGCTTCCAGAGGGAAAGCGCAGTGACTGAGAGCTACCCCTTGCGCGTGTAGGAACTTCTTACATCAAATGTTAAGGTATGAACGAGGGTTCTCCCAGGGCTTCCAGAGGGAAAGCGCAGTGACTGAGAGCTATCCCTTGCGCGTGTAGGAACTTCTTACATCAAATGTTAAGGTATGAACGAGGGTTCTCTCAGGGCTTCCAGAGGGAAAGCGCAGTGACTGAGAGCTACCCCTTGCGCGTGTAGGAACTTCTTACATCAAATGTTAAGGTATGAACGAGGGTTCTCCCAGTGCTTCCAGAGGGAAAGCGCCGTGACTGAGAGCCATCCCTTGCGCGTGTAGGAACTTCTTACAGTAAATGTTAAGGTATGAACGAGGGTTCTCCCAGGGCTTCCAGAGGGAAAGCGCAGTGACTGAGAGCTACCCCTTGCGCGTGTAGGAACTTCTTACAGTAAATGTTAAGGTATGAATGAGGGGTCTCCCAGGGCTTCCAGAGGGAAAGCGCAGTAACTGAGAGCTATCCCTTGCGCGTGTAGGAACTTCTTACATCAAATGTTAAGGTATGAACGAGGGTTCTCCCAGGGCTTCCAGAGGGAAAGCGCAGTGACTGAGAGCTACCCCTTGCGCGTGTAGGAACTTCTTACATCAAATGTTAAGGTATGAACGAGGGTTCTCTCAGGGCTTCCAGAGGGAAAACGCAGTGACTGAGAGCTACCCCTTGCGCGTGTAGGAACTTCTTACAGTAAATGTTAAGGTATGAACCAGGGTTCTCTCAGGGCTTCCAGAGGGAAAGCGCAGTGACTGAGAGCTATCCCTTGCGCGTGTAGGAACTTCTTACATCAAATGTTAAGGTATGAACGAGGGTTCTCCCAGGGCTTCCAGAGGGAAAGCGCAGTGACTGAGAGCTACCCCTTGCGCGTGTAGGAACTTCTTACATCAAATGTTAAGGTATGAACGAGGGTTCTCCCAGTGCTTCCAGAGGGAAAGCGCAGTGACTGAGAGCTATCCCTTGCGCTTGTAGCAACTTCTTACATCAAATGTTAAGGTATGAACGAGGGTTCTCCCAGGGCTTCTAGAGGGAAAGCGCAGTGACTGAGAGCTATCCCTTTCGCTTGTAGGAACTTCTTACAGTAAATGTTAAGGTGTATGAACGAGGGTTCTCCCAGGGCTTCCAGAGGGAAAGCGCAGTGACTGAGAGCTATCCCTTGCGCGTGTAGGAACTTCTTACATCAAATGTTAAGGTATGAACGAGGGCTCTCCCAGGGCTTACAGAGGGAAAGCACAGTGACTGAGAGCTACCCCTTGCGCGTGTAGGAACTTCTTACAGTAAATGTTAAGGTATGAACGAGGGGTCTCCCAGGGCTTCCAGAGGGAAAGCGCAGTGACTGAGAGCTATCCCTTGCGCTTGTAGGAACTTCTTACAGTAAATGTTAAGGTATGAACGAGGGTTCTCCCAGGGCTTACAGAGGGAAAGCACAGTGACTGAGAGCTATCCCTTGCGCTTGTAGGAACTTCTTACAGTAAATGTTAAGGTATGAACGAGGGTTCTCCCAGGGCTTACAGAGGGAAAGCACAGTGACTGAGAGCTACCCCTTGCGCGTTTAGGAACTTCTTACAGTAAATGTTAAGGTATGAATGAGGGGTCTCCCAGGGCTTCCAGAGGGAAAGCACAGTGACTGAGAGCTACCCCTTGCGCGTGTAGGAACTTCTTACAGTAAATGTTAAGGTATGAACGAGGGTTCTCTCAGGGGTTACAGAGGGAAAGCACAGTGACTGAGAGCTACCCCTTGCGCGTGTAGGAACTTCTTACATCAAATGTTAAGGTATGAACGAGGGTTCTCTCAGGGCTTCCAGAGGGAAAGCGCAGTGACTGAGAGCAACCCCTTGCGCGTGTAGGAACTTCTTACATCAAATGTTAAGGTATGAACGAGGGTTCTCTCAGGGCTTCCAGAGGGAAAGCGCAGTGACTGAGAGCTACCCCTTGCGCGTGTAGGAACTTCTTACAGTAAATGTTAAGGTATGAACGAGGGTTCTCTCACGGCTTCCAGAGGGAAAGCGCAATGACTGAGAGCTATCCCTTGCGCGTGTAGGAACTTCTTACATCAAATGTTAAGGAATGAACGAGGGTTCTCTCACGGCTTCCAGAGGGAAAGCGCAGTGACTGAGAGCTACCCCTTGCGCGTGTAGGAACTTCTTACAGTAAATGTTAAGGTATGAACGAGGGTTCTCTCAGGGCTTCCAGAGGGAAAGCGCACTGACTGAGAGCTACCCCTTGCGCGTGTAGGAACTTCTTACATCAAATGTTAAGGTATGAACGAGGGTTCTCCCAGGGCTTCCAGAGGGAAAGCGCAGTGACTGAGAGCTATCCCTTGCGCGTGTAGAAACTTCTTACAGTAAATGTTAAGGTATGAACGAGGGTTCTCCCAGGGCTTCCAGAGGGAAAGCGCAGTGACTGAGAGCTACCCCTTGCGCGTGTAGGAACTTCTTACATCAAATGTTAAGGTATGAACGAGGGTTCTCCCAGGGCTTCCAGAGGGAAAGCGCAGTGACTGAGAGCTACCCCTTGCGCGTGTAGGAACTTCTTACATCAAATGTTAAGGTATGAACGAGGGTTCTCCCAGGGCTTCCAGAGGGAAAGCGCAGTGACTGAGAGCTACCCCTTGCGCGTGTAGGAACTTCTTACATCAAATGTTAAGGTATGAACGAGGGTTCTCCCAGGGCTTCCAGAGGGAAAGCGCAGTGACTGAGAGCTACCCCTTGCGCGTGTAGGAGCTTCTTACAGTAAATGTTAAGGTATGAACGAGGGTTCTCCCAGGGCTTCCAGAGGGAAAGCGCAGTGACTGAGAGCTACCCCTTGCGCGTGTAGGAACTTCTTACATCAAATGTTAAGGTATGAACGAGGGTTCTCTCAGGGCTTCCAGAGGGAAAGCGCAGTGACTGAGAGCTACCCCTTGCGCGTGTAGGAACTTCTTACAGTAAATGTTAAGGTATGAACGAGGGTTCTCCCAGGGCTTCCAGAGGGAAAGCGCAGTGACTGAGAGCTACCCCTTGCGCGTGTAGGAACTTCTTACATCAAATGTTAAGGTATGAACGAGGGTTCTCCCAGGGCTTCCAGAGGGAAAGCGCAGTGACTGAGAGCTACCCCTTGCGCGTGTAGGAACTTCTTACATCAAATGTTAAGGTATGAACGAGGGTTCTCTCAGGGCTTACAGAGGGAAAGCGCAGTGACTGAGAGCTACCCCTTGCGCGTGTAGGAACTTCTTACAGTAAATGTTAAGGTATGAACGAGGGTTCTCTCAGGGCTTCCAGAGGGAAAGCGCAGTGACTGAGAGCTATCCCTTGCGCGTGTAGGAACTTCTTACAGTAAATGTTAAGGTATGAACGAGGGTTCTCTCAGGGCTTCCAGAGGGAAAACGCAGTGACTGAGAGCTACCCTTTGCGCGTGTAGGAACTTCTTACAGTAAATGTTAAGGTATGAACGAGGGTTCTCTCAGGGCTTCCAGAGGGAAAGCGCAGTGACTGAGAGCTACCCCTTGCGCGTGTAGGAACTTCTTACATCAAATGTTAAGGTATGAACGAGGGTTCTCCCAGGGCTTCCAGAGGGAAAGCGCAGTGACTGAGAGCTACCCCTTGCGCGTGTAGGAAGTTCTTACAGTAAATGTTAAGGTATGAACGAGGGCTCTCCCAGGGCTTCCAGAGGGAAAGCGCAGTAACTGAGAGCTATCCCTTGCGCGTGTAGGAACTTCTTACAGTAAATGTTAAGGTATGAACGAGGGTTCTCTCAGGGCTTCCAGAGGGAAAACGCAGTGACTGAGAGCTATCCCTTGCGCGTGTAGGAACTTCTTACATCAAATGTTAAGGTATGAACGAGGGTTCTCCCAGGGCTTCCAGAGGGAAAACGCAGTGACTGAGAGCTATCCCTTGCGCGTGTAGGAACTTCTTACATCAAATGTTAAGGTATGAACGAGGGTTCTCCCAGGGCTTCCAGAGGGAAAGCGCAGTGACTGAGAGCTATCCCTTGCGCGTGTAGGAACTTCTTACATCAAATGTTAAGGTATGAACGAGGGTTCTCCCAGGGCTTCCAGAGGGAAAGCGCAGTGAGTGAGAGCTATCCCTTGCGCGTGTAGGAACTTCTTACATCAAATGTTAAGGTATGAACGAGGGTTCTCCCAGGGCTTCCAGAGGGAAAACGCAGTGACTGAGAGCTATCCCTTGCGCGTGTAGGAACTTCTTACATCAAATGTTAAGGTATGAACGAGGGTTCTCCCAGGGCTTCCAGAGGGAAAGCGCAGTGACTGAGAGCTATCCCTTGCGCGTGTAGGAACTTCTTACATCAAATGTTAAGGTATGAACGAGGGTTCTCCCAGGGCTTCCAGAGGGAAAACGCAGTGACTGAGAGCTATCCCTTGCGCGTGTAGGAACTTCTTACATCAAATGTTAAGGTATGAACGAGGGTTCTCCCAGTGCTTCCAGAGGGAAAGCGCAGTGACTGAGAGCTATCCCTTGCGCGTGTAGGAACTTCTTACAGTAAATGTTAAGGTATGAACGAGGGTTCTCCCAGGGCTTACAGAGGGAAAGCGCAGTGACTGAGAGCTACCCCTTGCGCGTGTAGGAACTTCTTACAGTAAATGTTAAGGTATGAACGAGGGTTCTCTCAGGGCTTCCAGAGGGAAAGCGCAGTGACTGAGAGCTAACCCTTGCGCGTGTAGGAACTTCTTACAGTAAATGTTAAGGTATGAACGAGGGTTCTCTCAGGGCTTCCAGAGGGAAAGCGCAGTGACTGAGAGCTCTCCCTTGCGCGTGTAGGAACTTCTTACAGTAAATGTTAAGGTATGAACGAGGGTTCTCCCAGTGCTTCCAGAGGGAAAGCGCAGTGACTGAGAGCTATCCCTTGCGCGTGTAGGAACTTCTTACAGTAAATGTTAAGGTATGAACGAGGGTTCTCCCAGGGCTTCCAGAGGGAAAGCACAGTGACTGAGAGCTATCCCTTGCGCGTGTAGGAACTTCTTACATCAAATGTTAAGGTATGAACGAGGGTTCTCCCAGGGCTTCCAGAGGGAAAGCGCAGTGACTGAGAGCTACCCCTTGCGCGTGTAGGAACTTCTTACATCAAATGTTAAGGTATGAACGAGGGCTTTCTCAGGGCTTCCAGAGGGAAAGCGCAGTGACTGAGAGCTATCCCTTGCGCGTGTAGGAACTTCTTAGAGTAAATGTTAAGGTATGAACGAGGGCTCTCTCAGGGCTTCCAGAGGGAAAGCGCAGTAACTGAGAGCTACCCCTTGCGCGTGTAGGAACTTCTTACATCAAATGTTAAGGTATGAACGAGGGCTTCCTCAGGGCTTCCTGAGGGAAAGCGCAGTGACTGAGAGCTACCCCTTGCGCGTGTAGGAACTTCTTACATCAAATGTTAAGGTATGAACGAGGGTTCTCCCAGGGCTTCCAGAGGGAAAGCGCAGTGACTGAGAGCTATCCCTTGCGCGTGTAGGAACTTCTTACATCAAATGTTAAGGTATGAACGAGGGTTCTCCCAGGGCTTCCAGAGGGAAAGCGCAGTGAGTGAGAGCTATCCCTTGCGCGTGTAGGAACTTCTTACATCAAATGTTAAGGTATGAACGAGGGTTCTCCCAGGGCTTCCAGAGGGAAAACGCAGTGACTGAGAGCTATCCCTTGCGCGTGTAGGAACTTCTTACATCAAATGTTAAGGTATGAACGAGGGTTCTCCCAGGGCTTCCAGAGGGAAAACGCAGTGACTGAGAGCTATCCCTTGCGCGTGTAGGAACTTCTTACATCAAATGTTAAGGTATGAACGAGGGTTCTCCCAGGGCTTCCAGAGGGAAAGCGCAGTGACTGAGAGCTATCCCTTGCGCGTGTAGGAACTTCTTACATCAAATGTTAAGGTATGAACGAGGGTTCTCCCAGGGCTTCCAGAGGGAAAGCGCAGTGACTGAGAGCTATCCCTTGCGCGTGTAGGAACTTCTTACATCAAATGTTAAGGTATGAACGAGGGTTCTCCCAGGGCTTCCAGAGGGAAAACGCAGTGACTGAGAGCTATCCCTTGCGCGTGTAGGAACTTCTTACATCAAATGTTAAGGTATGAACGAGGGTTCTCCCAGTGCTTCCAGAGGGAAAGCGCAGTGACTGAGAGCTATCCCTTGCGCGTGTAGGAACTTCTTACAGTAAATGTTAAGGTATGAACGAGGGTTCTCCCAGGGCTTACAGAGGGAAAGCGCAGTGACTGAGAGCTACCCCTTGCGCGTGTAGGAACTTCTTACAGTAAATGTTAAGGTATGAACGAGGGTTCTCTCAGGGCTTCCAGAGGGAAAGCGCAGTGACTGAGAGCTACCCCTTGCGCGTGTAGGAACTTCTTACAGTAAATGTTAAGGTATGAACGAGGGTTCTCTCAGGGCTTCCAGAGGGAAAGCGCAGTGACTGAGAGCTCTCCCTTGCGCGTGTAGGAACTTCTTACAGTAAATGTTAAGGTATGAACGAGGGTTCTCCCAGTGCTTCCAGAGGGAAAGCGCAGTGACTGAGAGCTATCCCTTGCGCGTGTAGGAACTTCTTACAGTAAATGTTAAGGTATGAACGAGGGTTCTCCCAGGGCTTCCAGAGGGAAAGCACCGTGACTGAGAGCTATCCCTTGCGCGTGTAGGAACTTCTTACATCAAATGTTAAGGTATGAACGAGGGTTCTCCCAGGGCTTCCAGAGGGAAAGCGCAGTGACTGAGAGCTACCCCTTGCGCGTGTAGGAACTTCTTACATCAAATGTTAAGGTATGAACGAGGGCTTTCTCAGGGCTTCCAGAGGGAAAGCGCAGTGACTGAGAGCTATCCCTTGCGCGTGTAGGAACTTCTTAGAGTAAATGTTAAGGTATGAACGAGGGCTCTCTCAGGGCTTCCAGAGGGAAAGCGCAGTAACTGAGAGCTACCCCTTGCGCGTGTAGGAACTTCTTACATCAAATGTTAAGGTATGAACGAGGGCTTCCTCAGGGCTTCCTGAGGGAAAGCGCAGTGACTGAGAGCTACCCCTTGCGCGTGTAGGAACTTCTTACATCAAATGTTAAGGTATGAACGAGGGCTCTCTCAGGGCTTCCAGAGAGAAAGCGCAGTGACTGAGAGCTACCCCTTGCGCGTGTAGTAAAGTAGGAACACAAACCTGAAAGGCCGTACCCCTGGTAGGCTTAGGGCTTAAAAGAGGAATCTCCCCGCTAGGTGGAATAAGACCACATGGGGTTAAAGGGATACAGTTACCAAACCCTCCTCCACCCCTGGTAAGCAAGACTATCACTTATTAGACAACTTTGCCGGGAGAGTTTGTGATAATATCGATCCTTCCTACTTGTCTAGCCATCCCCATCCGAATGAGCAATTTCTGAACATCTTGTATATTTCAACCATATCGAAGTTCTACTAAATATTTTTTTTTGTCTTGACCGATCCAAGTTGTCACAAATAGCAAGCAATTTCTTACTATCAGATACCGCCTAGCGCCACGTCCCTTTTCCGTTTACTATGACTTTTATATTATTAAATACGGCTTCTGTTGCCGTGAAGACGGAAAGCACTTCATATAAACCTGGCAATAATACAACCCGATTGTATTTCCACAACGAAATATCTTCATACATTGACCAGGTAAGGTGAGCGGTCTACGCTCACAAATCTCCAAGTTGCGCCTGATTTATTAGCAGCTAGAGGTCGCCGGAATCGTGCGCCTGCATTATTAAGTAGACTCGATTGTTTAACATAATTTATTGGAAGCCCGTAGCTCTTATCTCTTCGGATACGTTTCAATTTTTCTATAGTAAATAAATTACTTTACACCCGACAGTAAATACACAGGACAGTGAGTGGCCTTGAAGACGCTATATTCCTGGCTGCCCTTGTCAAGGCAGTGCGTTTATATACAGCCCACGCCTTGTTTACAACAAATTTTCTGACCACTCTTAACGACTCTGTTCCAAGTCTTTTGAAAAAAATAAATAAATTTACGAACGAAATCCAATTATATATATTATAACCTAAGTTATTTAAAATATAACTTTTCCTTAGGTTATATATTTAATTTCCTTAACACTCTTTTGTCTCACCTTTAGGCTTCTAATTAATTAACACCAATATCAAATTTAATATCTCTTGCATTTATTCTTGACCCTTACTTAACACACATTATACCCATTTGCCTTAATACTATTTAGTGACAAGATTAATTCCTTAACTAATATTACAATTACAAAAAAAACAAAGGTGGACTCTTGAGGCTCTAGGTTATTACAATAAAGCTTAATAGTGAAAGTGTTAATTTCTCTTTCTCTGGGGTCGTTATTATGGACCTTTTTTAAATTATAACGTGGTGAAAAAAAACTAGATTATTATTTTATACTAATGAATTTAAAATTCTTCTGAAATTACTGTTTACAAAAATCTGCTGGCGAATTTTAATGAAAAAAAAGTACTTATTGTTTGTTGATTCTTTGGATCCTGATCGTTGATACTGCTTCGATGCACTTTCACATAACTCACTTATTTTTCCTAATTCTTTATTAAATTATTTACGTCGCACTTTTTTAAAATTATACAAAAAATTTACATTTCCCTTAATTCTATTAACAAAATTTACCCTTTATTAACATTACTGACACTTGCCCCCCCCCCCAAATACGTCTGCCCTCTTCTGAAGTTCCTCCAAGACTCCCTGATCACTACCTTTTCCAGCCTCGCCTGATCTCTCCCCCTCACGTATATTTAATTAATTTGGTTATCCCCATACCCATCTACAAAGAGCTTTCCCTAACGGTACAGTGTTAGGTCCCAGGAAAGTCCTGTCTTAACATACATGAACCCTTCTTTTGTTAAAGATTCCCCAGTCCCTCTATGACTACCTCAAAATAGAATAATGGCTAAGTACCTTGTCCGTATATTTAGTAACTATTCTTGTCGCTTTTGCAAAACATTTCTTCCTACTATTTTTTTCTTTATATAAACTGAATTCATTCTTTAGCCTCATACCTTATGTTATAGAATATATTGCAGGTTACGTAAGACCCAAGAGAATAGGCCACTCTAGGACATAAACATACAATGTCGCTATGAGTCAGGTGTGACGCAGAACAGCTGTTACACACGTAGCATATGAACATTATTTTATTGTTCATGGTAAAGAAACCCTTTATTAATAAATAGTTTGATCACGTGACAACTATATTAAGTTATTAAATATCAATGCAAATAATTCAATATAACGATAACAATATGTTGTGTACTATTACACAATTTCTGAAATGAAAACATTCTTAGGCGCGAAACTTTTTGGAAACTGATTTCAAATGACTTTGTAAACTTGACATCTAGTAAATGCTTTCTGTTGCCCACATTATTATGGTTAACTACAATAAATGCTTTCTGTTACCCACATTATTATGGTTAACTACAATAAATGCTTTCTGTTGCCCACATTATTATGGTTAACTACAATAAATGCTTTCTGTTGCCCACATTATTATGGTTAACTACAATAAATGCTTTCTGTTGCCCACATTATTATGGTTAGCTACAATAAATGCTTTCTGTTGCCCACATTATTATGGTTAACTACAATAAATGCTTTCTGTTGCCCACATTATTATGGTTAACTACAATAAATGCTTTCTGTTGCCCACATTATTATGGTTAACTACAATAAATGCTTTCTGTTGCCCACATTATTATGGTTAACTACAATAAATGCTTTCTGTTGCCCACATTATTATGGTTCACTACAATAAATGCTTTCTGTTGCCCACATTATTATGGTTAGCTACAATAAATGCTTTCTGTTGCCCACATTATTATGGTTAACTACAATAAATGCTTTCTGTTACCCACATTATTATGGTTAACTACAATAAATGCTTTCTGTTACCCACATTATTATGGTTAACTACAATAAATGCTTTCTGTTGCCCACATTATTATGGTTAACTACAATAAATGCTTTCTGTTGCCCACATTATTATGGTTAACTACAATAAATGCTTTCTGTTGCCCACATTATTATGGTTAACTACAATAAATGCTTTCTGTTGCCCACATTATTATGGTTAACTACAATAAATGCTTTCTGTTGCCCACATTATTATGGTTAACTACAATAAATGCTTTCTGTTGCCCACATTATTATGGTTAGCTACAATAAATGCTTCTGTTGCCCACATTATTATGGTTAACTACAATAAATGCTTTCTGTTACCCACATTATTATGGTTAACTACAATAAATGCTTTCTGTTACCTACATTATTATGGTTAACTACAATAAATGCTTTCTGTTGCCCACATTATTATGGTTAACTACAATAAATGCTTTCTGTTGCCCACATTATTATGGTTAACTACAATAAATGCTTTCTGTTACCCACATTATTATGGTTAACTACAATAAATGCTTTCTGTTGCCCACATTATTATGGTTAACTACAATAAATGCTTTCTGTTGCCCACATTATTATGGTTAACTACAATAAATGCTTTCTGTTGCCCACATTATTATGGTTAACTACAATAAATGCTTTCTGTTGCCCACATTATTATGGTTAACTACAATAAATGCTTTCTGTTGCCCACATTATTATGGTTAACTACAATAAATGCTTTCTGTTGCCCACATTATTATGGTTAACTACAATAAATGCTTTCTGTTGCCCACATTATTATGGTTAACTACAATAAATGCTTTCTGTTGCCCACATTATTATGGTTAACTACAATAAATGCTTTCTGTTGCCCACATTATTATGGTTAACTACAATAAATGCTTTCTGTTGCCCACATTATTATGGTTAGCTACAATAAATGCTTTCTGTTGCCCACATTATTATGGTTAACTACAATAAATGCTTTCTGTTACCCACATTATTATGGTTAACTACAATAAATGCTTTCTGTTACCCACATTATTATGGTTAACTACAATAAATGCTTTCTGTTGCCCACATTATTATGGTTAACTACAATAAATGCTTTCTGTTGCCCACATTATTATGGTTAACTACAATAAATGCTTTCTGTTGCCCACATTATTATGGTTAACTACAATAAATGCTTTCTGTTGCCCACATTATTATGGTTAACTACAATAAATGCTTTCTGTTGCCCACATTATTATGGTTAACTACAATAAATGCTTTCTGTTGCCCACATTATTATGGTTAGCTACAATAAATGCTTTCTGTTGCCCACATTATTATGGTTAACTACAATAAATGCTTTCTGTTGCCCACATTATTATGGTTAGCTACAATAAATGCTTTCTGTTACCCACATTATTATGGTTAACTACAATAAATGCTTTCTGTTGCCCACATTATTATGGTTAACTACAATAAATGCTTTCTGTTGCCCACATTATTATGGTTAACTACAATAAATGCTTTCTGTTGCCCACATTATTATGGTTAACTACAATAAATGCTTTCTGTTGCCCACATTATTATGGTTAACTACAATAAATGCTTTCTGTTGCCCACATTATTATGGTTAACTACAATAAATGCTTTCTGTTGCCCACATTATTATGGTTAACTACAATAAATGCTTTCTGTTGCCCACATTATTATGGTTAACTACAATAAATGCTTTCTGTTGCCCACATTATTATGGTTAACTACAATAAATGCTTTCTGTTGCCCACATTATTATGGTTAACTACAATAAATATTAGTCTTTATTAAATGCATTCCTCGAATAAAGATGTAAAAATAGAATACTAAATGTAAACATTTTTTTTCGTTTAAAATTTTGCAAAACTTAGCGCTCAAAATTATTATTTGTAAATAAAATGTTGGTGTTAAATGTAAAAACACTGTATTATTGTTTCTTGTGTTATAACAAATGTTTTCTCATTGGGCAAATTTAATGTTTTCACTAACCTGTTAGTTATAAGAAATAAATTGAATTAATTACCATTAATAATTAGATCGCTACAAGTAGTCCTACTTCATTACATAATTGCAGTAAAGAGATCTAACACATTGCTACTTTCGTTTTTTTTTTAAATTACTGAAATACTTCTTTAATCAAACAATGTTTTTAAGGTCAAACATTTTTGTTAAAATTCAATCGGGGTCAGCAATACTAAGAGGGTAGCTTCGTGGAACCCAAGTATTAGATGTCACTTCTACCCTGTGTTTGGCAAGTGTCCAGCCTTTACAACGGCCAGTAGGAAGGTGAGTCCCAGCTAATAGGGGCAAAGGCGTCTTACCCTCTACTCTAAAATAGTTAGGTTAGGTTAGGCCAATTATTGTTACCTCTATATTATTAGTTAATTTGTGTTTTTCATTTTGTCACAGAACAAAGGTATGATGCGTTTTTTTTGAATAGATGCATATGATGAATGCTTACCGACTTTTGAAATAACTTTTTCTTATCTACAATGGGCTTTTATAAAATCGGCATGACAACGAGTTACCCCTGGTCGTGTCTCAAACAAGTTGCTTAGGCGCGCCCTTGTGTGTAGGTGAGGATACGCAATCTCAGGACACCAAGATTCCCCTTCTATCAGATGCCATCCAATCGGCCATGAGCTTCACAGTAGGCAGTCACCCTGTGTACGCGTTAAAGTCCCTGACAATAAAAAGGTGCTCTCTGTTTACCTCATAAATGAAACTAGATGTACTAATAATCAAAATGGACGATTTGCTTTGTGCTGTAATTAAAACTGAGTCAAGCAGTATTTAGTATTTAAAATCTGGTATGACCCCTAAACGTCTCTTGCCACAGTGACAATTCAAAGACTACTTCGCTGTAGATTCTCATTTTCCTTGTTAGAAAACTCAAGACCACTGTAAGCATTAAAATTTCTGAATGTACGAAACCCCAACTTCCTCCTTAAACACTTTGCACAACAACCCTCGCATAGGTTGACACTTTAAGGATGATTTATGTGGGGAAGACGGTAAATAAAGATCTCTTCTTCTGAGATGTAAAAGGATGAAAGGTAGGAATGGACGAGGTATGATTGTGGCCCGCGTGTACAGCATCACACATTCGCAATATCTAGAGAGGATGAGAGAGATGAGGGCGGTGGTCCTCTTGTAATGTATTGCGTCTTGCACCGAAACCACGTTTAATCTATCCTCTCAAAAACACGCAATGTTTCCAACCATTAAAGCAGATTTATAGTTTAAATATTCATTTCGGAAGTTTATTTATGCATTCCTGGAGTAGATACCAATCAACGGCCTACCACAATGCTCCGATCTCTGGCCATTTCGCTTTAAATCCAGTTATACCGAGACCCCGCAGCGGTCCCAAGTTGTACTTAATTACAGAAACAGCGGGCGCCCAATTAGTGTATTATTAGTTGTATCTACGAAGTCATGGGACAAACATGATCGGACTAGTCCCAATGTCGGATATGGAGCGATTGTTATGTTAATGTGCAGAATAAAGGAGTCGGGCGTGGGCGGCGCTGTGGCAATTGTCCTTCGGAAAGTCTAGCAAGGTTCTGTCTCTAGGATGTTGTTTGTGGATTGGTTCAACGTTTGGGAAAATGCGATCCTTGCGTGAGTAGAACAGCTGTTCCAGGTAGTACAACTTGTTTCGTCGCCCCAGGCAAAGATCTTTAGAGGAGGCGAAAAGCTATCTATGTTGTGAATCTAGGCATGCGCTTTATTACCTTCCTTCTAACAGGACATTGGTCCCTGAAGCGGCCCTACCCACCTAAGCCGTGCTAAGTAGGTTCCGCGAAACCTCCAAACTGTCACTTGAAGCGCACGTCCCGTTCCCTACTTCGCGGCCACCAGCATCGCCCGGCACAACTCGTAATACCCAATCGCGGCGGGCTCTGCAACTCTTTTGCATTACTAATACTCTGACGGCAGCCGAATTATTGACTTGGAGGATTTGGAAAGCTTTGAATTTGATGCAAATTCTTGATTAATGCTCCATCAGCTGTTAGTTGCAAGTATAATTCGTTGCTAATGAAGGAGCACTTGGCATATTCAAATATTTGCTTTCCATTTGCATACGTCAGAACGTTCCCTGCCCCTCTAATATTACATAGGGGCAGGATTGTACTTGTTTACAAACAAAAATTGTTTCTGTTGCTTCTTAAATAATAAGAATGTTGAAGCACTAAATGGCGGTCGTAATAATGTGACGTCATCGGACTAGCCAGGGTACTGTTGGAGGGAAACTTTAATGGGGGGCTAATCACGAGCGCGCGTATGCAGTTGCTACAGAGGCATGAAGGTTTTGCGCCACCACTTACAACTTTACTGTGTCAAGTAAAGGCAAGAAATATCACAAAGATATAGTGACGTTACTCAAGCATAAACTAATATAACGGTGACTTCATGTTAAATTTAAGTTAAACTAAGTCTAGACATAGTGAAGGAGTTAAGTACGGGTAAGCACGTCTCAGCTTGTATTAGATGTTATTGTTGGCAAATCATGTAGGAGATAGTCAAATCTTTTTAAAATAGTTAACACTTTTAAATATTAAAAATTTCCGATTTATGTGGGGAAACTAATAATATGGCTTTGTAGACAATCTGGTGTGTAGATAGTTTTTGAAAAAGAAAATTTGAATATTTGTGAGTTTAATATTGGCGGCAGTGTCAATATAAAGAGAGAGAGGCAACAACTCTCAATACGAGAGTATAAATAGATATAGGAGCTTGGAAATAGTTTGTTCAATGTTGAGACAAATGTATCCTATGGCTTTAGTTAAAAGTTTGAGTTTCTTATAGTTACTGCTGATGATGGCAACTGTGTTGTAGAAACATGTCTGATAACAAATAAATAAAACAATAAGGACAGGAATTTATATAACGTGCTCCCTGGTACAACACTTGCGTGTTCTATAGAATCACAATCCTGTAACAAATACGGCTTTCTTGAAACGCACATCGAATGTTATCGAAGTCGGAATGTATCGATCTTGCCAACATTCCGTCTTTATTGATTTATTATCGATACTTTCACAGGATCGATTCTTACGTCACTTAACTTTGCAACAAGTGGGAGAGCATGGCTGTATTGTGAAGCTGTAAACGCTACGACACTTGTGTATTGCGGGCAGAGTAGCTGCATTGTGTTACGCCCACTTGATCTCTGCAGGCATACCAATATCACAACTAAAAATTAACTTATCACCTAAACTTTTGTGAAACAATCTGAGCGCGTAATTACATAACGAGTAGGCGCTTACATCAATGAATATTTTTCTCGTACACCCTACGCGTTTCAGTGGCAAAGTCAACATCATCAGTCAGCATAGTGATAGAAATTTTTAAATATTATTAAAACAGAACTATACAACTTTTGGACTGTGAGTCTGCCATTATTTTGTTATTTTCTTTGTTCACGAGCTAAGCTAGAAGTTTGCAATCTCTAAGCACACGCACAATAGAAACACGATGATAATATCAGTAGCAATATCACTAAAAACACAATAAAATATTTCAGTTAGATAAAACTGGAGCCACGATGCAGACAGCTTAGAGATATCACGTGATCAGAAATTTGGTTGCAATTCATGACGACTTAGTTTCTGTCAATTTTCTGCCTAAGCAATTTGAGTTTTTGTCTTCATATCGTTATATTCAATGCTTGTCGACGATCTGTAATATCAATACGTCATGTCGAAACTTGCGCCTACCTGTCTAATACCTTCCAAGTGTCGATACTACTTACTTCGTACCGTAGCCTAATCTAGTCAAACGACAAAATTAGAAATGGAAACTGGATCCAAAGAAAGGTCAGCAACACTGCGTCTCCATAAAACTATAACCTTAAAGGCCGCAGCGGAAATTCCGCGAAACTTTATGTCAAGGTTCCCGGCGAGAAGTCCCAGGGCGCTGAATGTGCCCTTGTTATTGGGCTTATGGACATGCAAGCAGACGTATTAAAGTGGGCTATGATTTTACTCAGGATACAATAATATCCACCTTAAATCCACTCTACCCAAGGCTTGGAACAGTTTCTATATAAAAGCTTTGATATTTATCTGCCTTTATATGTTCATTTCATTGAAAAACAAATGGGACTATTGCCCTCTCTATTTCACTCTCCCTCATCTAGAGTTTATTTCCAATCGAGACTCTTTCCTTCTCTCTCTCTGTCCCCCCCCCTTCTTGACGTCCATATAATCTGTCAGACCATAACACTACGAAGGAGACTACCAGGGGAGTGGGCACTGACCAACCGATTGTTTACTTCTCGACTTGTACGTCCTCACGCAAGGTGATGGACAGCTAATCAAACCCTAGATCTTGAACCTGCGTCTATCTATTAGTTCAATATGTTCGTGTCCTTATATTGTTCCCAGTTGTAATTATTGGGATTTATTAGAGACCTCAGAAAGTGTGGTTGCCGCTTTTATTTTACATCTCCCTCTGCTCGAAACCAATCAGCTTCCTTCTTCTGGTTTCAGCAACTCACACCCCTAGGCGACACCTGTTCTCCTGTTCTTTACAGGGCAGGTTTCCTGAGGTACATAAACAACCTCAACTCGTTTATCCTGAATGCTACCCATTTTATGAAGTGGCAATAATTTTTCGTTCAGAAAAGAGGCATTAAAATCACTACGAAACGCTATTTCTCGTAAGAAAAGAGGCATTAAAATCACTGCATAAGGCTATCTCCGTCTGAACGCCCACAGCCACATCACTCATTCCCCAATGACTCCGAATGTGCCCAGACATAACCCAAACAAACGCGGTAATATCTGCGCACTGAACACTACACATAAAAATGATTAGTTAAATGTCAGAAACAACTTGCTTCGGCCCGTAAAACCACTGTCTTGATGATCGAAGAGCCCAGATCACGTGTTGTATCTAATAGGCCTAATATAAAACTGCTTTTATTGCTTGACCTTAAAGTTTCGAATGCTCTAATAAAGTTGTCGAATCCTTGTCCTAGAATGTTTTGGCCTTTATTTTGGCGTTTATTGTTGCGGCCTAAACGATGCAAAGTTGTAATAAAGAGAAGAACTAATTTGGAAACCAAGGGAGGGAACTGGAATGGCACTACCTCTCCACATGTATGGCTACTTATC
The DNA here is from genome assembly GCA_036971475.1 of Prosapia bicincta. Lineage (NCBI taxonomy): Eukaryota > Metazoa > Arthropoda > Insecta > Hemiptera > Cercopidae > Prosapia > Prosapia bicincta. The sequence continues at coordinate 1,305,288 of JBAIZL010000005.1, forward strand.
GTGACCCTCCCTAACGCTTTTCCAACCGCGATTCTTTCTAACAAGTTATTCACAAAAATGGGGTGATGTCTTGCAGAGCTATTGCTTACAACAGTGTGCCAAGCAAGCAACGTGTCTTGGGTAGATAAATCAATCACCGCAGATATCTACGGGATAATGACTTGGACATGGTCGAGTGGGTCTCTGCCTGGTCACGGTGGCTAGCAGACCATGCCGGCATCCAGCGGGATTCGGCGCATCGAAAGGATTGCGCAAGCTCCAAAGACAGATGCAGGATCATGCGGTTACACAATTCCCACAACGTTTTAGAAAAAACCCTGAATCTATAATAAACAAAAATTTTGCTTCGGGTTAGGTTAGGTATTAGTGCTAAACGCGCTGATAAAAAGATGTCTCAGTATGATTGAAACAAAAAACGTTTGTATTCTTAAAATATCTTAGCTACGATGTTATTCAAGACTTGAAGATTTAGCTTGCAACTTCTTGTCTTTAAACGCCTACCAACATTATATTATTACTTCTACCCTTGTGTTACGTGCTTCTAATGAACTCACCCAGGCATTCGTCCCTCTATTCTTGCAAATACCAGACAGTTCAGTCCTATACGTAAGAATTAAGGTTTAAAATTATTTTGTTTCATTAAATAGACTATATTGTGATTTTTTATCATATGGTAAGGTTAATGCTCTTCCTTAAATACACTAAGTATTTCTTGGTGTTTTTCCATCTCTACTCATTTTCTTGCTCCCCGTATCCAAACCTACTTGCCCGATCCTCTGTACCCGTTACGACCTCTATAGGTCAGGCGGAAGTCCTTACATGCTCGAAGTCACTGTTCCATATCGCTTCTAATCTACTCACTTTCTTCCTCGCCGTATCCAAATCTCCTTGACCGATCCTCAGTACATGTAACGACCTCTATAGTTCAGGCGGAAGTCCTTGCATGCTCGAAGTCACTGTTTTATATCGTTTCTATCTCTACTCATTTTCTTGCTCCCCGCATTCAAACCTCCTTGCCCGATCCTCTGTACCTACCACGACCTCTATAGGTCAGGCGGAAGTGCTTGCATGCTCGAAGTCACTGTTTTATATCGTTTCTATCTTTACTCACTTTCTTGCTCCCCGCATTCAAACCTCCTTGCTCGATCCTTTGTACCTGTAACGACCTCTATAGTTCAGGCGGAAGTCCTTGCATGCTCGAAGTCACTGTTTTATATCGTTTCTATCTCTACTCACTTTCTTGCTCCCCGCATTCAAACCTCCTTGCCCGATCCTCTGTACCTACCAAGACCTCTATAGGTCAGGCGGAAGTGCTTGCATGCTCGAAGTCACTGTTTTATATCGTTTCTATCTTTACTCACTTTCTTGCTCCCCGCATTCAAACCTCCTTGCCCGATCCTCTGTACCTACCACGACCTCTATAGGTCAGGCGGAAGTGCTTGCATGCTCGAAGTCACTGTTTTATATCGTTTCTATCTTTACTCACTTTCTTGCTCCCCGCATTCAAACCTCCTTGCTCGATCCTTTGTACCTGTAACGACCTCTATAGTTCAGGCGGAAGTCCTTGCATGCTCGAAGTCACTGTTTTATATCGTTTCTATCTCTACTCACTTTCTTGCTCCCCGCATTCAAACCTCCTTGCCCGATCCTCTGTACCTACCACGACCTCTATAGGTCAGGCGGAAGTGCTTGCATGCTCGAAGTCACTGTTTTATATCGTTTCTATCTTTACTCACTTTCTTGCTCCCCGCATTCAAACCTCCTTGCTCGATCCTTTGTACCTGTAACGACCTCTATAGGTCAGGCGGAAGTCCTTGCATGATCGAAGTCACAGTTCCATATCGCTTTTAACTATACTCACTTTCTTGCTCACCGTATTCAAACTTCCTTGCCCGATCCTCTGTAATTCAGGCGGAAGTCCTTGCATGCTCGAAGTCACTGTTTTATATCGTTTCTATCTTTACTCACTTTCTTGCTCCCCGCATCCAAACCTCCTTGCCCGATCCTCTGTATATACCAAGACCTCTATAGGTCAGGCGGAAGTCCTTGCATGCTCGAAGTCACTGTTTTATATCGTTTCTATCTCTACTCACTTTCTTGCTCCTCGTATCCAAACTTCCTTGCCCGATCCTCTGTACCTACCAAGACCTCTATAGGTCAGGCGGAAGTGCTTGCATGATCGAAGTCACAGTTCCATATCGCTTTTAACTATACTCACTTTCTTGCTCACCGTATTCAAACTTCCTTGCCCGATCCTCTGTAATTCAGGCGGAAGTCCTTGCATGCTCGAAGTCACTGTTTTATATCGTTTCTATCTCTACTCACTTTCTTGCTCCCCGCATTCAAACCTCCTTGCCCGATCCTCTGTACCTACCAAGACCTCTATAGGTCAGGCGGAAGTCCTTGCATGCTCGAAGTCACTGTTTTATATCGTTTCTATCTCTACTCACTTTCTTGCTCCCCGCATTCAAACCTCCTTGCCCGATCCTCTGTACCTACCAAGACCTCTATAGGTCAGGCGGAAGTCCTTGCATGCTCGAAGTCACTGTTTTATATCGTTTCTATCTCTACTCACTTTCTTGCTCCCCGCATTCAAACCTCCTTGCCCGATCCTCTGTACCTACCAAGACCTCTATAGGTCAGGCGGAAGTCCTTGCATGCTCGAAGTCACTGTTTTATATCGTTTCTATCTCTACTCACTTTCTTGCTCCCCGCATTCAAACCTCCTTGCCCGATCCTCTGTACCTACCAAGACCTCTATAGGTCAGGCGGAAGTCCTTGCATGCTCGAAGTCACTGTTTTATATCGTTTCTATCTCTACTCACTTTCTTGCTCCCCGCATTCAAACCTCCTTGCCCGATCCTCTGTACCTACCAAGACCTCTATAGGTCAGGCGGAAGTCCTTGCATGCTCGAAGTCACTGTTTTATATCGTTTCTATCTCTACTCACTTTCTTGCTCCCCGCATTCAAACCTCCTTGCCCGATCCTCTGTACCTACCAAGACCTCTATAGGTCAGGCGGAAGTCCTTGCATGCTCGAAGTCACTGTTTTATATCGTTTCTATCTCTACTCACTTTCTTGCTCCCCGCATTCAAACCTCCTTGCCCGATCCTCTGTACCTACCAAGACCTCTATAGGTCAGGCGGAAGTCCTTGCATGCTCGAAGTCACTGTTTTATATCGTTTCTATCTCTACTCACTTTCTTGCTCCCCGCATTCAAACCTCCTTGCCCGATCCTCTGTACCTACCAAGACCTCTATAGGTCAGGCGGAAGTGCTTGCATGCTCGAAGTCACTGTTCCATATCGCTTTTAACTATAGTCACTTTCTTGCTCACCGTATTCAAACTTCCTTGCCCGATCCTCTGTAATTCAGGCGGAAGTCCTTGCATGCTCGAAGTCACTGTTTTATATCGTTTCTATCTCTACTCACTTTCTTGCTCCCCGCATTCAAACCTCCTTGCCCGATCCTCTGTACCTACCAAGACCTCTATAGGTCAGGCGGAAGTGCTTGCATGCTCGAAGTCACTGTTCCATATCGCTTTTAACTATAGTCACTTTCTTGCTCACCGTATTCAAACTTCCTTGCCCGATCCTCTGTAATTCAGGCGGAAGTCCTTGCATGCTCGAAGTCACTGTTTTATATCGTTTCTATCTCTACTCACTTTCTTGCTCCCCGCATCCAAACCTCCTTGACCGATCCTCAGTACATGTAACGACCTCTATAGGTCAGGCGGAAGTCCTTGCATGCTCGAAGTCACTGTTTTATATCGTTTTCATCTCTACTCACTTTCTTGCTCCCCGCATCCAAACCTCCTTGCTCGATCCTCTGTACCTACAAGCCCCTCTATAGGTTAGGCGGCGGTTTATGCATGCTCGGAGTCACTGTTCCATATCGCTTCAATCTCTACTCACTTTATTGCTCCCCTTATCCAAACCTCCTTGCCCGATCCTCAGTACATGTAACGACCTCTATAGTTCGGGCGGAAGTCCTTACATGCTCGTAGTCACTGTTCCATATCGCTTCTAATCTACTCACTTTCTTGCTCCCCGTATCCAAACCTCCTTGCTCGATCCTCTGTACCTACAAGCCCCTCTATAGGTTAGGCGGCGGTTTATGCATGCTCGGAGTCACTGTTCCATATCGCTTCAATCTCTACTCACTTTATTGCTCCCCTTATCCAAACCTCCTTGCCCGATCCTCAGTACATGTAACGACCTCTATAGTTCAGGCGGAAGTCCTTGCATGCTCGAAGTCACTGTTTTATATCGTTTCTATCTCTACTCACTTTCTTGCTCCCCGCATTCAAACCTCCTTGCTCGATCCTCTGTACCTACCAAGACCTCTATAGGTCAGGCGGAAGTGCTTGCATGCTCGAAGTCACAGTTCCATATCGCTTTTAACTATAGTCACTTTCTTGCTCACCGTATTCAAACTTCCTTGCCCGATCCTCTGTACCTACCACGACCTCTATAGGTCAGGCGGAAGTCCTTGCATGCTCGAAGTCACAGTTCCATATCGCTTTTAACTATAGTCACTTTCTTGCTCACCGTATTCAAACTTCCTTGCCCGATCCTCTGTACCTACCACGACCTCTATAGGTCAGGCGGAAGTGCTTGCATGCTCGAAGTCACAGTTCCATATCGCTTTTAACTATAGTCACTTTCTTGCTCACTGCATCCAAACCTACTTGCTCGTTCCTCTGTACCTACCACGACCTCTATAGGTCAGGCGGAAGTCCTTGCATGCTCGAAGTCACTGTTTTATATCGTTTCCATCTCTACTCACTTTCTTGCTCCCCGCATCCAAACCTCCTTGCTCGATCCTCTGTACCTACCAGCCCCTCTATAGGTTAGGCGGCGGTTTATGCATGCTCGGAGTCACTGTTCCATATCGCTTCAATCTCTACTCACTTTATTGCTCCCCTTATCCAAACCTCCTTGCCCGATCCTCAGTACATGTAACGACCTCTATAGTTCGGGCGGAAGTCCTTACATGCTCGAAGTCACTGTTCCATATCGCTTCTAATCTACTCACTTTCTTGCTCCCCGTATCCAAACCTCCTTGCCCGATCCTTTGTACATGTAACGACCTCTATAGGTCAGGCGGCAGTCCTTGCATGCTCGATGTCATTGTTCAATATCGCTTCTAATCTACTCACTTTATTGCTCCCCTTATCCAAACCTCCTTGCCCGATCCTCTGTACATATAGCGACCTCTATAGGTCAGGCGGAAGTCCTTGCATACTCGAAGTTACTGTTTTATATCGTTTCAATCTTTACTCACTTTCTTGCTCACCGTATCCAAACCTCCTTGCCCGATCCTCTGTACCTACCACGACCTCTAAAGTCAGGCGGGAGTCCTTGCATGCTCGAAGTCACTGTTCCATATCGCTTCTACCTCTACTCATTTTCTTGCTCCCCGTATCCAAACCTCCTTGCCCGATCCTCTGTACCTGTAACGACCTCTATAGTTCGGGCGGAAGTCCTTGAATGCTCGAAGTCACGGTTCCATATCGCTTCTATCTCTACTCACTTTCTTGCTCCCCGTATCCAAACCTCCTTGTACGATCCTCTGTACATGTAACGAACTCTATAGGTCGTGCGTAAGTCCTTGCATGCTCGGAGTCACTGTTCCATATAGCTTCTATCTCTACTCATTTTCTTGCTCCCCGTATCCAAACCTCCTTGCCCGATCCTCTGTACATGTAACGAACTCTATAGGTCGTGCGTAAGTCCTTGCATGCTCGGAGTCACTGTTCCATATAGCTTCTATCTCTACTCATTTTATTGCTCCCCTTATCCAAACCTCCTTGTACGATCCTCTGTACATGTAACGACCTCTATAGTTCGGGCGGAAGTCCTTGCATGCTCGATGTCATTGTTCCATATCGCTTCTAATCTACTCACTTTATTGCTCACCGTATCCAAACCTACTTGCTCGTTCCTCTGTACCTACCACGACCTCTATAGGTCAGGCGGAAGTCCTTGCATGCTCGAAGTCACTGTTTTATATCGTTTCTATCTCTACTCACTTTCTTGCTCACTGCATCCAAACCTCCTTGCCCGATCCTCTGTACCTACCACGACCTCTATAGGTCAGGCGGAAGTCCTTGCATGCTCGAAGTCACTGTTTTATATCGTTTCTATCTCTACTCACTTTCTTGCTCACTGCATCCAAACCTCCTTGCCCGATCCTCTGTACATGTAACGACCTCCTTAGGTCAGGCGTAAGTCCTTGCATGCTCGAAGTCACAGTTCCATATCGCTTCTATCTCTACTCACTTTCTTTCTCACCGTATCAAAACCTCCTTGCCCGATCCTCTGTACCTACCACGACCTCTATAGGTCAGGCGGAAGTGCTTGCATGCTCGAAGTCACAGTTCCATATCGCTTCTATCTCTACTCACTTTCTTGCTCACCGTATCAAAACCTCCTTGCCCGATCCTCTGTACCTACCACGACCTCTATAGGTCAGGCGGAAGTGCTTGCATGCTCGAAGTCACAGTTCCATATCGCTTCTATCTCTACTCACTTTCTTGCTCACCGTATCAAAACCTCCTTGCCCGATCCTCTGTACCTACCACGACCTCTATAGGTCAGGCGGAAGTGCTTGCATGCTCGAAGTCACAGTTCCATATCGCTTCTATCTCTACTCACTTTCTTGCTCACCGTATCAAAACCTCCTTGCCCGATCCTCTGTACCTACCGCGACCTCTATAGGTCAGGCGGAAGTCCTTGCATGCTCGAAGTCACAGTTCCATATCGCTTCTATCTCTACTCACTTTCTTGCTCACCGTATCAAAACCTCCTTGCCCGATCCTCTGTACCTACCACGACCTCTATAGGTCAGGCGGAAGTGCTTGCATGCTCGAAGTCACAGTTCCATATCGCTTCTATCTCTACTCACTTTCTTTCTCACCGTATCAAAACCTCCTTGCCCGATCCTCTGTACCTACCACGACCTCTATAGGTCAGGCGGAAGTCCTTGCATGCTCGAAGTCACAGTTCCATATCGCTTCTATCTCTACTCACTTTCTTTCTCACCGTATCAAAACCTCCTTGCCCGATCCTCTGTACTTACCACGACCTCTATAGGTCAGGCGGAAGTCCTTGCATGCTCGAAGTCACTGTTTGATATCGTTTCTATCTCTACTCACTTTCTTGTTCCCCGTATCCAAACCTCCTTGCCCGATCCTCTGTACCTGTAACGACCTCTATAGTTCGGGCGGAAGTCCTTGAATGCTCGAAGTCACGGTTCCATATCGCTTCTAATTTACTCACTTTATTGCTCCCCTTATCCAAACCTCCTTGCCCGAACCTCTGTAATTCAGGCGGAAGTCCTTGCATGCTCGGAGTCACTGTTCCATATCGCTTTTAACTCTACTTACTTTCTTGCTCACCGTATCAAAACCTCCTTGCCTGATCCTCTGTACCTACCACGACCTCTAAAGTCAGGCGGAAGTCCTTGCATGCTCGAAGTCACTGTTCCATATCGCTTCTACCTCTACTCATTTTCTTGCTCCCCGTATCCAAACTTCCTTGCCCGATCCTCTGTACATGTAACGACCTATATAGGTCGTGCGTAAGTCCTTGCATGCTCGGAGTCACTGTTCCATATAGCTTCTATCTCTACTCATTTTATTGCTCCCCTTATCCAAACCTCCTTGTACGATCCTCTGTACATGTAACGAACTCTATAGGTCAGGCGGAAGTCCTTGCATGCTCGGAGTCACTGTTCCATATAGCTTCTATCTCTACTCATTTTCTTGCTCCCCGTATCCAAACTTCCTTGCCCGATCCTCTGTACATGTAACGACCTATATAGGTCGTGCGTAAGTCCTTGCATGCTCGGAGTCACTGTTCCATATAGCTTCTATCTCTACTCATTTTATTGCTCCCCTTATCCAAACCTCCTTGTACGATCCTCTGTACATGTAACGAACTCTATAGGTCAGGCGGAAGTCCTTGCATGCTCGGAGTCACTGTTCCATATAGCTTCTATCTCTACTCACTTTCTTGCTCCCCGTATTCAAACCTCCTTGCTCAATCCTCTGTACCTGTAACGACCTCTATAGTTCGGGCGGAAGGCCTTGAATGCTCGAAGTCACGGTTCCATATCGCTTCTAATTTACTCACTTTATTGCTCCCCTTATCCAAACCTCCTTGCCCGATCCTCTGTACCTACCACGACCTCTATAGGTCAGGCGGAAGTCCTTGCATGCTCGAAGTTACTGTTTTATATCGTTTCTATCTCTACTCACTTTCTTTCTCACTGTATCAAAACCTCCTTGCCCGATCCTCTGTACCTACCACGACCTCTATAGGTCAGGCGGAAGTCCTTGCATGCTCGAAGTCACTGTTTTATATCGTTTCTATCTCTACTCACTTTCTTGCTCACTGCATCCAAACCTACTTGCTCGTTCCTCTGTACCTACCACGACCTCTATAGGTCAGGCGGAAGTCCTTGCATGCTCGAAGTCACTGTTTTATATCGTTTCTATCTCTACTCACTTTTTTGCTCCCCGCATCCAAACCTCCTTGCTCGATCCTCTGTACCTACCAGCCCCTCTATAGGTTATTCGGAAGTCTTTGCATGCTCGGAGTAACTGTTCCATATTGATTCTATCTCTACTCACTTTCTTGATCCCCGTATCCAAACCTCCTTGCCCGATCCTCTGTACCTGTAACGACCTCTATAGTTCGGGCGGAAGGCCTTGAATGCTCGAAGTCACGGTTCCATATCGCTTCTAATTTACTCACTTTATTGCTCCCCTTATCCAAACCTCCTTGCCCGATCCTCTGTAATTCAGGCGGAAGTCCTTGCATGCTCGAAGTTACTGTTTTATATCGCTTCAATCTCTACTCACTTTATTGCTCCCCGTATCCAAACCTCCTTGCCCGATCCTCTGTACCTACCACGACCTCTATAGGTCAGGCGGAAGTCCTTGCATGCTCGGAGTCACTGTTCCATATCGCTTTTAACTCTACTTACTTTCTTGCTCACCGTCTCCAAACCTTCTTGCCTGATCCTCTGTACCTACCACGACCTCTATAGGTCAGGCGGAAGTCCTTGCATGCTCGAAGTCACTGTTCCATATCGTTTCTATCTCTACTCACTTTCTTGCTCACCGTATCCAATCCTCCTTGCCCGATCCGCTGTACCTGTAACGACCTCTATAGGTAAGGCGGAAGTCCTTGCATGCTCGAAGTCACTGTTCCATATCGCTTTTAACTCTACTTACTTTCTTCCTCACCGTATCCAAACCTCCTTGCCCGATCCTCTGTACCTACCACGACCTCTATAGGTCAGGCGGAAGTCCCCGCATCCTTGGAGTCACTCACTGCGCCGAACGTCCCAAATTACAAGCATGTCTTTTATGCTAATGGCCAAGCGACACCCGAAAGTGATAGACAGCCTCAAGTGTATAATTTGACGATGACCCAACGCGAACTCCGAAATCGCATCGAAAATTGTTGATTGTAATTAGCGGTCAAAGTTTAAACTGGTGAAACCCAGTCGAGCCGTGGCAAAGGTTGCCGGGTAAGGTCACGCCAAATAGGCTACTTGCAGAAAACCTCTCCGGTACTTCTTGCATTCGTGACTTGCTCCGTGCTTTTTTATAGAAACTCGAGAATCGGGGACTTGAACGGTTGGTTAGAATTTTATTGATACCCAAGATGGCTTTCAGATGAGATGCTTTAATCTCGCCCAAAATGCAGTGACTTGAATGAAGATGTTATTTCGCTTCGATAATCGTTCGATCATAATTCACTTATAATTGATAAGGATATTTATTATAGAGTCGTGCTTTTGGGGGCGCCTCAGCCGTAATTCAATCTAACGTAACCTGTTTTATTGTTTGTTTATTATTGATTGGTTTATTGTGTAAAACCTGAGTCGAAGTGTGTTCACGCAATAATATACCTTATAATGGTTCTCGAACGTTTAATTACTCTAATAAAAGTTGTGTCTTTATTGTTGTTGCAGTATGAGTTAAAAATATCATTAACAATGGCTTTAAAAAACTATACGTTTGCCTCATAAAAACTGCAAACCTTAATAGGTAGTATTACACAATTAGGTAGCCAATACGACTTATATATTGCGAATTCCTTGTGAGGTAAATTTGTTACTTTATTATTGTAGTTTAAAAAAATTCAAACCTTTTAAGACTGTAGTAAAAAATGTTTATGACTACCCTTGTATATAACGTAGACCTTACTACGAAGAATGGAGCTCAGAGTTAAAGCGTCCTTCAGTTATGTACACAAAGGTTTATCCCGCAAAGTTGCTGTCAGCTGTTGCCAGAGAACGGGAGTTCTAAAGGTCCAAAGGTATGCTAGTCACCAGGGTGGATTCGTGTGGGTAGAAGGGTGAGCTGGTCACCACTCCAAGCCTTACAGTGGGGTAGCGAGGCTGATGCTAGTCACCAGGGTGGACTCGTGTGGGTAGAAGGGTGAGCTGGTCACCAGTCCAGGCCTTACAGTGGGGTAGCGAGGCTGATGCTAGTCACCAGGGTGGATCCGTGTGGGTAGAAGGGTAAGCTGGTCACCAGTCCAGACCTTACAGTGGGGTAGCGAGGCTGATGCTAGTCACCAGGGTGGATTCGTGTGGGTAGAAGCGTGAGCTGGTCACCAGTCCAGGCCTTACAGTGGGGTAGCGAGGCTGATGCTAGTCACCAGGGTGGATTCGTGTGGGTAGAAGGGTGAGCTGGTCACCACTCCAAGCCTTACAGTGGGGTAGCGAGGCTGATGCTAGTCACCAGGGTGGACTCGTGTGGGTAGAAGGGTGAGCTGGTCACCACTCCAAGCCTTACAGTGGAGTAGCGAGGCTGATGCTAGTCACCAGGGTGGATTCGTGTGGGTAGAAGCGTGAGCTGGTCACCAGTCCAGGCCTTACAGTGGGGTAGCGAGGCTGATGCTAGTCACCAGAGTGGATTCGTGTGGGTAGAAGGGTGAGCTGGTCACCAGTCCAGGCCTTACAGTGGGGTAGCGAGGCTGATGCTAGTCACCAGGGTGCATTCGTGTGGGTAGAAGCGTGAGCTGGTCACCAGTCCAGGCCTTACAGTGGGGTAGCGAGGCTGATGCTAGTCACCAGGGTGGATTCGTGTGGGTAGAAGGGTGAGCTGGTCACCACTCCAAGCCTTACAGTGGGGTAGCGAGGCTGATGCTAGTCACCAGGGTGGACTCGTGTGGGTAGAAGGGTGAGCTGGTCACCACTCCAAGCCTTACAGTGGAGTAGCGAGGCTGATGCTAGTCACCAGGGTGGATTCGTGTGGGTAGAAGCGTGAGCTGGTCACCAGTCCAGGCCTTACAGTGGGGTAGCGAGGCTGATGCTAGTCACCAGGGTGGATTCGTATGGGTAGAAGGGTGAGCTGGTCACCAGTCCAGGCCTTACAGTGGGGTAGCGAGGCTGATGCTAGTCACCAGGGTAGATCCGTGTGGGTAGAAGGGTAAGCTGGTCACCATTCAAAGCCTTACAGTGGGGTAGCGAGGCTGATGCTAGTCACCAGGGTGGATTCGTGTGGGTAGAAGGGTGAGCTGGTCACCAGTCCAGGCCTTACAGTGGGGTAGCGAGGCTGATGCTAGTCACCAGGGTGGATTCGTGTGGGTAGAAGGGTGAGCTGGTCACCAGTCCAGGCCTTACAGTGGGGTAGCGAGGCTGATGCTAGTCACCAGGGTGGATTCGTGTGGGTAGAAGGGTGAGCTGGTCACCAGTCCAGGCCTTACAGTGGGGTAGCGAGGCTGAAGCTAGTCACCAGGGTAGATCCGTGTGGGTAGAAGGGTAAGCTGGTCACCAGTCCAAGCCTTACAGTGGGGTAGCGAGGCTGAAGCTAGTCACCAGGGTAGATCCGTGTGGGTAGAAGGGTAAGCTGGTCACCAGTCCAGGCCTTACAGTGGGGTAGCGAGGCTGATGCTAGTCACCAGGGTGGATTCGTATGGGTAGAAGGGTGAGCTGGTCACCAGTCCAGGCCTTACAGTGGGGTAGCGAGGCTGATGCTAGTCATCAGGGTGGATTCGTGTGGGTAGAAGGGTGAGCTGGTCACCAGTCCAGGCCTTACAGTGGGGTAGCGAGGCTGATGCTAGTCACCAGGGTGGATTCGTGTGGGTAGAAGGGTGAGCTGGTCACCAGTCCAAGCCTTACAGTGGAGTAGCGAGGCTGATGCTAGTCACCAGGGTGGATTCGTGTGGGTAGAAGCGTGAGCTGGTCACCAGTCCAGGCCTTACAGTGGGGTAGCGAGGCTGATGCTAGTCACCAGGGTGGATTCGTGTGGGTAGAAGGGTGAGCTGGTCACCACTCCAAGCCTTACAGTGGGGTAGCGAGGCTGATGCTAGTCACCAGGGTGGATTCGTGTGGGTAGAAGGGTGAGCTGGTCACCACTCCAAGCCTTACAGTGGAGTAGCGAGGCTGATGCTAGTCACCAGGGTGGATTCGTGTGGGTAGAAGCGTGAGCTGGTCACCAGTCCAGGCCTTACAGTGGGGTAGCGAGGCTGATGCTAGTCACCAGGGTGGATTCGTGTGGGTAGAAGGGTGAGCTGGTCACCACTCCAAGCCTTACAGTGGGGTAGCGAGGCTGATGCTAGTCACCAGGGTGGACTCGTGTGGGTAGAAGGGTGAGCTGGTCACCAGTCCAGGCCTTACAGTGGGGTAGCGAGGCTGATGCTAGTCACCAGGGTGGATCCGTGTGGGTAGAAGGGTAAGCTGGTCACCACTCCAAGCCTTACAGTGGAGTAGCGAGGCTGATGCTAGTCACCAGGGTGGATCCGTGTGGGTAGAAGGGTAAGCTGGTCACCACTCCAAGCCTTACAGTGGGGTAGCGAGGCTGATGCTAGTCACCAGGGTGGATCCGTGTGGGTAGAAGGGTAAGCTGGTCACCACTCCAAGCCTTACAGTGGGGTAGCGAGGCTGATGCTAGTCACCAGGGTAGATCCGTGTGGGTAGAAGGGTAAGCTGGTCACCACTCCAAGCCTTACAGTGGGGTAGCGAGGCTGATGCTAGTCACCAGGGTGGATCCGTGTGGGTAGAAGGGTAAGCTGGTCACCACTCCAAGCCTTACAGTGGGGTAGCGAGGCTGATGCTAGTCACCAGGGTGGATCCGTGTGGGTAGAAGGGTAAGCTGGTCACCACTCCAAGCCTTACAGTGGGGTAGCGAGGCTGATGCTAGTCACCAGGGTAGATCCGTGTGGGTAGAAGGGTAAGCTGGTCACCACTCCAAGCCTTACAGTGGGGTAGCGAGGCTGATGCTAGTCACCAGGGTGGATCCGTGTGGGTAGAAGGGTAAGCTGGTCACCACTCCAAGCCTTACAGTGGGGTAGCGAGGCTGATGCTAGTCACCAGGGTAGATCCGTGTGGGTAGAAGGGTAAGCTGGTCACCATTCCAAGCCTTACAGTGGGGTAGCGAGGCTGATGCTAGTCACCAGGGTGGATTCGTATGGGTAGAAGGGTGAGCTGGTCACCAGTCCAGGCCTTACAGTGGGGTAGCGAGGCTGATGCTAGTCATCAGGGTGGATTCGTGTGGGTAGAAGGGTGAGCTGGTCACCAGTCCAGGCCTTACAGTGGGGTAGCGAGGCTGATGCTAGTCACCAGGGTAGATCCGTGTGGGTAGAAGGGTAAGCTGGTCACCATTCCAAGCCTTACAGTGGGGTAGCGAGGCTGATGCTAGTCACCAGGGTGGATTCGTGTGGGTAGAAGGGTGAGCTGGTCACCAGTCCAAGCCTTACAGTGGGGTAGCGAGGCTGATGCTAGTCACCAGGGTGGATCCGTGTGGGTAGAAGGGTAAGCTGGTCACCACTCCAAGCCTTACAGTGGAGTAGCGAGGCTGATGCTAGTCACCAGGGTGGATTCGTGTGGGTAGAAGGGGGAGCTGGTCACCAGTCCAAGCCTTACAGTGGGGTAGCGAGGCTGATGCTAGTCATCAGGGTGGATTTGTGTGGGTAGAAGGGTAAGCTGGTCACCACTCCAAGCCTTACAGTGGGGTACCGAGGCTGATGCTAGTCATCAGGGTGGATTCGTGTGGGTAGAAGGGTAAGCTTTTCACCAGTCCAGGCCTTACAGTGGGGTAGCGAGGCTAATGTTTCACCAGGGTGGATTCGTGTGGGTAGAAGGGTAAGCTGGTCACCAGTCCAGGCCTTACAGTGGGGTAGCGAGGCAGATGCTAGTCACCAGGGTGGATTCGTGTGGGTAGAAGGGTAAGCTGGTCACCAGTCCAGGCCTTACAGTGGGGTAGCGAGGCAGATGCTAGTCACCAGGGGGGATTCGTGTGGGTAGAAGGGTAAGCTGGTCACCAGTCCAGGCCTCAGTGGGGTAGTGTGGCTGATGCTAGTCACCAGGGTGGGTAGTGGTTCCATACGCTAGACTGGAGACTTTACACATTAACATCGACCTTTTACAAGGAGGTCGAGTCGTGAGTCAGATACTCTTTGTCACCATTCTTCTTTTTCACCATCTTTCTCTCATTAAAAACTTAAGTAAATAAAAGATCGTAAAGGAAGGAATACGGTACAAACTGTCCGCGACTATAACAGAGAACGATTACACGTAAGCCTCAAATAATAACGGATTGCTGTAACGGCTCAGTTATTAAATTAATAATTAAGCTGCGAAATACATATAGTTGTACTTAAATTATTTCTAGAATTAAGTGTTTAAATTGTTATAATCTATTTGACGGTATAATTAAGGTAGCTTTTATTCAAGTTTATTAATGTACACGTTTCTCTGCTGAGGCCTATCAAAGTGTTTTTTTGTTTCAGAATCACAAGATTTGGACGATTCGAACAGGTAATGAAACTCTAACTGGATTTTTGTTCCTATAATTAGCCTGTATTATTGCCTATAAAACAGAGATAGGCCCGTCAAAATCTGTTACATTTTGCATTACGTTTTATGACAGTAAAATAGAATAAAACAATACCCATCATGATAAGCATTCTTGACTATTACTTACTTGCTGAGAGACTGAAAATTTCGGTAGTATATAGACATCTTTAGGTGTAATCACTATTCGTTTATTGAGTCCTGTAAACATAAAGAATTTATTAAAATTACTCGAAATTGTTTATTGCACTACATTTAACAGCAAAATGAACATAAAGGTCGTATTTATTTCTTAAATAAACCAAGTTACTCTGGGCATAATCATAGATTCGCCGTAATTCCAACGCAGTTTGGACAATGAAGGACTATTTTAATCCTTAACCGAATGAGATTAAACGATAGCGTAGAGACTGTAATGCCTGAGATAATCTGAGGTAATTGAGTGACTGTTGTGACTGGCTAGAAGAGGTGTCTAATTAAAGAGACACAACGTTGGTTACTTAACCCTTGTCGGGAATGATTAATTTCATCTCAGCGACTCGTCTCCGACCTCCAGACACAAGTCCATTAACGAGCACGGACGACTAGTAAAGCGTGAACAACATTGTTAATAAACTTTAAATTACCTTAATTTTGTAATTCCTTCTTTATAATTTAAAACATTACTGTTACTAATTAGTAACATGTATACGTAAAGGCGATTAAGTTGAAAATAAGCATTTTGACGAGACCTTCAATACGCAGATAGAGTAAGTCTACGATTAGGGGTTTTCACCCGGTGCCGTCACATTCATCATATCTCTGATTAGTGGGGACCACTCTTCATCCAGTCTACCTGAGGTAAGCGACCCTACCTACGAGATGACAAGAAGTAGCCTACCTCTCCTTTATCCTATACCGGGACGTTATACCTGGATCGTAGGCTCCCTATACTCGCAATACTATCCCACGCTTTGCTGGCAATCATAGCCAGTAATAGCCTCTCTTCATCTCCGAATAGAGAGTAGTAGAACCGCTTCAGGCAAGCGATACTGTCCACGCGACCCATAATGCCCCCCAGGAGACCCTTTGCCACTTTGAAGAAGACTAGGTCTGAACCCTTCTTGCCAGAATACAAGGTTTCATAGCGTGGCCCCACAATCACGCCTGTTGAAGTCCAGGTCAAGGAACATTCCGAATACTTCTAAAGTGCACGCCAATCTGTGTGGTTTGCCTATCTGTGAGAATCTTATTATCCACTTATTTATTGTTATTTCACTTCATTATCTTTATTGTTTCTCTTGTAATTAGATTTTTATATCTCTGTCTCGTCAAAAAGGCAATTAAAAAGTTGTAAAATTGAATTTGTCATGAGCCGCCACGAAGTGGTCGCCGCATTAACGGCCAACTTTTAACGAAACCCGACTGTACAAATAAACAGTACATCAACCTCATTAATTTACAATGGCGAAACGCTGACTGACGTTGATAGATTCAGAGCGCCAGCCAGCTCCAAATATTGTCAATCTGTTGATGAATTAGACCCGTTAGCGGCTCTCCCTTCTGTTTGCGCTCGGCTCGCGTCGGGCCTTAAAGATTTTGTGGTGATCAATCACAGGTTTACATTTGTTTTTCACGCCTTAAAAACTTATTAAGGACAAGTAGGCAGCGAACGCTTGCATAACCGCGCTCTCGAGTCTCCGTAGAATTTCTTAGGTAACCGGAGACTGCGTTATAGGGCAGGAGTGTATCTCAGAAGCCAGAAAGAATTCCAAAATATACACAAACTAATACAAATTGGACAAGAAGCACTCCACTGTAAAGTTATTGTTCAAAATTATTGTTGTAACATGTAAATACATTAAAAAAACTAATGTGATTGGTTACTTGATTAACAAACCAAATCATTTATAATTGAGTTGTACTGTTCAATACTTACAATAACAAAATCCAACCAAAATATGCAATTCTTGTTGAGTTAAAAAGTAATAAATGGGACTAACTCACAACCAGAAAAAGGTAAATATATAAGAAATAAAATTAGGAAAGTATATTGTGCTCTATTATGACTCGTTACAGCTGTAACATCTACCAGGGTTCATCTCTTTGTCACTCGCTATCCTCTTCATTGCTGTAGACTTTCAAATAAGTTTCTTATTTTATTATTACGAGTTTATTGTTATTACGACTCAGTCGTAGTCCGCTCTAATTATAACACCTTAACGAAAACAATTCTACAGCGATGTTTGTAGAAAGTGTTTGGCGTTTGGGTCGCGAGCAATCCAACAAAGTAAAATGGCGGCAGAAAACGCACTCCACATCGCCCGTTAAAGTCTCTAACGATAGCTTTAACACTGCTTGCAAGACGAATAGTACCGCACCTCCTCTAAATATGTTCTAATTTTTCTGCACAATTAAGCTGGGCTAAAGAACCAGCTGTACTAATTGGAGAGAAAGAATGGCAAACATCCGCGTCTAACGACCGGCAGACCTGTGGGAAGAGGGATAACGACCGAATCTCACCTGAAACACTTTAGATTGCCTTTCTTCTGCAAGTCACTGGTTTGTTGCCGTGAACGATGTCTGGGCGTAGCGCGTGGCAAGCCGGCCCTGCAGCTGGCGGCATGACGTATCATCAATATCGGCATGGTCGCGCTAACGAGAGCATCTTTGTACTGGAAGGAATATCGATCGATTTCAGGAGCTTACAACTGTCATAATATTGTAACCGTTGTATGTTTGATGGGGGCGAGTCGCTAGAAGGTTCCCGTGCAACCACTTTAGCACCTATATCACCCCCTTTAGTACGTTTGTCCGGCTAAATTCAAATTGCTTTACGTTCTCGTAGACCTATATGCAGTTCTATTCGATTCAGTGATTGATGTAAAGCCCATTTGTCAGTTTCCCACTAATTATCCGCAAACTCGACCTTGGCTTTGAAAAGGCAAAATAATCATAAAAGCAGAATAATTTATCCAAACTGTCACGTCTAGGTCGAGACTATTGTATTTATGTGTGTAATTAATTGTACAAACTGTACAATTGAAGCCTAGCTCAGCAATAAACCCTTTCTCTGCTGGTTTAGTGCTTGCAAACCTCTGCATATAAGAATGGATACATACGTCTGAAACTACTTCATCTGAGATATCGCCTCTTGTGCTGATCACCTTTCAGCAAATAAAAGAAAAATTTCGCGTCTACAAGATTGTTCCCACTTGTTCTTTTCTCCAACTTTCTCCCTATATTAATTTCAGGCTAAATTAATAATCTTTTTTATTGCCCTCAGAATCCTATAGTTTTATTTCTCCCTTTTCCTCCATTCCTTCTCCTCCTATATTTCTTCCTCTGTTTTTATTTAAGATATTTTTTCTCAATTCCTGATTTTTATCCTTTGTACTTCATAAGTCTTTCCTCTTACTGTTGTTGAATTTATTTTATTTTGGTATTTTATTTGCATAATTCCTTATAGTGAGAGGTTAGATAAGGACACTTATCTATACTTTTTTTTCAATTCTTCGTTCGTTGAAACCATGACAAAATTTGGAGGAAACTAATAAACAAAACCGTTAGAGTAACACTACACTACAGTTCCGTACAGTAACACTACTGTACAGTTCCGTACAGTAACACTACACTACAGTTCCGTACAGTAACACTACTGTACAGTTCCGTACAGTAACACTACTGTACAGTTCCGTACAGTAACACTACTGTACAGTTCCGTACAGTAACACTACTGTACAGTTCCGTACAGTAACACTACACTACAGTTCCGTACAGTAACACTACTGTACAGTTCCGTACAGTAACACTACACTACAGTTCCGTACAGTAACACTACTGTACAGTTCCGTACAGTAACACTACACTACAGTTCCGTACAGTAACACTACTGTACAGTTCCGTACAGTAACACTACACTACAGTTCCGTACAGTAACACTACTGTACAGTTCCGTACAGTAACACTACACTACAGTTCCATACAGTAACACTACTGTACAGTTCCGTACAGTAACACTACACTACAGTTCCGTACAGTAACACTACTGTACAGTTCCGTACAGTAACACTACACTACAGTTCCGTACAGTAACACTACTGTACAGTTCCGTACAGTAACACTACACTACAGTTCCGTACAGTAACACTACTGTACAGTTCCGTACAGTAACACTACACTACAGTTCCGTACAGTAACACTACTGTACAGTTCCGTACAGTAACACTACTGTACAGTTCCGTACAGTAACACTACTGTACAGTTCCGTACAGTAACACTACACTACAGTTCCGTACAGTAACACTACTGTACAGTTCCGTACAGTAACACTACACTACAGTTCCGTACAGTAACACTACTGTACAGTTCCGTACAGTAACACTACACTACAGTTCCGTACAGTAACACTACTGTACAGTTCCGTACAGTAACACTACACTACAGTTCCGTACAGTAACACTACTGTACAGTTCCGTACAGTAACACTACACTACAGTTCCGTACAGTAACACTACTGTACAGTTCCGTACAGTAACACTACACTACAGTTCCGTACAGTAACACTACTGTACAGTTCCGTACAGTAACACTACTGTACAGTTCCGTACAGTAACACTACTGTACAGTTCCGTACAGTAACACTACACTACAGTTCCGTACAGTAACACTACTGTACAGTTCCGTACAGTAACACTACACTACAGTTCCGTACAGTAACACTACTGTACAGTTCCGTACAGTAACACTACACTACAGTTCCGTACAGTAACACTACTGTACAGTTCCGTACAGTAACACTACACTACAGTTCCGTACAGTAACACTACTGTACAGTTCCGTACAGTAACACTACTGTACAGTTCCGTACAGTAACACTACTGTACAGTTCCGTACAGTAACACTACACTACAGTTCCGTACAGTAACACTACTGTACAGTTCCGTACAGTAACACTACACTACAGTTCCGTACAGTAACACTACTGTACAGTTCCGTACAGTAACACTACACTACAGTTCCGTACAGTAACACTACTGTACAGTTCCGTACAGTAACACTACACTACAGTTCCGTACAGTAACACTACTGTACAGTTCCGTACAGTAACACTACACTACAGTTCCGTACAGTAACACTACTGTACAGTTCCGTACAGTAACACTACACTACAGTTCCGTACAGTAACACTACTGTACAGTTCCGTACAGTAACACTACTGTACAGTTCCGTACAGTAACACTACTGTACAGTTCCGTACAGTAACACTACTGTACAGTTCCGTACAGTAACACTACACTACAGTTCCGTACAGTAACACTACTGTACAGTTCCGTACAGTAACACTACACTACAGTTCCGTACAGTAACACTACTGTACAGTTCCGTACAGTAACACTACACTACAGATCCGTACAGTAACACTACTGTACAGTTCCGTACAGTAACACTACACTACAGTTCCGTACAGTAACACTACTGTACAGTTCCGTACAGTAACACTACACTACAGTTCCGTACAGTAACACTACTGTACAGTTCCGTACAGTAACACTACACTACAGTTCCGTACAGTAACACTACTGTACAGTTCCGTACAGTAACACTACACTACAGTTCCATACAGTAACACTACTGTACAGTTCCGTACAGTAACACTACACTACAGTTCCGTACAGTAACACTACTGTACAGTTCCGTACAGTAACACTACACTACAGTTCCGTACAGTAACACTACTGTACAGTTCCGTACAGTAACACTACACTACAGTTCCGTACAGTAACACTACTGTACAGTTCCGTACAGTAACACTACACTACAGTTCCGTACAGTAACACTACTGTACAGTTCCGTACAGTAACACTACTGTACAGTTCCGTACAGTAACACTACTGTACAGTTCCGTACAGTAACACTACACTACAGTTCCGTACAGTAACACTACTGTACAGTTCCGTACAGTAACACTACACTACAGTTCCGTACAGTAACACTACTGTACAGTTCCGTACAGTAACACTACACTACAGTTCCGTACAGTAACACTACTGTACAGTTCCGTACAGTAACACTACACTACAGTTCCGTACAGTAACACTACTGTACAGTTCCGTACAGTAACACTACACTACAGTTCCGTACAGTAACACTACTGTACAGTTCCGTACAGTAACACTACACTACAGTTCCGTACAGTAACACTACTGTACAGTTCCGTACAGTAACACTACTGTACAGTTCCGTACAGTAACACTACTGTACAGTTCCGTACAGTAACACTACACTACAGTTCCGTACAGTAACACTACTGTACAGTTCCGTACAGTAACACTACACTACAGTTCCGTACAGTAACACTACTGTACAGTTCCGTACAGTAACACTACACTACAGTTCCGTACAGTAACACTACTGTACAGTTCCGTACAGTAACACTACACTACAGTTCCGTACAGTAACACTACTGTACAGTTCCGTACAGTAACACTACTGTACAGTTCCGTACAGTAACACTACTGTACAGTTCCGTACAGTAACACTACACTACAGTTCCGTACAGTAACACTACTGTACAGTTCCGTACAGTAACACTACACTACAGTTCCGTACAGTAACACTACTGTACAGTTCCGTACAGTAACACTACACTACAGTTCCGTACAGTAACACTACTGTACAGTTCCGTACAGTAACACTACACTACAGTTCCGTACAGTAACACTACTGTACAGTTCCGTACAGTAACACTACACTACAGTTCCGTACAGTAACACTACTGTACAGTTCCGTACAGTAACACTACACTACAGTTCCGTACAGTAACACTACTGTACAGTTCCGTACAGTAACACTACTGTACAGTTCCGTACAGTAACACTACTGTACAGTTCCGTACAGTAACACTACTGTACAGTTCCGTACAGTAACACTACACTACAGTTCCGTACAGTAACACCACTGTACAGTTCCGTACAGTAACACTACACTACAGTTCCGTACAGTAACACTACTGTACAGTTCCGTACAGTAACACTACACTACAGATCCGTACAGTAACACTACTGTACAGTTCCGTACAGTAACACTACACTACAGTTCCGTACAGTAACACTACTGTACAGTTCCGTACAGTAACACTACACTACAGTTCCGTACAGTAACACTACTGTACAGTTCCGTACAGTAACACTACACTACAGTTCCGTACAGTAACACTACTGTACAGTTCCGTACAGTAACACTACTGTACAGTTCCGTACAGTAACACTACTGTACAGTTCCGTACAGTAACACTACACTACAGTTCCGTACAGTAACACTACTGTACAGTTCCGTACAGTAACACTACACTACAGTTCCGTACAGTAACACTACTGTACAGTTCCGTACAGTAACACTACACTACAGTTCCGTACAGTAACACTACTGTACAGTTCCGTACAGTAACACTACACTACAGTTCCGTACAGTAACACTACTGTACAGTTCCGTACAGTAACACTACTGTACAGTTCCGTACAGTAACACTACTGTACAGTTCCGTACAGTAACACTACACTACAGTTCCGTACAGTAACACTACTGTACAGTTCCGTACAGTAACACTACACTACAGTTCCGTACAGTAACACTACTGTACAGTTCCGTACAGTAACACTACACTACAGTTCCGTACAGCAACACTACTGTACAGTTCCGTACAGTAACACTACTGTACAGTTCCGTACAGTAACACTACACTACAGTTCCGTACAGTAACACTACTGTACAGTTCCGTACAGTAACACTACACTACAGTTCCGTACAGTAACACTACTGTACAGTTCCGTACAGTAACACTACACTACAGTTCCGTACAGCAACACTACTGTACAGTTCCGTACAGTAACACTACTGTACAGTTCCGTACAGTAACACTACACTACAGTTCCGTACAGTAACACTACACTACAGTTCCGTACAGTAACACTACACTACAGTTCCGTACAGTAACACTACACTACAGTTCCGTACAGTAACACTACAGTACAGTTCCGTACAGTAACACTACACTACAGTTCCGTACAGTAACACTACTGTACAGTTCCGTACAGTAACACTACACTACAGTTCCGTACAGTAACACTACACTACAGTTCCGTACAGTAACACTACTGTACAGTTCCGTACAGTAACACTACACTACAGTTCCGTACAGTAACACTACTGTACAGTTCCGTACAGTAACACTACACTACAGTTCCGTACAGTAACACTACTGTACAGTTCCGTACAGTAACACTACTGTACAGTTCCGTACAGTAACACTACTGTACAGCTCCGTACAGTAACACTACTGTACAGTTCCGTACAGTAACACTACTGTACAGTTCCGTACAGTAACACTACTGTACAGTTCCGTACAGTAACACTACACTACAGTTCCGTACAGTAACACTACTGTACAGTTCCGTACAGTAACACTACACTACAGTTCCATACAGTAACACTACTGTACAGTTCCGTACAGTAACACTACACTACAGTTCCGTACAGTAACACTACTGTACAGTTCCGTACAGTAACACTACACTACAGTTCCGTACAGTAACACTACTGTACAGTTCCGTACAGTAACACTACACTACAGTTCCGTACAGTAACACTACTGTACAGTTCCGTACAGTAACACTACACTACAGTTCCGTACAGTAACACTACTGTACAGTTCCGTACAGTAACACTACTGTACAGTTCCGTACAGTAACACTACTGTACAGTTCCGTACAGTAACACTACACTACAGTTCCGTACAGTAACACTACTGTACAGTTCCGTACAGTAACACTACACTACAGTTCCGTACAGTAACACTACTGTACAGTTCCGTACAGTAACACTACACTACAGTTCCGTACAGTAACACTACTGTACAGTTCCGTACAGTAACACTACACTACAGTTCCGTACAGTAACACTACTGTACAGTTCCGTACAGTAACACTACTGTACAGTTCCGTACAGTAACACTACTGTACAGTTCCGTACAGTAACACTACACTACAGTTCCGTACAGTAACACTACTGTACAGTTCCGTACAGTAACACTACACTACAGTTCCGTACAGTAACACTACTGTACAGTTCCGTACAGTAACACTACACTACAGTTCCGTACAGCAACACTACTGTACAGTTCCGTACAGTAACACTACTGTACAGTTCCGTACAGTAACACTACTGTACAGTTCCGTACAGTAACACTACACTACAGTTCCGTACAGTAACACTACTGTACAGTTCCGTACAGTAACACTACACTACAGTTCCGTACAGTAACACTACTGTACAGTTCCGTACAGTAACACTACACTACAGTTCCGTACAGTAACACTACTGTACAGTTCCGTACAGTAACACTACTGTACAGTTCCGTACAGTAACACTACTGTACAGCTCCGTACAGTAACACTACTGTACAGTTCCGTACAGTAACACTACTGTACAGTTCCGTACAGTAACACTACTGTACAGTTCCGTACAGTAACACTACACTACAGTTCCGTACAGTAACACTACTGTACAGTTCCGTACAGTAACACTACACTACAGTTCCATACAGTAACACTACTGTACAGTTCCGTACAGTAACACTACAGTACAGTTCCGTACAGTAACACTACTGTACAGTTCCGTACAGTAACACTACACTACAGTTCCGTACAGTAACACTACTGTACAGTTCCGTACAGTAACACTACACTACAGTTCCGTACAGTAACACTACTGTACAGTTCCGTACAGTAACACTACACTACAGTTCCATACAGTAACACTACTGTACAGTTCCGTACAGTAACACTACAGTACAGTTCCGTACAGTAACACTACTGTACAGTTCCGTACAGTAACACTACAGTACAGTTCCGTACAGTAACACTACTGTACAGTTCCGTACAGTAACACTACACTACAGTTCCGTACAGTAACACTACTGTACAGTTCCGTACAGTAACACTACACTACAGTTCCATACAGTAACACTACTGTACAGTTCCGTACAGTAACACTACACTACAGTTCCGTACAGTAACACTACTGCACAGTTCCGTACAGTAACACTACACTACAGTTCCGTACAGTAACACTACTGTACAGTTCCGTACAGTAACACTATACTACAGTTCCGTACAGTAACACTACTGTACAGTTCCGTACAGTAACACTACACTACAGTTCCGTACAGTAACACTACTATACAGTTCCGTACAGTAACACTACACTACAGTTCCGTACAGTAACACTACTGTACAGTTCCGTACAGTAACACTTCACTACAGTTCCGTACAGTAACACTACTGTACAGTTCTGTACAAGACCAAGAGATAACGATGCTCGTCATTTTGTTTGCGAGTAATTAACGCAAGTTTTCGCTTCTCGGCCGGATATAATTGGAACCATCATTTACTTTTTATTCCTTCCTGTGGCAGTATTCATTGCTCCAGCGTGAAGCTCATTGTTAATTCTTGGTTTTAACAGAGACTTAATGCGAGACTATAATTATCAAAATATTTCGCCTGTTCACATCTTTCGGATAGAGAACTTTCCACAATCATAATAACTAAAATATGACTCAGTTACTCGTGAATGTCTTCATCACAATGGCGACGAGCATAGAAACGTTGGTGACATTAACGGCGATGTTCTTCGTAGGCGAATCTTATTTTATTGTTATTTAATTATGAATAATTTAATAAATCACTGTACAATCTGTATTGCATAGACAAATATATTAGTTTAGAACTTTAGCGCATAATTTTAACGTTCATTCCAAGTTCTTTGCCAATCCAAAGCTATAAAAGGATGACAGTCGTATCAGGCTTTACTTTAAGGTAATAAAGCACCTGGTGTATCATTAGGAATACAAGCACCGGGTAGATTTATTAAATGCTTTCTACAACACATAGAAAACACCAAGATACTCACAATAGACAAGCACACAAAATCATTTACTGGCAAAGATACGTCGATGATATCATAACACTATACAGAGGCAACTCCCGTCAATGCGAAAAACTCCTCACCTACACTAATAAAATACACCCAAAACTCCACTTCACTTCAGAAATTGAAACCAACCGATCCTTAACATTCCTCGACCTAACCATAACAAAAAGCCACACACAAAAACACAGCTTCAACATTTACAGGAAACCCATAACAACAGACACACTTATCCACAATACCTCAAACCCCCCTATCCAACACTAACACGCTGCCTTCAGATCCATGCTCCATAGACTTAAAGAAGTCCCAATGACCACAGAAAACATAAACAAAGAACTAGACACCATTAAATATTTTGCATACACAAATGGATACAACACTACAATAATAGACATACTATGGTACAAGATTCAAAAAAACACTAAAATTAACACTACAGAGAGAGAAAACAAATATATTACATTACAATACATAAACAAAACAACAAACAAAATAGCCCGCAAATATCAAAAAATAGGATACAAAGTAGCATACAAAACTAATAACAAGCTACAATACAAAATACAACACAACACCAACAACAAGGATAAACTACAAGCACCAGGCGTATACAAACTGAACTGCGACGAATGTAACAAGATCTACATTGGACAAACAGGTCGCAGCTTTAAACAAAAAGTCGAGGAACACAAACAGAATACCAACTCAACATTTTACAATCACATAAAAGAAACAGGACACAAATACACAGACATTTACCATAACCTAGAAATCCTACACATCAGCAAAAAAGGACCACATTAGAAACGGAAAAGGAACACACTAGAATAATATGAAATTTACAGACACACAAAAACACAAAGTACAAACATATTAAACGAACAAACACAATACAAATCACACATACTCTTTGATACTATCGAAAACCTTCCTTTAAAACCGTCACCGCTTGGCCTAACATCTCCAAGCAGAAGACACTGATAAAGATGGTCACATAGCGATCGGAAACGTTCTGTCGCAGTAAGTTTTAACAAATTTACACAATTTATAATTCGTCATAGTCTAGTGTTTAAGTGATTAATTTGATTTTGTTTTAGCTAGACCGAGCAACTGTTGTTATTTACGTCGTATTTTACTAGAAGGAAATTCACTTTTAACCGTCGCCATCCAACGACGTTGCAAACCTATCGTTCCTACTTCTAGCTTTATTTTCCATTTCCCTCAAACATCCAACCCTTCGTGCGAAGCTGAGAGCTTTAACTTACCAAATTACTGCAAAGATTTAATGCGCCAACATAAACAATACTGAAACAGTAAGATTTTATTTTATTTTATTTACATAGTTTTACAAACACATACAAGTAAAAAGAAGCTAAACCGGTTAGACTCGGGTATAAACATGTTATATATGGCCTCCGTACAATCTGAGGCCACACTAGCACTGATCTTGGAGGCTTTGCTTCATTTTGGTGATGAGGGGTTGTCTCATGCTCGTTTATTTTTCCCCGCAGTCCGACGATGGTGATTGGTGGATCATAACGGGGAAACAGCTTCATCATTCCCCAGACGTATGCGTCTGTTGGTGTAAGATCGGGGGAGTGGGTTGGGCAAGGAAAGTTTGTTCTAAGGAAAATGAGGCGGTTGCCAAAAGATTCTTGAAGGAAAGCAATGTTGTCTAAGGCTTGAGTGCCGCCATCTTGCTGGAACCATTGCCAACGAATAGGCAGGTTTCGGACACAACAAAATCTCTTGAGGTCTCCTATAAAACGACCGAGAATGACTCCTGTATATGAGAGAAGGCAACTACCTTCAGCTGGTTCAACTTCAGTACTGTTTATTTTGACGCATACAGTATTTTTAACTCTTACTAAAGTATATTTTAGAGGCTAAAGTATGGTTCTACGAATGATAGGCCTACATGCCACCTTCTCGCAGCACGGGACCGAGGCCGTTTTTCTTAACCCGCAACGGGAAGTTAGTCCCATTAAATTCGTTACTATCCACGCATACGAATCTTGTTCACGAACATTTGAAGCGGGGTTTCTTAACCCGCTACGGGAAGTTAGTCCCATTAAATTCATTTCTATCCACGCATACGAATCTTGTTCACGAACATTTGAAGCGGGGTTTCTTAACCCGCTACGGGAAGTTAGTCCCATTAAATTCGTTACTATCCACGCATACGAATCTTGTTCACGAACATTTGAAGCGGGGTTTCTTAACCCGCTACGGGAAGTTAGTCCCATTAAATTCGTTACTATCCACGCATACGAATCTTGTTCACGAACATTTGAAGCGGGGTTTCTTAACCCGCTACGGGAAGTTAGTCCCATTAAATTCGTTGCTATCCACGCATACGAATCTTGTTCACGAACATTTGAAGCGGGGTTTCTTAACCCGCTACGGGAAGTTAGTCCCATTAAATTCGTTACTATCCACGCATACGAATCTTGTTCACGAACATTTGAAGCGGGTTTTCTTAACCCGCTACGGGAAGTTAGTCCCATTAAATTCGTTTCTATCCACGCATACGAATCTTGTTCACGAACATTTGAAGCCGGGTTTCTTAACCCGCTACGGGAAGTTAGTCCCATTAAATTCATTTCTATCCACGCATACGAATCTTGTTCACGAACATTTGAAGCGGGTTTTCTTAACCCGCTACGGGAAGTTAGTCCCATTAAATTCGTTTCTATCCACGCATACGAATCTTGTTCACGAACATTTGAAGCCGGGTTTCTTAACCCGCTACGGGAAGTTAGTCCCATTAAATTCGTTACTATCCACGCATACGAATCTTGTTCACGAACATTTGAAGCCGGGTTTCTTAACCCGCTACGGGAAGTTAGTCCCATTAAATTCGTTACTATCCATGCATACGAATCTTGTTCACGAACATTTGAAGCCGGGTTTCTTAACCCGCTACGGGAAGTTAGTCCCATTAAATTCGTTACTATCCACGCATACGAATCTTGTTCACGAACATTTGAAGCCGGGTTTCTTAACCCGCTACGGGAAGTTAGTCCCATTAAATTCATTTCTATCCACGCATACGAATCTTGTTCACGAACATTTGAAGCGGGTTTTCTTAACCCGCTACGGGAAGTTAGTCCCATTAAATTCGTTTCTATCCACGCATACGAATCTTGTTCACGAACATTTGAAGCGGGTTTTCTCCGATTTGTTGACGACGACATTAATCACGTGTGTCTAAACTGAATCAGGCCTGACTCGGTCACGTACTCGCAACGAATCCACGGCCTTTATAATTACACATGCCAGCGTTCACAAGTCTTTGGCCTAAGTGATAATTTAAGTACATTTAAAATTTACTGACCCCCAATTTACTTGTCGAGACGTAAGCGCGTAAAGAAGACAACGGTTGATAGTTGAGCGATATATCAAGCAGATTTGTCGGCAATAAATCGTCTACCACGCAACGCCTTTGACATTCTTAAAGCAAACATCCAGGTGTAGTCAATGTGTTTTGACCGTGTGAAAGATTTTGCGGAGCCGTGTGAAGCCGTCCGTGACGGACACGCACTGAGTTTGGCAGGACTCGTTCCTGCGTCTGGGAAAGCAAGATGTAGGGTCCAGCAGGATGTGCACAATTGGGCAACTATGGCCATTAGTACTTACTCTTTGGAGGTAAGAGATGACAATACCCGTATGAAAGTGCTTTAACTCGACCAAAAACGGTAAAAGTAAAATTCAAAAATACTTCTTTAAATTGCTTTAATTGTAATAAAATATTGAAGCTTCTATTATAATATAGCATTCTCCCAAATAGAGACAAGAGGGAGGATGTCACGTAACGAATAATAACTAGAGCGGGTGGATATGTGTAGCTTCACAGTGATGAAACTGCAAAAATGAAAGACTTGAAAGGAACATAGGTAGAGTTTGTGAATTTATATGAATGCTTTGAAACAGTAACTTATGGGGATGAAGTAGAATATCTGGAAACGAATGGTGACTAGAGCGGATGGATATGTGTAGCTTCAGAGTGATGAAACTGCAAAAATGAAAGACTTGAAAGGAACATAGGTAGAGTTTGTGAATTTATATGAATGCTTTGAAACAGTAACTTATGGGGATGAAGTAGAATATCTGGAAACGAATGGTGACTAGAGCGGGTGGATATGTGTAGCTTCAGAGTGATGAAACTGCCAAAATGAAAGACTTGAAAGGAACATAGGTAGAGTTTGTGAAATTATATGAATGCTTCGAAACAATAACTTATGGGGAAGAAGTAGAATATCTGGAAACGAATGGTGACTGAAGCAGGTGGATTTGAAACATACCTGCTTTCCCCCGATTGGAACCAAGATATTCAGCGATGGTAGAACTAGGAAAAATGTTTCAAGTTGAGGTAATTATAACCAATGTTGGTTAATTATAGTCAAATATTTTGCTTAAATAATCGGACGAAATTGTAAAATGACAGAAACTTAATATTTTCAATTCTATTTTGCATGCACGTCTGTATGCAGCCAAGAACTGGATTGTCCTATGCAGAATTGAAACTGAATTTTCTGAGAACAACTTTTACAAATCTGGTAAGGGGTGTGTAATAAAAACGAAACCATGAAATATACTAAACCTAAAGATATAGGCTACTTTGGTATGGACGTTACTATTAGACCAAGAAGTACTTCCACAAAAATAATGTTTGCTAACCGTGAAAATCCGATATGAAGAAAACCAAAGGCAAATATTAAGGTATTCACTGTCAACATGAAAGCAAAATGACGATTTCCAATGCCATTTACTCTGAAAAGTATTTTATCTTGCTTATAAATTTAAAATTAATATAAATGTTGCCACAAAAACTTGCCTATGGAGTGCTTAACCCTGACTGAGGTACACACTTGGTCCCCTACTGCGGTCACTACATCACAGAAACATTGAAGATATTTAATAAAAAAACATATTGAGTTTGTTTTAATACGACAAACGTTAAATAAGACGTAATGGGGTGATAACAACCATAATACAAAAAGAAGCAGCTAATGAGATTTTGTCTACTCACTGCTGCCAACAAAAGCGCAACTAAATAGCAAATAGGAAAACAAAGATGAATTCGTGAGCCACTTTGCACTTGGATATTTGTGGCAAGCCGTGGTCAAATGAGACGAGTTGAGGTTAGCGTCACGCTCCACGGCCCGTACTAGCCGGAACCAGTGTTCTAGTTAAGTGTAGGGCCTGTCTTTCTGTAAGCAGGATTTAGGGAGCTTACAAGTAAGCTTTTTGCTGCCAACTTTAAAGTCTATCAGTATTGCCTACGGATTGATACTCCTACATAGATAATCCCTTACTCTCGCTTGTATGACAAAGGATGGGGAGGGTAGCGGCAAATGTTGTAAGGCAGACAAACTAACCTAGCCTCATCTAACAGTTTCTAGAGATCTCATACGCAAACACTAGTAATCGTGGCCAAAAACCGGAAGTGCTGTTCGCACGGTAAATCACGTGACATACCGTACTGTCACGCCTCCATGGAAAACCCATTTAGAAATATGTAATTATTATTTTTGTCTGCAATTTACTTAAATGCAGGCCTTTATTCGGTAATAATAGACTATCAGTATATTCGGAGGGTAATGTATAGTCTAAAGCTGTCAAATGTTGGTTTGGATGGTGACCCGTGGAGATGTTAGCTCAACTGCCCCAACCCCCCACAGAAGGGTGGAGGGAGAAGCCACCCTTGTTGGGCAAGTATCCCAGATACCCGAACAAACTAACGCTAATTAGGCGGGGGGGGGGAATAGAAACTCGGGATATTACAATCAAGCAAACGGACAAAAAGGTTATTAAAAGAAAATAAATTGAATACAATACACGGAGAAACTTTCCGCGAAGGTTGATTGGTCACGAGTACCACGAACGCCGAAGGAGGCACGACTATGACCGATTTCAGCCGATCTCAGGTGTTGACGGCCGGCCATACATCTCCGCTGCTTTGCATTGCTCTTGGAGGACAGCCAACTGTCACTATTTAACCTTTACATAAAATCGCGTCTTTACTGTTTCACGACGTCTCTATTGGGATATGAACCGATTAAAAAGAAACATTTCTTGATGTTTATCGTTATTTTGTGCCTTTAATAATGGTATCCATCGAGGAAGGAAGAAGGTCGGGACGGATAAAGAGAAATTAACTGCGCAGAACGTTCGAAGGAAGAAGGTCGGGACGGATAAAGAGAAATTAACTGCGCAGAAGTTCGAAGGAAGAAGGTCGGGACGGATAAAGAGAAATTAACTGCGCAGAACATTCGAAGGAAGAAGGTCGGGACGGATAAAGAGAAATTAACTGCGCAGAACGTTGGAAGGAAGAAGGTCGGGACGGATAAAGAGAAATTAACTGCGCAGAACGTTGGAAGGAAGAAGGTCGGGACGGATAAAGAGAAATTAACTGCGCAGAACGTTCGAAGGAAGAAGGTCGGGACGGATAAAGAGAAATTAACTGCGCAGAACGTTCGAAGGAAGAAGGTCGGGACGGATAAAGAGAAATTAACTGCGCAGAACGTTCGAAGGAAGAAGGTCGGGACGGATAAAGAGAAATTAACTGCGCAGAACATTCGAAGGAAGAAGGTCGGGACGGATAAAGAGAAATTAACTGCTCAGAACGTTCGAAGGAAGAAGGTCGGGACGGATAAAGAGAAATTAACTGCGCAGAACGTTCGAAGGAAGAAGGTCGGGACGGATAAAGAGAAATTAACTGCGCAGAACGTTCGAAGGAAGAAGGTCGGGACGGATAAAGAGAAATTAACTGCGCAGAACGTTCGAAGGAAGAAGGTCGGGACGGATAAAGAGAAATTAACTGCGCAGAACATTCGAAGGAAGAAGGTCGGGACGGATAAAGAGAAATTAACTGCGCAGAACGTTCGAAGGAAGAAGGTCGGGACGGATAAAGAGAAATTAACTGCGCAGAACGTTCGAAGGAAGAAGGTCGGGACGGATAAAGAGAAATTAACTGCGCGGAACGTTCGAAGGAAGAAGGTCGGGACGGATAAAGAGAAATTAGGCTGAATACATGACATGTTAATACGATGCGCTAACATTGTCGCAGGAAATGACAGGTTCTAGCAATCTAAGGCAAATCGATGAATACGATTATAAAAGCACAAACAAATCGCAACCGGAACAATTGCTGCAGAGATGGTCATGGAAGATATTAAGGGTGTGGCCCTATAACTTAGTGCACGCTAAATCCTTAAACATGTAGGCTATTTAGTTCGTAGTAATGAAATAACAAAGATCCCAGGCTCACAATTAAACGCGTTTCAACAACAAAGTCATCATCATAAGTGAGTACAACATACAAATTGTAAACTATAACTGAGTTAGACTCACTGATGTTGATGTTGACTTTGCCATTGTTAGGCCGCAGGTAGGCTAAACAAAACTAGCCCCCCTCGGCAGTCGGTAGAGACATTTGCACTCCACTCCACCATTTATTTCTTGTCTTACCACACAGAGTTCGTGGCACGGTTCGAGTCGAGCTCGCTCCTACGTCTGACATCACCTCTCCACCCGCGTATGCTCGATGCTGGATGCTTCTAATTGCCGTACAGCATTGTTGGCCGAGAAATACTCCGGCATGTGCTCTGTCGTGACAAATTACGGACGCCGCCTTCCGCGTTGTTCTTCCCACTTGCAGTTCATCTTTTCCGCCCCACACTCATCCATTTTGCATCCCACAGCCGGTCATACTATTCCGTTCCATAAATCGACTCATCGATTGTTATACGCTCCGGATTTCCATAATAACAGATGTTCGTACACGCAATCAGGTTGAGCAAGAGAAATTCATTAATTTGCATATATTCTTAAAGTGCATAGCATAATCTGAGCAGAGTTAAAATATTCAGCATTAAAGCACGCCATTTGAATGCATGAATGTATCTGGATGGTAGGCCTGAACCACAAGATCTTTCAGTTACCAATCTATGTATTTAAGACACAAAAGAAATAAAACTTAGTTTGACCGATAACTGCATGTTGCACGGGCATAGACGCATCCTCTGGGACCTTTCCTCCTCCTGTGCATGACCCTCTTCATGTAACTCCTTATTCTTCCAATTTTTCGTTCTTTCTGCATTATCTACTTCCTTCCAGTTTTCCATCCTCTATACAGGCTTTACTTCTTATGTGTTTTTTCTCCCACGTCTCATTCCCTATACATATCCTTCTCCGTACGTCTCCTTTCCCTTCCAATACTTCCTCCTTCTCATGTCCCCATTTCCTATAATGTAATGTTTAGAATACCTTCCTTAGTATAGGTTAAGCGAATGTGCTTAGGAAGTTACGGTGCTCTGTCTTGCTGATCATACTCTCCCCCATTTCCTCCGTTCTTGTTGATATCCACCCCTCATTGTTGTTGCTATCTACCCCTCATTGTTGCCAACATAGAAACCTCTTCCACGTCCTGCTTCGTACCGCCAAACACATGTTGTCCGATCTGTGACCGGAAGTTCATGAACCACTCGCCTCCCGTGCAGCAACCTGTCCCTCTGCCCTGCTTCACGTCTCCCAAAAACCTTCCCGTTCAAGATAAGGTTAAAACGTCTCATGTATACCTAGCCACTGCAGGTATCTGTAGATGTCTTGTTAAGACTTGTAAGTATTTTAGTAACAATTTGTATTTAGTGTTACTCTATTATACTTAGTTTCCTCTTTTGCGTTATTTTGACATTTAGGCATAATAAAGCTATGATTTTATTCAGTAGACCATTACCTTGAGAGAATACTTTTTCGGACAGATCTTTAAATTTTCTGTTGTATCGTTTTTCAATATTTATTTATTATTTATTATACTTAAATAGGCTATATTGTATGTTTATAATATAGCAATATTCCCTACCTTTTTCTTCATAATAAATATTCTTGAGAAGAAGGATATAAGTAGAAACCTTTATAAATTATTCTACTTCGCACAGAAAACTTTAACTTGAGCCTCAAGACTTTAATGACCAAACAAAGAGACTTTAATGATTGCCATAGTTTTTGCTCTACGAGATAATAACATAAAGTAACCCACTTAAAACAAGAAAGCATTAAAATCACCCAAAACGTTATTTGTTTTCCTCATATTAGTAACACTTGTACAAGACTTCCGTTTATCAGAGTAGAGCACACCATTATAGCAGCACAAGAAAGCAGAGTCACATCTCCTTAATAAGACAACATAATGAGCCGTCGCATATCAGCGATGCGTAGAGGCTCTTCCATATCTGTCCCCTTTATCCTTGTTGGCGACATCTGTTTTCGGTCTAAGGATGAATTCCTTACTTGGAGAAGGATTCCCTGTTAATGAATTTATTGATACTCGACAACTATTTATCACGCTTTGTTTATTTTCGTGCGTCTCATTAGACGGTGGCATGTACGGCTAGGCTAGCTGTTTGTATCCGGCGATCGCATCCGATGTGCCCACTGCTCGGGCTTTAATCATGCGCGGGAAACTGGGCTCTGTTGCGAAGCAATCTTCTAATGACAGGTATACGGCCGCGTTGGGAATGCCACACAGTTTGTAACGAGGACGGGGCTACAAAAAAAGATTCGTGTGGCGATGTATCTCGAAGCGCGACCAACTGTAATCTACTGATATCACTCACATTGAATACGATTGGACGAATGATTTGACCTTACAATAATAGAATTTTAGCTTTCCCTCTAGTTTATCGAAGTAGATTAGACGCATGGCAACTGAATATTGTGCCATCTGTAATAGCTGGCTTCCAACATAAGCTTTATATAACACTGAAAGGTATTCCGTCCTACGCTGGCCTTCATTCAATAACTTTTTGCAGCATTGGTATCAAATTTATATTTATTTATTTATATTATTTATTAAAAAGTAACAAAAATAACAATTTTCTTTCTTCATCAGTAGGAATTTACGTTAAAAATTGTTTGTTTTTATTACTTGTTTAATATGAATGAATTAAAGGACTATAAAGTCACTTTAGGTCCACACTTCCCTAAATTGGATTATTATAAGAGTAATGGTATAACCATCATAAACCCCATTGTTTAGGCTGTCTTGGCTGAAACAGCGCATTAAAGCGTAAGACAAACACCTAGACTTTGAATTAAACAATATGTTACGTCCTAAATCAAGGAGGATCTGCGTAAGTTTAGACATAGACGCGGTCCTGCTAAATCAAGGAGCTCGGTTTATCCACGTCACCGGATTTACAGACCGTTCCACAAACATGCACCCAATCAAGTCCACGCCCGCGGGTGAATTTAGTTGTTATAAATAAGGAATTACAAAATCGCCACCTGCGCTTATCGGCTGACCCATATCTGGAACAATGGCCGAGTTAATCGACTGTTGATGACGGTCGGGTCCTCCCCTCACGACCATCCACACAATGGACTTTCCGGGATGTACAGTCGGGGACACGCCCCCCGGCACGATAAGCCTCTAACAGAATACGGAGTATGATAATTAGGTATCGAGGCGCTGTGTTATGGCGATGCACAAGTTGCTCGGATACGTTATCACTGGTTAAACGGTTGACAGTGGATGTGATAACACGGTTGTGCCAGCTGCGGTAGTAATTAACCAGTAACCAGCTTCACCTCTGCGATGGTTAGTCGCTTCCATCCGGTCTCAAGGTCAGCGGATCAGAACCATTCGTTTTCTATGAAACATTGTCCTTCCGGCTGTTGTTACAACACAGCATACCTTAAAGAAGAACCAATACAATTAAAGGATTTGAAATGATATTTTGAAACAACCAAGATACGTACAGCAATGTTTCATGAGAAGACTCTATGGTTCCCTATTATTAGTCATGGAAAATCAACAAGTCGATTGTTTCGGAAATGTTTAGAACAGATTTGATGGATTAGCAAATAGTAGCCATGATTGCCGCACCGACTTCAAAATTTTGTGGGTAATACGCTTATGATAAATAATGTTTTCGTTATCAGAAAACTATTTTTTACTTTTTAGCAAGTAAAAATTATATTTCGGGTTCTTTTTTTAAGTCGGTTTTGTGTTTTTTTAAAAATCTTTTCTTAATTAAAAATTTCCTTATTTTAGAGGTAATTTCCATTAATATTATAATCGCATTTCGTTTCATGCTGTTGATTATGTTGGCAGAGTTGCCAATATTTATCCACGCAAATTTCCGATGTATATATCCCTCTAATCATATTGCTTGATCGTTGCTCAAATAATTGATACATTCTTGGAGAATACGATAAACATATCAGTTTGTCACACAAATACAAAGAGTAACTTATGTTGGAAATTCTCTTGATGAATTTTCCCTAAAATCCTACCTATTATTTCCTATCTTGCAATTATTCTATTTCATTTCTGTTTAAAAACGAGTTAACAATCACGTAATGCAATATCTCAGGTAAATATTCAATAATGCTGTCTCTAATAACTATTAGGAAAACATTTTGTACACATACAATATTAATAAAAAAACCTTCCTTGAATAATGACCTGCAACAGTGACTTCGCATACAGCTGTTATATTATATTGCAGCGCTACTTCATGTATACAGCCCCTTCCCTTAGCCTCAACTTCGTGATGAATCCATAATAACCCATCGCAATGATACCAAAGCAACAGCTGGAAATGGATACAATTATTTTCCTTAAGTACGTTAAGAAATGTTTTTAGATTCAGTTCAATAAAATGTTTTATATAAACTGGTGCAAAAGTAAGGATTACAAAACCTTCAGAGACACGACTAAATATGGTTAGCGAATAACCAAATGGACTATCACCCAAACATACATCAAGACTAAGAATTAAAAGTTAGTTTACTAAAACTTAATGGTCACTAAACTAAAACAAACAATTAAAAACTAAAAAGACATTAACACAAAAAAACAGCTTGAATGGCGCAAAAATATAATGATTGACTCAATCGCCGACCGAAACTTCCATCACTTAATCATAGCTTCTACGAATACCGGTCAACCACCACATTTACCTTTCTGTCGGTTTGTGAAGCTGGCCTCACAGAAACGACATGACGATGGATCCTTTTGTGGCTTTAGAAGTTCGGATATGGAAACGGAGAGTTTAAAGAAATGCACCAATAAGCTGCACCTATAAAATCTGTTGTAAAAGAATTAAAGATCAAATAAGAACTGCCTGAAACTGCTGGATACGTTAAAACAAGTTTGACACAAGTCACTTATGTAATTAGGTCATCTTAATCCAACAACCTTATATCGTAGATTAAATTAAAAATTTTATTCCACCACGTTGTCTTTAACCCGCCATTATTCGGGTGCCTTTAAAGCACGGGTAAGCACGTTCTTTCTGATATTAGGATTGAAGCAAGCAGTTTGTACTTCGTTGCTATACGATCGTGGAAGTCTCCATAAAAGGACAACCCACAACGGTTACGCATCTATAGACCAATCAAAACACGGTTTTATTGGTACCGAAATGAAATGACGTCGTGTAAGTTATCCGATCATTATCTAGGCAGTAAACTGTCTACACTATACCGGCCATTAATTGCCAGTGTATGCAAATGCTGTGGACAGATACACAGCACTGGCTGATGGGTTTATGAATATGCTAATAACATTATATGCATCCGTATCGATATAGTCTAATTAGGATAGTATAGAGCGAACTAGCCAGCTGCTCACGACCAGATAGCTTGTGTTGGGAAGAGTTGGATAATATTTGCAGAAAACGTGTCCTACTTACAACAAATAGCATCATAGATAAGCCCTTTCCTCTTCGTTAATCCGTTTCAAACAGACCTTTTAATTTAGTGCAGACACATCAAGCTGTAAAACGTAACTCGAAGTCTAGGTGTTTGTCTTACGCTGTTTCAGCCAAATCCAGGTCCAAGACAACCTAAACAATGGGTTTATAATGGTCATACCATTACTCTTCTAATAATCCAATTTAGGGAAGTGTGGACCTAAAGTGACCGTATTAGTTTCATTTCTTTATAGTCCTTTAATTCATTCATATTAAACAAGTAATAAAAACAAACAATTCCTACTGATGAAGAAAGAAAATTGTTATTTTTGTTACTTTTTAATAAATAACTATAAATAATATAAATAAAGTAAACAATGCGTTAAAACAGCTGTTTCAACACATAACCTATAATACAAAGTCAGTTGTTTTATGAAATCATATGTTATTGCTCAATTTAAGCCAAATGGGACGGTATAACTATATTGCATACCTTGCCCCTTTTGTGACAAGTGTTTCTCCCATATAAAACTAAAATTAAGTTCTTAAATTTAATTAATGAATTAATATTTGAAAAAACTGTATTAACATCAAATGTCATCCACTACAAGTTGAAAAGTGTATTTGAATTCGAGTGGATGAATAAAAAGTATTTTATTAACGATTGCAAATTTGAACAAGTTATATAAATATATATATATATATATATAGAGAGAGAGAGAGAGTGAACTAACAGAAGGAAATGAATGGCATTTCATCCGGTTGTAGCAAGAGCCTACGGATTAAGGTAAAATGATGAGGTGTCCGACAACCGCAGGTGATGTAGTTTTCTACAAACAAGCCAATATTAGTAACAAGTCCTAACTGTAGATGGAGTTTGCATATCTTATTACTAAATAGAGTCACATGTCGTTAAGCGCATTAAGAGAAAATGCGTAGGTCTAAAGGTTACGGGCTGAGTCCGGGTACATTCAAAGGTTACGGGCTAAGTCCGGGTACATTCAAAGGTTACGGGCTGAGTCCGGGTACATTCAAAGGTTACGGGCTGAGTCCGGGTACATTCAAAGGTTACGGGCTAAGTCCGGGTACATTCAAAGGTTACGGGCTAAGTCCGGGTACATTCAAAGGTTACGGGCTGAGTCCGGGTACATTCAAAGGTTACGGGCTGAGTCCGGGTACATTCAAAGGTTACGGGCTAAGTCCGGGTACATTCAAAGGTTACGGGCTGAGTCCGGGTACATTCAAAGGTTACGGGCTGAGTCCGGGTACATTCAAAGGTTACGGGCTAAGTCCGGGTACATTCAAAGGTTACGGGCTAAGTCCGGGTACATTCAAAGGTTACGGGCTGAGTCCGGGTACATTCAAAGGTTACGGGCTGAGTCCGTGTACATTCAAAGGTTACGGGCTGAGTCCGGGTACATTCAAAGGTTACGGGCTGAGTCCGGGTACATTGTGTTGGGGGTGGGGGGGCTGGAGCTTCTCAAGACTCACACCAAGACCGCAGGACATCGCTGTGCAAATAGGCCAGTCTCTTGATAACATCGACAACTATGTGCGCAGAGCATTGGTGGTCCCCGGACAGAGACCAATTTAATGAATGCAACAAAACAATGTACAAGTCGCGATTTGACGGACGTTCACAGCTTCTTCTCTTCAGCTCTGAAGTCTAACCGCGGACATTGTAGATTAAAGTTGCACAGTCTCTTCTTAATAAAGAAACCTCCCTATTGGAGTTAGGGATCAGTTAGTAAAATCAGAGTTTGGGAGGTGTCTCCTTAACGTCCAGCTGGTCAGATCAAAGTTTGGGAGATATCTCCTCACCCTCCAGCAAGTCAGATCAGAGTTAGGGTGGTATCTCCTCACCCTCCAGCTAGTCAGATCAGAGTTTAAGAGGCATCTCTTCAACTTCCAGCTAGTCAGATCAGAGTTTGGAAGGTATCTCCTCACCCTCCAGCTAGTCAGATCAGAGTTTGGGAGGTATCTCCTCACCCTCCAGCTAGTCAGATCAGAGTTTAAGAGGCATCTCTTCAACTTCCAGCTAGTCAGATGAGAGTTTGGGAGGTATCTCCTCACCCTCCATCTAGTCAGATCAGAGTTTAAGAGGCATCTCTTCAACTTCCAGCTAGTTAGATCAGAGTTTGGAAGGTATCTCCTCACCCTCCATCTAGTCAGATCAGAGTTTAAGAGGCATCTCTTCAACTTCCAGCTAGTCAGATGAGAGTTTAGGAGGTATCTCCTCACCCTCCATCTAGTCAGATCAGAGTTTAAGAGGCATCTCTTCAACTTCCAGCTAGTCAGATCAGAGTTTGGGAGGTATCTCCTCACCCTCCAGCTAGTCAGATCAGAGTTTAAGAGGCATCTCTTCAACTTCCAGCTAGTCAGATGAGAGTTTGGGAGGTATCTCCTCACCCTCCATCTAGTCAGATCAGAGTCTAGGAGGCATCTCTTCAACTTCCAGCTAGTCAGATCAGAGTTTGGAAGGTATCTCCTCACCCTCCAGATAGTCACATCAGAGTTTGGGGGTGTCTCCTCACCCTCCATCTAGTCAGATCAGAGTTTAGGGGGTATTTCCTCACTCTCCAGATAGTCAGATCAGAATTTGAGAGGTATCTCCTCACCATACAGCTAGTCAGGTCAGAATTTGGGGGGTATCTCCTCACCCTCCAGCTAGTCAGATCAGAGTTTAAGAGGCGTCTCTTCAACTTCCAGGTAGTCAGATCAGAGTTTAGGGGGTATTTCCTCACTCTCCAGATAGTCAGATCAGAGTTTGGGGGTGTCTCCTCACCCTACAGCTAGTCAGGTCAGAATTTGGGAGGTATCTCCTCACCCTCCATCTAGTCAGATCAGATTTTGGGAGGTATCTCCTCACCCTCCAGCTAGTCAGATCAGAGTTTAAGAGGCATCTCTTCAACTTCCAGCTAGTCAGATCAGAGTTTGGAAGATATCTCCTCACCCTCCAGATAGTCAGATCAGAGTTTAAGAGGCATCTCTTCAACTTCCAGCTAGTCAGATCACAGTTTGGAAGGTATCTCCTCACCCTCCATCTAGTCAGATCAGAGTTTAGGGGGTATTTCCTCACTCTCCAGATAGTCAGATCAGAATTTGAGAGGTATCTCCTCACCCTACAGCTAGTCAGGTCAGAATTTGGGGGGTATCTCCTCACCCTCCAGCTAGTCAGATCAGAGTTTAGGAGGTATCTCCTCACCCTCCAGATAGTCAGATCAGAGTTTGGGGGTGTCTCCTCACCCTCCAGCAAGTCAGATCAGAGTTTAAGAGGTATTTCCCTCACTCTCCAGCTAGTCAGATCAGACTTTGAGAGGTATCTCTTAAACTTCCAGCTAGTCAGATGTGAGATTGGGAGGTATCTCCTCACCCTCCAGCTAGTCAGATCACAGTTTGAGAGGTATCTTCTCAACCTCCAACTAGTCAGATGTGAGTTTGGGAGGTATCTCCTCACCCTCCAGCTAGTCAGATCACAGTTTGAGAGGTATCTTCTCAACCTCCAACTAATCAGATCAGAGTTTGAGAGGTATTTCCTCACCCTCCAGCTAGTCAGATCAGAGTTTGAGAGGTATCTCTTAAACTTCCAGCTAGTCAGATCAGAGTTTGGGGGGTATCTCCTCACCCTCCATCTAGTCAGATCAGAGTTTAGGGGGTATTTCCTCACTCTCCAGATAGTCAGATCAGAATTTGATAGGTATCTCCTCACCCTACAGCTAGTCAGATCAGAATTTGGGGGGTATCTCCTCACCCTCCAGCTAGTCAGATCAGAGTTTAAGAGGCATCTCTTCAACTTCCAGCTAGTCAGATGTGAGTTTGGGAGGTATCTCCTCACCCTTCAGCTAGTCAGATCAGAGTTTGAGAGGTATCTTCTCAACCTCCAACTAGTCAGATCAGAGTTTGAGAGGTATTTCCTCACCCTCCAGCTAGTCAGATCACAGTTTGAGAGGTATTTCCTCACCCTCCAACTAGTCAGATCAGAGTTTGGGAGGTATCTCCTCACCCTTCAGCTAGTCAGATCACAGTTTGAGAGGTATCTTCTCAACCTCCAACTAGTCAGATCAGAGTTTCAGAGGTATTTCGTCACCCTCCAGCTAGTCAGATCAGAGTTTGAGAGGCGTCTCTTCAACATCCAGCTAGTCAGATCAGAGTTTGAGAGGTATCTTCTCAACCTCCAACTAGTCAGATCAGAGTTTGAGAGGTATTTCCTCACCCTCCAACTAGTCAGATCAGAGTTTGGGAGGTATCTCCTCACCCTTCAGCTAGTCAGATCACAGTTTGAGAGGTATCTTCTCAACCTCCAACTAGTCAGATCAGAGTTTCAGAGGTATTTCGTCACCCTCCAGCTAGTCAGATCAGAGTTTGAGAGGCGTCTCTTCAACTTCCAGCTAGTCAGATCAGAGTTTGAGAGGTATCTTCTCAACCTCCAGCTAGTCAGATCACAGTTTGAGAGGTATTTCCTCACCCTCCAACTAGTCAGATCAGAGTTTGGGAGGTATCTCCTCACCCTTCAGCTAGTCAGATCACAGTTTGAGAGGTATCTTCTCAACCTCCAACTAGTCAGATCAGAGTTTCAGAGGTATTTCGTCACCCTCCAGCTAGTCAGATCAGAGTTTGAGAGGCGTCTCTTCAACTTCCAGCTAGTCAGATCAGAGTTTGAGAGGTATCTTCTCAACCTCCAACTAGTCAGATCAGAGTTTGAGAGGTATTTCCTCACCCTCCAGCTAGTCAGATCAGAGTTTGAGAGGCGTCTCTTCAACCTCCAACTAGTCAGATCAGAATTTGGGAGGTATCTCCTCACCCTCCAGCTAGTCAGATCAGAGTTTAAGAGGCATCTCTTCAACTTCCAGCTAGTCAGATCAGAGTTTGAGAGGTATCTACTCAATCTCCAGCTAGTCAGATCAAAATTTGGAAGGCATCTCTTCAACTTCCAGCTAGTCAGATCAGAGTTTGGAAGGTATCTCCTCACCCTCCAGCTAGTCAGATCAGAGTTTGGGAGGTATCTCCTCACCATCCAGCTAGTCAGATCAGAGTTTAAGAGGCATCTCTTCAACTTCCAGCTAGTCAGATGAGAGTTTGGGAGGTATCTCCTCACCCTCCATCTAGTCAGATCAGAGTTTAGGAGGCATCTCTTCAACTTCCAGCTAGTCAGATCAGAGTTTGGAAGGTATCTCCTCACCCTCCAGATAGTCACATCAGAGTTTGGGGGTGTCTCCTCACCCTCCATCTAGTCAGATCAGAGTTTAGGGGGTATTTCCTCACTCTCCAGATAGTCAGATCAGAATTTGAGAGGTATCTCCTCACCATACAGCTAGTCAGGTCAGAATTTGGGGGGTATCTCCTCACCCTCCAGCTAGTCAGATCAGAGTTTAAGAGGCGTCTCTTCAACTTCCAGCTAGTCAGATCAGAGTTTAGGGGGTATTTCCTCACTCTCCAGATAGTCAG
This sequence comes from Prosapia bicincta, assembly GCA_036971475.1. Taxonomy (NCBI): domain Eukaryota; kingdom Metazoa; phylum Arthropoda; class Insecta; order Hemiptera; family Cercopidae; genus Prosapia; species Prosapia bicincta. The sequence goes on from JBAIZL010000005.1 coordinate 1,349,225, forward strand.
ATCAGAGTTTGGGGGTGTCTCCTCACCCTACAGCTAGTCAGGTCAGAATTTGGGAGGTATCTCCTCACCCTCCATCTAGTCAGATCAGATTTTGGGAGGTATCTCCTCACCCTCCAGCTAGTCAGATCAGAGTTTAAGAGGCATCTCTTCAACTTCCAGCTAGTCAGATCAGAGTTTGGAAGATATCTCCTCACCCTCCAGATAGTCAGATCAGAGTTTAAGAGGCATCTCTTCAACTTCCAGCTAGTCAGATCACAGTTTGGAAGGTATCTCCTCACCCTCCATCTAGTCAGATCAGAGTTTAGGGGGTATTTCCTCACTCTCCAGATAGTCAGATCAGAATTTGAGAGGTATCTCCTCACCCTACAGCTAGTCAGGTCAGAATTTGGGGGGTATCTCCTCACCCTCCAGCTAGTCAGATCAGAGTTTAGGAGGTATCTCCTCACCCTCCAGATAGTCAGATCAGAGTTTGGGGGTGTCTCCTCACCCTCCAGCAAGTCAGATCAGAGTTTAAGAGGTATTTCCCTCACTCTCCAGCTAGTCAGATCAGACTTTGAGAGGTATCTCTTAAACTTCCAGCTAGTCAGATGTGAGTTTGGGAGGTATCTCCTCACCCTCCAGCTAGTCAGATCACAGTTTGAGAGGTATCTTCTCAACCTCCAACTAGTCAGATGTGAGTTTGGGAGGTATCTCCTCACCCTCCAGCTAGTCAGATCACAGTTTGAGAGGTATCTTCTCAACCTCCAACTAATCAGATCAGAGTTTGAGAGGTATTTCCTCACCCTCCAGCTAGTCAGATCAGAGTTTGAGAGGTACCTCTTAAACTTCCAGCTAGTCAGATCAGAGTTTGGGGGGTATCTCCTCACCCTCCATCTAGTCAGATCAGAGTTTAGGGGGTATTTCCTCACTCTCCAGATAGTCAGATCAGAATTTGATAGGTATCTCCTCACCCTACAGCTAGTCAGGTCAGAATTTGGGGGGTATCTCCTCACCCTCCAGCTAGTCAGATCAGAGTTTAAGAGGCATCTCTTCAACTTCCAGCTAGTCAGATGTGAGTTTGGGAGGTATCTCCTCACCCTTCAGCTAGTCAGATCAGAGTTTGAGAGGTATCTTCTCAACCTCCAACTAGTCAGATCAGAGTTTGAGAGGTATTTCCTCACCCTCCAGCTAGTCAGATCACAGTTTGAGAGGTATTTCCTCACCCTCCAACTAGTCAGATCAGAGTTTGGGAGGTATCTCCTCACCCTTCAGCTAGTCAGATCACAGTTTGAGAGGTATCTTCTCAACCTCCAACTAGTCAGATCAGAGTTTCAGAGGTATTTCGTCACCCTCCAGCTAGTCAGATCAGAGTTTGAGAGGCGTCTCTTCAACTTCCAGCTAGTCAGATCAGAGTTTGAGAGGTATCTTCTCAACCTCCAGCTAGTCAGATCACAGTTTGAGAGGTATTTCCTCACCCTCCAACTAGTCAGATCAGAGTTTGGGAGGTATCTCCTCACCCTTCAGCTAGTCAGATCACAGTTTGAGAGGTATCTTCTCAACCTCCAACTAGTCAGATCAGAGTTTCAGAGGTATTTCGTCACCCTCCAGCTAGTCAGATCAGAGTTTGAGAGGCGTCTCTTCAACTTCCAGCTAGTCAGATCAGAGTTTGAGAGGTATCTTCTCAACCTCCAACTAGTCAGATCAGAGTTTGAGAGGTATTTCCTCACCCTCCAGCTAGTCAGATCAGAGTTTGAGAGGCGTCTCTTCAACCTCCAACTAGTCAGATCAGAATTTGGGAGGTATCTCCTCACCCTCCAGCTAGTCAGATCAGAGTTTAAGAGGCATCTCTTCAACTTCCAGCTAGTCAGATCAGAGTTTGAGAGGTATCTACTCAATCTCCAGCTAGTCAGATCAAAATTTGGAAGGTATCTCTACAACTTCCAGCTAGTCAGATGAGAGTTTGGGGAGTATCTCCGCACTCTCCAGCTAGTCAGCTCAAAATTTGGAAGGTATCTCTACAACTTCCAGCTAGTCAGATCAGAGTTTAGTAGGGATTAGGGAGGTAACTGATTTATTCCGTGTATGGCGATGTTGAACTGTAGGGAGGGTAATGCGCCTTGCAGAAGAAACATGTAGGTACTCTTTCACATGGAAAATCTGCCATGCGTGAAGTCTACCTAGGTTCTGAGACTTGAAGAAATATACTGTGTGAAGCCTGGCTGTATCCTGTACGTAGTCAATGGAAGCCGGCTTCTCGTCAGCGTGAAACCTCTGGCCATTGCAAAGCTTAGGGATGCAAGCCTCAGTGATTGTGTTGTGCAAAAGCATGCGGTAAGGTGGACGAAGTGGAGTACAGTCCGTTGTAAGGAGGGAGATTATTGATTTCTGTGGGGATGTGTGGGAGTAGGATAAGATAGGAGTATAAAGCTCCTCTGCTAATGCATGCAGGCTTCTCGTCAGTGTAAAACCTCTGGCCATTGCAAAGCTCAGGGATGCAAGCCTCAGCGATTGTGTTGTGCAAAAGCATGCGGTAAGGTGGACGAAGTGGAGTACAGTCCGTTGTAAGGAGGGAGATTATTGATTTCTGTGGGGATGTGTGGGAGTAGGATAAGATAGGAGTATAAAGCTCCTCTGCTAATGCATGCAGGCTTCTCGACAGCGTGAAACCTCTGGCCATTGCAAAGCTCAGGGATGCAAGCCTCAGTGATTGTGTTGTGCAAAAGCATGCGGTAAGGTGGACGAAGTGGAGTACAGTCCGTTGTAAGGAGGGAGATTATTGATTTCTGTGGGGATGTGTGGGAGTAGGATAAGATAGGAGTATAAATCTTCTCTGCTAATGCAAGATGAGCAGGTGGATGGACGCTCGCTGACCAGCTAACGTACAGGCCACCAGCGCCCTTGCTGGTTCGACGACATTGCCGGTCACAACACAACAGGATTTGCAAAAGATTTGGCAACAACGCGATAAAAAGCCGATTCACAGATAACGTCTCACAAACAAAACTCGTGCTGGTTTATTGAGTCAAGCGCTTAATTACATTGTGGCAATATCGAGCCATGACCGCTGTGTGATAAATCCAGCAATTCGTGTTCCAATGCAATCGGTCGTGAGAGCGGCCTAACGGAGTCACCTTCAACCTCGCCGCTTTACAAAGGTGAAGGCCGAAGCGCTTTGTGCAACTAACCTTAATTACTACACAGACCGGCGACTTGTGCTCGGATAAAGACGTCTGATGTAAAGGTATGTACGCGACGAGATGGGACATTCTGGAAACGCGGCATAATACCTAGGTTTTCATTTTTAACGAAAAAAATACGAATGGGTTAAAATGTCAAAATAAAAATGAAAACAATTATAAAATTCACATACAAGGAAATCTGGTAGATATTCTTAGCTTCCGCTATTCCGCTTCTTGGATAGTTTTTACCTATTCTCATATTACACCAGAGGCTACCCGTTACAATAAACGCTACCGTTTTATAACGAACAAGGTATTGCCGGAATTATATAAACGTAAGTAATATATTTTGCATTGCGACATATTTAAAGCATGTACCACCTGTTACTTGTAGCGCATAGGGAGTGAAGCGGCTACACTACAATACATAATTCTACATACGCCATTACACAACGATGCACCCTCTGGGGTGCTCTTTGACAGTGTTGTAGCATTGAGACACATCGCGCACACAAGTCTCCTAGACCCTAGTGACTGCAAACGTTGCCACTGTACGATACATAATTCTACCTACCATATTACACCACGATGCACCCTCAGAGATACTCGATGACCGCGATCAGTGTCGTAGCATTAAGATACATCGCGCACACAAGTCTCCTAGACACTAGTGACTGCAAACGTTGTCTCTGTACAAGACATAATTATACCTGACCCCATTACAGCACGATGCACTCTCTGGGATGCTCGATGACTGCGATCAGTATCGTAGCATTGAGATACATCGCGCACACAAGTCTTCTAGACCATAGTGACTGAAACGTTGCCTCTGTGCGAGATTTATTTCTACCTACCCCATTACACAACGATGCACAATCTGGGACGTTCGACGACCGCGATCAGAATGGGGGCATTGAGACACATCGCGCACACAAGTCTCCTAGACCCTAGTGACTGCAAACGTTGTGTCTCTGTACGAGACATAATTCTACCTGATCCCATTACAAAACGATGCACCCTCTGGGATGCTCGATGACCGCGATCAGTATCGTAGCATTGAGATACATCGAGCACACAAGTCTTCTAGACCCTAGTGACTGCAAACGTTGCCTCTGTACGAGACATATGTCTACGTACGCCATTAAACCACGATGCACCCTCTGAGATGCTCGATGACCGCGATCAGTGTCATAGCACTGAGACACATCGTGCACACAAGTCTCCAAGACCCTAGTGACTGCAAACGTTGCCTCTGTACGAGACATAATTCTACCTAACCAATTACACCACGATGCACCCTCTAAGATGCTCGATGATCGCGATCAGTGTCGTAGCATTGAGACACATCGTGCACACAAGTCTTCTAGACCCTAGTGACTGCAAACGTTGTCTCTGTACGAGACATAATTCTACCTACGCCATTACACCACGATGCACCCTCTGAGATGCTCGATGAACCCGATCAGTGTAGTAGCATTGAGATACATCGCGCACACAAGTCTCCTAGACCCTAGTGACTGCAAACGTTGCCTCTATATGAGACATAATTCTACCTACCCCATTACACCACGATGCGCCCACTGGGATTCTCTATGATCGCGATCAGTTTCGTAGCATTGAGATACATCGCGCACACAAGTCTCCTAGACCCTAGTAACAGCAAACGTTGCCTCTGTAGGAGAAATAATTCTACCTGACCCCATTACACCACGATGCACCCTCTGGGATGCTCGATGACCGCGATCTTGGTCGTAGCATTGAGACACATCGCGCACACAAGTTTCCTAGACCCTAGTGACAGCAAACGTTCCCTCTGTACGAGACACAGTCTAATTCTACCTACCCCCATTACACCAGGATGCACCCTGTGGGATGCTCGATGACCGCGATCAGTGTGGTAGCATTGAGATACATCGCGCACACAAGTCTCCTAGACCCTAGTGACTGCAAACGTTGGCTCTTTACGAGACATAATTCCACCTACGCCATTACACCACGATCCACCCTCTGAGATGCTCGATGACCGCGATCAGTGTGGTAGCATTGAGACACATCGCGCACACAAGTTTCCTAGACCCTAGTGACAGCAAACGTTCCCTCTGTACGAGACACAGTCTAATTCTACCTACCCCCATTACACCAGGATGCACCCTGTGGGATGCTCGATGACCGCGATCAGTGTGGTAGCATTGAGACACATCGCGCACACAAGTGTTCTAGACCATAGTGACTGCAAACGTTGCCTCTTTACGAGACATAATTCTACCTACGCCATTACACCACGACGCACCCTCTGAGATGCTCTATGACCGCGACCAGTGTGGTAGCATTGAGACACATCGCGCACACAAGTTTCCTAGACCCTAGTGACAGCAAATGTTCCCTCTGTACGAGACTTAATTCTACCTAACCCGTTACACCACGATGCACCCTCTGGAACGTTCGATGGCCGCGATCAGAATGGGGGCATTGAGACACATCGCGCACACAAGTCTCCTAGACCAACAACATGAATATTTATTACCCTTTGTGCTGGCAATGCCCTCCGATAGATAATTGCGGTTATTAATTTTTATATGTTATTTGAAGTATATATTGGAAAAGTATATTGAAATGAAATTGAAGGTTTTTTTTCTTTGCAGGTTGTGAAATGGAAATGATTTGTAGAACAGAGATCGCCATCTAGCGGAAAGAGCTTAGCCACGAAGGACAAATCCCGATGCCTTCACTGAGTCGTCTCTAATTCGCACACTACGTTCATAAACATTGTAGCTTAACAAGTGCAGTTATTTCTTAAAAAAGCACAATTTTCTGTGTATAACGAACAATTTTTTGTGTATATTAACAATCTTTTGTGTATAGTGAAACAGGTTTTTGTGGTATAAAAACTGTATTTCTGTTGAAATAAAGGTGAACCATCTCTTTTTGATTTTTCTAAACGGAGGGCGTGACTAATATGTAAAGTGCTGCAGTGTTGGGCGTATAGAACACCTTCAGCACTAATAATGGATATCAGTGAATCTTTCAGGAACGAAGACATCACAAAAACCGACTTCTTCGACTTCGTGGTGGGACCCGAAGTCACAGATACCAACGCACTGCAGCAGTTCAACAGGTCGATGAAGTCCGTCGGGTTATTTCTCGAATCCTATAACAACAACAACAACGAAGACACGGCAACAGAGAGGAAGGAGACCAACAACAACCACCTAGTCCTAAACAACGGCGGGAACGAAATAAACATCGCCGCTTCCGGGTTCCCGGACAATGCGTTCTGGAGCTCGTCGACGAGCTGCGACAAGGACTCGGCGCGCTGGGAAGCTTCTATGCTCGAAGACTTGAACTGTTGGAGCCAAGAACAGGAGAGTGCCAACGTAAACGGCGCCAAGTCGTCAGGACAGAACGAAAACACCGACGGAGCCATCTACACTCTGACAGTGCTGAACGGAGCCGAGCAGACGGCCACGTGGTACCGGCCACCGGAACCTCAGGAAGAGGATATACCTGTTACTGTACCTAGTACTACCACCGTACACCAGACTGCGCTGGACATAGACTCGTTTCTAAACAGCATCCCTTCTACTCTCCCGCACGAGTCACCGGAAAATCCCTTCCGGAACGGGTTCCCGCCCAGAAATAGCGCCCCCGAGGCGTCCATCGTTGCCACCGACATCCCCACTTCGGCGGACAGCGTAAAGACCGAGTTCAGCTATGAGGACAGCGGTTATGCCGACACGAAGGAGGAGATTTGCAGTCAAATAGAAATTGTGCTTACATCAAACCCGCCGATGCAGTTTAGTACCAATAACAACGACTGGAAGATGACGGACAGCAACACAGCCGAGAGAACTTCGACAGTGGGCAGCGCCGAGTCTTTGTTACGGAACGCTCTTCAAGGTAAAGCGTTCCTGACAAGGTACAATGGCAGCCCTTCAGTGAAACCCGAAAAGCCCGAAGAGCTGCGGAGAGTTCTCTGCACCCCACCTAATTCCAAGTCTTCGTCAGAGACGGCAGTATACGCAACGGACCTAGAGGAGGAGATCAAAACCCAGTCACCGCTCATGGCGGTATCCCTGGAAGGTGGGACGGTAGTGATGTTTAACGGAGGCAACTCCAAGACGATGCTAATCGACTCTGACAATCCTAGCTCGGCGCAGAGTATGGACGATATATTCCTATCGCATCTGGACGCGGTATCATATCCCGAAGACTATGAAAAGCTGAAAAGAATTGAAAACGAAGTGGCCGAGTCTGTAGAGCAGTATTGTAGCTTGGAACACGCGGGACAAAGTATCTATATCCCGACGCACATTAACGATCCGACGCGGTTGTCACTGTCGCACCTGGACCACTCACTTCTGAACGCAATGCCAGCCACGACGTCATCCAAGTCGTCAAAGAAGTACTCCAAGAAGTCTTCAGGCGCAGCTAAGGCGCACCATCAGCTGCAAAGTCCGTCCAGTTCCTCTGGGGTGCGCAAGGAGCGCTCCCTGCACTACTGCAACATCTGCAGCAAAGGCTTTAAAGACAAATACTCGGTGAACGTGCACATCCGCACTCACACCGGAGAGAAGCCCTTCGCCTGTTCCTTATGCGGCAAAAGTTTTCGCCAAAAGGCGCACCTCGCCAAGCACTACCACACGCACCTTGCTCAAGCAAAGAACGCGGCCAACAACACGAAGCCCGCTGCAAACAAAACCCGGTAGCTGGTTCCTGGACTGGAGTGCTTTTACAAACTTGTGCTGTGAATTAACGAGAGATTTTAACGCCTGAACTGTTTTCAAATATTGAATACTTGCCATTACTTAGATATACTGCGTGGTATTATTCCACTGTGTTTCTTCTTTGCCACGTTGTCTTGGTTCAATTTATTTATAAGACTTTTTTAAGAGAAACTTTATTTATTGTGTCTTTCGTTTTATATTTTATATTTTGTAAATATTTAGGCCTAATACTTTTAAAATGATATCATAAATAACACACTGTATTTTTTTTATTTACATTAAAACAACAGATTCTAAATTTTGATCTCATAAGCGCATAAAATCGAACAAAATTGTGTTTAAATATTTTAAAATTAGTTATATTAATTTTTTTATAAATTAGTTTTCCAACTACTTATATCACTACATTGTAAGTGATAATACATAGCCTATTCCTATGATATCGTTTTTAAACAACTAAATTTATTTTATTTTAGTTCTTTGTTTTTTTTTACTGCAGATTAAACAAAACAAAAGTCAGTTACACCAAACGTTGTTAAATTCGGTTAGTTAAAAGGCCGTTTTACTTTATCGACTGGTTATTTTTCCTCTACATACGTCCATTTCACCCAATAGGTTTCGAATGTTTATAGGTGTCGGTTACACAATAGATACAACGTACAATTACTCCGCTAACGGTGACTTTATCGCCTGGTTAATTCCCCTCGACATACGTCCATGGCACCAATATCCTTCGAATGTATATAAGTGTTATATGTATATAGGTTAAACAGGAGATACAACGCAAAATTACTCCGTTAACGGTGACTTTAACGCCTGTTTATATTTGCTCTACGTACATCCATGTAACTTAATAGACTTTGAATGTTTATAAGTGTCGGGTGAACAGGAGATGCATAATTACCGCGCTAAAGGTGACTTTAACGCCTGGTTATGTTTCCTCTACGTACATCCATGTCTAAAAACAAGCTTGAATGTTTATACTTACTTGTCGAGTAAGCAGAAAACAGAAAGCACAGTTACCCTGCTAACAGTACCTTTAATGGAGAGTTAGAATGAAATACAGAAGCACGCCTACTATCAAATTCTATTTATATTCCCCCACCGCCATATTGATATCCTCACTGCATTGGTTCTTCTAAATTAAATAAATTCTGGAATGTTTTAAGCTAATCGGTTTCCCTAATTTGTTAATCGACGCAACTACTTTGGACGGTGTCAGTGGTGCCAACGTCAGGTAAATATAGTGACCCATAAACCAAATGTTGCAACAATGTTGACACTCTCCACCAGGTGTACTAATTGCCAACTTATGAAAAAATATAAAAAAACTTCCAGCGCCTGGGGGGAAGTACGAGTGACGGAAATTGCAACGCCGCACAGTTCGGTTGGTCAATCTTACTTCACCAGTTAATCAGTTCTTTATTTCCTGGTCGGTTGGCTAACCGCGGGGACAAGTGCCTAATTACGCCGTCAACTCATTTTCTATCTTGCCTACGTTTAAAACTCACTTTAAATACAACAGTTTTTTTACTCACGAAGTTTAAACTTTATGTTAAAAATTTCTATACCTTCGATGATGTCGATTTGTTTTAACGCTTTGGGTGACAATATGAAATCTCTAACTAACGAAGTCAGTTGGACCCAATTAAAAATTAAATTTAACGTATTAAAATTACACCAAATAAAAGGATTTCTCAAGAGGTGAAAATGAATCTCAATATCTAATTTCATTCTAAATATCAACTTACTTCCTAAGCCCTATCTATGTTTTGTAACCATAACTAATAATATAAACGTCAAAATAAACTAAAAAATACTCCTTTCGTTGGTTTTTTCTTGATTTTAAATAAATAAAATTGAATATTCTAAGACATGTTTTTTACAAATAGCTACTTTTAATAAATCAAAGAACTTATTGTATAAATAGTTAAAAGCATAGCTGTCCATGTGACCACGCCTCGCGTTCGGGTCTCCCGTGTGTTCTACGTCACGCCGCGTTCAACCCCCTCCCCACCTTTACTGCGTTTCCTATTAAACTTTAAATATTGGGCGGCTGTTCCATAACAATCTTGACCATAAATATGTAACAAATGCTTTTGAAATATTGTTAAATGATCTCCTTATGACGGGAGGAGTTTTAAACTATGAACAAGCGACTGCAGCCCCCTCACCTTTTGCTATTCGTAAAACCTTTCACTTTAAGAGGAAAGATTAAAATAAATGTTATGTTTAGGTGTTAATTTTGGATCATTATTTACCACTACACCTCCATATTGTGTTATTTTATCTACCTTTCGTTTTTACAATTCTATTTAAAATGTTCAAAAAATAGCCTACATAATACAACGTAATTTGGAAATTAACGTAAATTATAAAATTGTTTTATTTTATAAAATTTTCTCAATTTTTCACCTTATCTCCAAACAAAAATTGTGTTCCTAGTTTCGCCACAACGAACCAATTTATAATGTATACTGATTTGTTTTAAAATAAAACTTTATAAAATCTGTACAAATTGTAAATATAATATAGTTTTATGATTAGTCTAAGTGTGATCCATTCATTCCTCAAGTTATGTAGCCTAAGTAACCCAGCCTATATACAATGTGAGACAATCTAACCCCAAAGGTGTTCCAGCATTACTTGTGATAGACAAATTTACTCAAACTTGCGAAATACTCATTTTTATATTTTTGTTGTGATTTCAAATATATATTGTGTTATTACTTAATATTTTATTACTGTATATTTTTTATTTTTATTTATGTATTTTTGCATATCTTCAGCGAATTATGTTTTTGTTTGTAATTAATTGTAATAAGAGTTTGTTATATATTGACATACATTAATATAAAAATCTATTGTCTGTTAAAAGTTGTTGTTGAATGTGAGATGTTTTTTGACTCGGCAGGAGAAGTTACCAGGTGTGCAGTTGCTAATCAGCACCGGTTGTTTTGTTATTTCTACGCAGATTATATATTGCATTTGTTACAGCAGGCCACAAAATGTTTACAAAATTCACAAACCCCAGCGTTAAGTCTCGCTGGACATTGCGTAAATTTAATCCAGGCATAATCCTTTGCTGGTATTAAAATCTCTCACTTACGAGATCTAAACAGAAGAAGTATTTACTTTGAAAGCGTTGTAGATAAAAGTAATTTGCAATGGACTAGAAATATGACTTTCAAACTGAAAAGATTTTGTGGCCGGCCAAACTGTGCATATAGGTATAAAATAGTTCAGTATTTGCCATGTATATATGCAATTTATTTTTTATTCCTTTTTATAAATGGTTATAATTTCGAGAACTAAATTGGGTAATTGTATTAAAAAAGTATTTTTTTATTTCTTTATTATATATTTTTTTTAAATATTGCCTGCCTTACTATAATTCTTTGGCTAAACGTGTGTGCTTTTAGAAATGTTGAAAATGTTCCGCGACCTAAACACTATAAAATGTGTTTTTACTTGTACATTCAGTGCTACTCGGTCAGGCTACTGTTTGTTTACAGTACGCTTCTTTATGTAATACGGTAGAGTCTCGAAAATCCGAAATGTTTATATCTATACGGTATTTTTCTTCCTCCCCATTCTGTTGTTGTTATGCTGTCATCCATGTTCGCTGTTATGCTGTCACCCATGATCGCTGTTATTCTGTCGCTCATGCTCGCTGTTATTCTGTCGCACATGTTCGCTGTTATGCTATCACCCATGATCGCTGTAATGGTGTCGCCCATGTTCGCTGTTATGCTGTCACCCATGATCGCTGTAATGCTGTCGCTCACGGTCGCTGTTATGCTGTCGCCCATGCTCGCTGTTATTCTGTCGCTCATGCTCACTGTTATTCTGTCGATCATCCTGGCTGTGATGTTGTCGCCCATGCTCGCTGTTATTGTGTCGCTCATGCTCGCTGTTATGCTGTCGCCCATGCTCGCTGTTATTCTATCGCTCATGCTCGCTGTTATTCTGTCGCACATGTTCGCTGTTATGCTATCACCCATGATCGCTGTAATGGTGTCGCCCATGTTTGCTGTTATGCTGTCACCCATGATCGCTGTAATGCTGTCGCTCACGGTCGCTGTTATGCTGTCGCCCATGCTCGCTGTTATTCTGTCGCTCATGCTCGCTGTTATTCTGTCGCCAATGTTCGCTGTTATGCTGTCACCCATGATCGCTGTAATGCCGTCGCTCATGGTCGCTGTTATGCTGTCGCCCATGCTCGCTGTTATGCTGTCGCTCATGCTCACTGTTATTCTGTCGATCATCCTGGCTGTGATGTTGTCGCCCATGCTCGCTGTTATTCTGTCGCTCATGCTCGCTGTTATGCTGTCGCCCATGCTCGCTGTTATTCTATCGCTCATGCTCGCTGTTATTCTGTCGATCATCCTGGCTGTTGTGCTGTCGCCCATGCTCGCTGTTATTCTATCGCTCATGCTCGCTGTTATGCTGTCGCCCATGCTCGCTATTATTCTGTCGCTCATGCTCACTGTTATTCTGTCGCTCATTCTGGCTGTGATGCTGTCGCCCATGCTCGCTGTTATTCTGTCGCTCATGCTCACTGTTATTCTATCGCTCATGCTCGCTGTTATGCTGTCGCCCATGCTCGCTATTATTCTGTCGCTCATGCTCACTGTTATTCTGTCGCTCATTCTGGCTGTGATGCTGTCGCCCATGCTCGCTGTTATTCTGTCGCTCATGCTCGCTGTTATTCTATCGCTCATGCTCGCTGTTATGCTGTCGCCCATGCTCGCTATTATTCTGTCGCTCATGCTCACTGTTATTCTGTCGCTCATTCTGGCTGTGATGCTGTCGCCCATGCTCGCTGTTATTCTGTCGCTCATGCTCGCTGTTATGCTGTCGCCCATGCTCGCTGTTATGCTGTCGCAACATGCTCGCTGTTATTCTGTCGCACATGTTCGCTGTTATGCTATCACCCATGATCACTGTAATGGTGTCGCAAATGTTCGCTGTTATGCTGTCACCCATGATCGCCGTAATGCTGTTGCTCACGGTCGCTGTTATGCTGTCGCCCATGCTCGCTGTTATTCTGTCGCTCATGCTCGCTGTTATTCTGTCGCCAATGTTCGCTGTTATGCTGTCACCCATGATCGCTGTAATGCCGTCGCTCATGGTCCCTGTTATGCTGTCGCCCATGCTCGCTGTTATGCTGTCGCTCATGCTCGCTGTTATGCTGTCGCTCATGCTCGCTGTTATGCTGTCGCCCATGCTCGCTGTTATGCTGTCGCTCATGCTCACTGTTATTCTGTCGATCATACTGGCTGTGATGTTGTCGCCCATGCTCGCTGTTATTCTGTCGCTCATGCTCGCTGTTATGCTGTCGCCCATGCTCGCTGTTATTCTATCGCTCATGCTCGCTGTTATTCTGTCGATCATCCTGGCTGTTATGCTGTCGCCCATGCTCGCTGTTATTCTATCGCTCATGCTCGCTGTTATGCTGTCGCCCATGCTCGCTATTATTCTGTCGCTCATGCTCACTGTTATTCTGTCGCTCATTCTGGCTGTGATGCTGTCGCCCATGCACGCTGTTATTCTGTCGCTCATGCTCGCTGTTATGCTGTCGCCCATGCTCGCTGTTATGCTGTCGCAACATGCTCGCTGCTATGTTGTTTGAATGTCCCGTATCAGTTCTATTTAGATGACAGAATGTCAATGGGCCATAAATATCCTTCCTTATTACGCTGTAAGTTTCGACAGTCGACAAATATCCCTTAGAAACCACAAATGTCTAGTCTTGTGCTTGACATATCAGAAAATAAAGTCTCTTAAAGCAAACAAATCAATCAAACAATGACCACACTCGTGATTAGCTGGTCTGGTCTTTATTACCGCTATTAATAAACCCGGTTCGGGATGTTCCCACATTGATCTGGATATGAGGGGTTTTACTATATTTGGGTTCATTTTTCCGTGTAATCTTAGTTTTCGGTAATCCGAGTGGGCCTCAGAGACTCTACGGTATTGTCCTAGAAAAGACTTGCTTGGAGATACAAACCTTTTCACCCACAAAAGCTTGTATTCATAAAGCTCTTTAATTAACTCCAGACGAATTCTTATTTAAATTATTAAGATATTTTTCCAGCTTAAGGTAGACAAATCATGGACATGTAGTTTCCATGACAACAATGTGGTCTGTAGCAACGATAGCTGCATATCGACTATGTGGCAAAGGGCGTAATCCTACCCTCTCCTCTTCCAAATGCCTTTCTACTACACTCCTAGGTTCTTGTTGTTAATATAACCGGCTAAATACGGTATACTTACGTATATTTAAAACCAGCCCTACTTACGGAAACCTTCATTTTATACGTTTGTTCTTAAAGCTTTGTTAAGACTAACACAAAATATTACTTAAAAAAGAAAAACCATTACTTTACAGAGAACTGAAGCAAGCTGGTGGTTAACGCAAATATCCCCACAACGCTAGCGTTATATTAAAGAAACTTTAATGCTACATCTAACTGTAAAAAAACGAGCCCTATCAGAAGAGTCGGAGACCTGGTCGATCATAAAGAAAGAATGCTATTTCCCACGCTTTTTTTAGAGTATTTTATTTTTATCTATTTACAAATGTTTCAGAAATAATTTCTAAATAGAATAAAATTTAAAATCGTCCACTTGCTTCACAAACCAAAGTATTAGGCTACATCAAGTGCTAAAGTTTCTCTCCAGCACAAAATAAAACTGTTATCCTCTACGAACGACCAACTGCTCAGTAGAGAAAGGAGGGTCTCTGGCTTTATTCTCTCATTAGTCGAGGTCCTGCCAAGTATCTGTATACAGTTAGATGCAAATAATGCAATGGCGAACCTGTACCTCTTTCCAGTGAAGCCCCAAACCCCTTCGTTTTATCCACTCAGACAGATATTTCTACTTTCATGCTACTATAGTCGAGGATAATTAGTTAAAAGTTACGAATCCGGATGGGAGTAAAGGTATCGAAGTGGGGTTTTTTGCAAAATGTTCGTGGTGTAGTGTAGAAAAAATGTAATTTTCTTGCATTCGGTACAAATGCAATAAAAAGGGTTAAAAATGCATATAATGCATTTTAATATGCATTTAAAAATTTTTAAATTAAAAGTACATAAAAACTATCTCTAGGGGTTTTTGAGGACTCTGAGAACGAATATCGAGTTTATAAGTCGATACACCATTCGAAAATGCATTTTAAATGCGTTTTAATTTGATATTTAAAAGTTGGTATACCAGTTGCGAGTGCATTAAATGCACATATGCATTTTAATGTAAAAAAAATTATTTAACATTAAAGTTAAGTGGTGTATCGACTTAAAAACTCGATATTCGTTCTCAGCGTCCTCAAAAACCCATAGAGATAGTTTTTATGTACTTTTAATTTAAAAATTTTTAAATGCATTATATGCATTTTAACCCTTTTTATTGCATTTGTACCGAATGCAAGAAAATTACATTTTTTCTACACTACACCACGAACATTTTGCAAAAACCCCCACTTCGATACCTTTACTCCCATCCGGCTATTTTTCCTAGACTACTATTTCACAAAGTTACAATAATCCTTAAATTCAATGCAATCCATACAACGACGCAATAAGTGTGTGTGTATAGTGTATGAGACCTGTTAAAAATGTATATTTAATACTTAAGTTGCCAATTAAGAGTTTATCCTAACGTATTATACACATTGTGTGTACGGATGTTTGTATACTTTCACATATAGGATGTCTTAGTGTATAAAAGAATAATAATATATTAAATGTTTTTTTATTCAATAGATTTTCATTATATTGTAGACCTGTTACTTTTTTATAAACAGTCTATTGAGTAAGTTCATGATGTAAACAATAGCTATTATATTTTTATACATAATTTTAAAATAAAAAAGTTTATAATTTTTCATAAATTTAGTGTTTCATTTGTGTTAACTTCTTAGAGAGATTTGTGTGAGTGACTGGAAGGAAGCCAAAGTGTAGGTGGACAGTTGATATCCTGGGATTGGACCATGCTGGGATGCTTCTAAGCTAGGATGGCATTACATTGGAATGGCCTATGCTGCGATGGTACTCAGCTGGGTTGCTTCTATGCGAAGGTG
Source organism: Prosapia bicincta (assembly GCA_036971475.1). Classification (NCBI taxonomy): domain Eukaryota; kingdom Metazoa; phylum Arthropoda; class Insecta; order Hemiptera; family Cercopidae; genus Prosapia; species Prosapia bicincta. The sequence goes on from JBAIZL010000005.1 coordinate 1,365,199, forward strand.
GCATTATCCTGGGATTGGACCATGCTGGGATGCTTCTAAGCTAGGATGGCATTACATTGGAATGGCCTATGCTGCGATGGTACTCAGCTGGGTTGCTTCTATGCGAAGGTGGCATTATCCTGGGATTGGACCATGCTGGGATGCTTCTAAGCTAGGATGGCATTACATTGGAATGGCCTATGCTGTGATGGTACTCAGCTGGGTTGCTTCTATGCGAAGGTGGCATTATCCTGGGATTGGACCATGCTGGGATGCTTCTAAGCTAGGATGGCATTACATTGGAATGGCCTATGCTGTGATGGTACTCAGCTGGGTTGCTTCTATGCGAAGGTCGCATTATCCTGGGATTGGACCATGCTGGGATGCTTCTAAGCTAGGATGGCATTACATTGGAATGGCCTATGCTGCGATGGTACTCAGCTGGGTTGCTTCTATGCGAAGGTGGCATTATCCTGGGATTGGACCATGCTGGGATGCTTCTAAGCTAGGATGGCATTACATTGGAATGGCCTATGCTGTGATGGTACTCAGCTGGGTTGCTTCTATGCGAAGGTCGCATTATCCTGGGATTGGACCATGCTGGGATGCTTCTAAGCTAGGATGGCATTACATTGGAATGGCCTATGCTGCGATGGTACTCAGCTGGGTTGCTTCTATGCGAAGGTGGCATTATCCTGGGATTGGACCATGCTGGGATGCTTCTAAGCTAGGATGGCATTACATTGGAATGGCCTATGCTGTGATGGTACTCAGCTGGGTTGCTTCTATGCGAAGGTCGCATTATCCTGGGATTGGACCATGCTGGGATGCTTTTAGGCTAGGATGGCATTATTCTGGAAAAGTGTCATACCAGAAGTCGATAAACATTCATATACAGACTACCAGACTTCCATAAACGTTACAAATATATGTAACCTGTTACATGTCCATAAACATTACTTTCATGTACAGCCCTACAGACGCCCAAAAACATTACTTTCATGTACAGCCCTACAGACGTCCATAAACATTACATTCATGTACATCCCTACAGACGTCCATAAACATTACTTTCATGTACAGCCCTACAGACGTCCATAAACATTACATTCATGTACAGCCCTACAGATTTCCATAAACATTACATTCATGTACAGCCCTACAGACGTCCATAAACATTACATTCATGTACAGCCCTACAGACGTCCATAAACATTACATTCATGTACAGCCCTACAGATTTCCATAAACATTACTTTCATGTACAGCCCTACAGACGTATATAAACATTACATTCATGTACAGCCCTACATAGTCCATAAACATTGCATTCACTTTCAGCCCTACAAAGTTCCATAAAACTAACATTCACGTACAGCCCTAAAGAACTCTATAAATATTACATTTATGTACATTCCTACAGACGTCCATAAACATTACATTCACGTACATTAATACAGACTTCTATAAAAATTACAATCACGTACATTCCTACACACCTCCATAAACATTACATTCACGTACATTCCTACAGACATCCATAAACATTACATTCACGTACATCCCTACAGACGTCCATAAACATTACTTTCATGTACAGCCCTACAGACGTCCATAAACATTACATTCATGTACAGCCCTACAGATTTCCATAAACATTACATTCATGTTCAGCCCTACAGACGTCCATAAACATTACATTCATGTACAGCCCTACAGATTTCCATAAACATTACATTCATGTACAGCCCTACAGACGTCCATAAACATTACATTCATGTACAGCCCTACAGACGTCCATAAACATTACATTCATGTACAGCCCTACAGATTTCCATAAACATTACTTTCATGTACAGCCCTACAGACGTATATAAACATTACATTCATGTACAGCCCTACAGATTTCCATAAACATTACTTTCATGTACAGCCCTACAGACGTCCATAAACATTACATTCATGTACAGCCCTACAGATTTCCATAAACATTACATTCATGTACAGCCCTACAGACGTCCATAAACATTACATTCATGTACAGCCCTACAGACGTCCATAAACATTACATTCATGTACAGCCCTACAGATTTCCATAAACATTACTTTCATGTACAGCCCTACAGACGTATATAAACATTACATTCATGTACAGCCCTACATAGTCCATAAACATTGCATTCACTTTCAGCCCTACAAAGTTCCATAAAACTAACATTCACGTACAGCCCTAAAGAACTCTATAAATATTACATTTATGTACATTCCTACAGACTTCCATAAACATTACATTCACGTACATTAATACAGACTTCTATAAAAATTACAATCACGTACATTCCTACACACCTCCATAAACATTACATTCACGTACATTCCTACAGACATCCATAAACATTACATTCATGTACATTCCTACAGACTTCCATAAACATTACATTCACGTACATTCCTACAGACCTCCATAAACATTACCAATATATATATGTAGCGTTTTAGAAGTCCATAAACAATACATTTTCAGACCTCCATTAATTTTACATTCATTTACAGCAATTCAGACTTCCATAAACATTTCATTCATGTACTGCAATACAGATTTCCATTAGCATTAAATTCATGTACAGCGCTACAGATTCCCCATAAACATTACATTCACGTACATTCCTAAAGTTTTCCATAAACATTACATTCATGTACATTCCTACAGACCTCTATAAACAATTCAAACATATGTAGCTTTTAGAAGTCCACTTACATATACATTACATTCATGTACATCCCTTCAAACTTCCATTAACATTACATTTATGTACAGCCCTACAGACATCCGTATGTATTACATTCATGTACATCCCTACAGATTTCCATAGACATTACATTCATGTACAGCTCTTCAGACTTCCATAAACATTACATTCATGTACAGCTCTTCAGATTTCCATAAACATTACATTCATGTACAGCCCTACAGACTTCCGTATGTATTACATTCATGTACAGCCCTACAGATTTCCATAAACATTATATAAATGTACAGCATTACAGACTTGCATGAGCATTGCATTCTTGTACTGCCCTACAAATTTCCATAAACATTACATTCACGTGCAGCCCTACATACCTCCATAAAAATTACATTTATTTACAGCCCTACAGATTTCCATAAACAATTATATCATGTACAACCCTTCAGACTTCCATAAACATTACATTCACGTGCAGCCCTAGATACCTCCATAAAAATTACATTTATTTACAGCCCTACAGAATTCCATAAACAATTATATCATGTACAACCCTTCAGACTTCCATAAACATTACATTCACGTGCAGCCCTACATACCTCCATAAAAATTACATTTATTTACAGCCCTACAGATTTCCATAAACAATTATATCATGTACAACCCTTCAGACTTCCATAAACATTACATTCACGTACAGCCCTTTATACTTCCTTAAACATTTCATTTACGTACAGCCCTTCGGGTCTCCATAACCATTACATTCATGTACAGCGCTAATGATTTCCATAAACATTACATTCACGTACAGCCCTACAGACTTCCATAAGTATTACATTCATGTACATTCCTACAGACCTCCATAAACATTACATACATGTACAGCCCTTCAGACTTCCATAAACATTACATTTATGTACAGCCCTACAGAATTCCATAATCACTACATTTATGCACAGCCCTTCAGACTTCCATAAACATTAAATTCATGTACAGCCCTACAGACATCCAAAAACATTACATTCATGTACAACCCTTCAGATTTTCATAAACATTACATTCACGTACTGCCCTACAGACGTCCATAAACATTACATTCATGTACAGCCCTACAGACATCCAAAAACATTACATTCATGTACAACCCTTCAGATTTTCATAAACATTACATTCACGTACTGCCCTACAGACATCCAAAAACATTACATTCATGTACAACCCTTCAGATTTTCATAAACATTACATTCACGTACTGCCCTACAGACGTCCATAAACATTACATTCATGTACATCCCTACAGACATCCAAAAACATTACATTCATGTACAACCCTTCAGATTTTCATAAACATTACATTCACGTACTGCCCTACAGACGTCAATAAACATTACATTCATGTACAGCCCTACAGACATCCAAAAACATTACATTCATGTACAACCCTTCAGATTTTCATAAACATTACATTCACGTACTGCCCTACAGACATCCAAAAACATTACATTCATGTACAACCCTTCATATTTTCATAAACATTACATTCACGTACTGCCCTACAGACATCCAAAAACATTACATTCATGTACAACCCTTCAGATTTTCATAAACATTACATTCACGTACTGCCCTACAGACATTAAAAAACATTACATTCATGTACAACCCTTCAGATTTTCATAAACATTACATTCACGTACTGCCCTACAGACGTCCAAAAACATTACATTCATGTACAACCCTTCAGATTTTCATAAACATTACATTCACGTACTGCCCTACAGACGTCCATAAACATTACATTCATGTACAGCCCTACAGACATCCAAAAACATTACATTCATGTACAACCCTTCAGATTTCCATAAACATTACATTCATGTACAGCCCTACAGACGTCCATAAAACTAACATTCACGTACAGCCATAAAGAACTCCATAAATATTACATTCATGTACAACCCTTCAGATATTCATAAACATTACATTCACGTACTGCCCTACAGACGTCCATAAACATTACATTCATGTACAGCCCTACAGACATCCAAAAACATTACATTCATGTACAACCCTTCAGATTTTCATAAACATTACATTCACGTACTGCCCTACAGACATCCAAAAACATTACATTCATGTACAGCCCTACAGATTTCCATAAATATTACATTCACGTACAGCCCTACAGACTTCCATAAACATTACATTCACGTACAGACCTACAGACTTCCAAAATCAATACATTTATGTACAGCCCTACAGACCTCCGTATGTATTACATTCATGTACAGCCCTACAGACTTCCATAATCAATACATGCATGTACAGCCCTACAGACTTCCGTATGTATTACATTCATGTACAGCCCTACAGATTTCCATAAATATTACATTCACGTACATCCCTACAGATTTCCATAATCAATACATTCATGTACAGCCCTACAGACTTCCGTATGCATTACATTTATGTACAGCCCTACAGACTTCCGTATGTATTACATTTATGTACAGCCCTACAGACTTCCGTATGTATTACATTCATGTACAGCCCTACAGACTTCCGTATGTATTACATTCACGTACAGCCCTACAGACTTCCATAATCAATACATTCATGTACAGCCCTACAGACTTCTGTATGTATTACATTCATGTACAGCCCTACAGATTTCCTAAACATTACATTCACGTACAGACCTACAGACTTCCATAATCAATACATTTATGTACAGCCCTACAGACTTCCGTATGTATTACATTCATGTACAGCCCTACAGATTTCCATAAGCATTACATTCACGTACAGCCCTACAGACTTCCATAATCAATAGCTTTATGTACAGCCCTAAAGACTTCCGTATGTATTACATTCATGTACAGTCCTACAGTGTTCCATAAACATTACAATCATGTACAGCCCTACAGACTTCCGTATGTATTACATTCATGTACAGCCCTACAGATTTCCATAAACATTACATTCATGTACAGCCCTACATACGTCCGTATGAATTACATTCATGTATAGCCCTACAGATTTCCATAAACATTACATTCATGTACAGCCCTACAGACTTCCGTATGTGTTACATTCATGTACAGCCCTACAGACTTCCGTATGTATTACATTCAAGTACAGCCCTATAGACTTCCGTATGTATTACATTCATGTACAGCTCTACAGACTTCCGTATGTATTACATTCATGTACAGCCCTACCGACTTCCGTATGTATTACATTCATGTACAGGCCTACAGACTTCCGTATCTATTACATTTATGTACAGCCCTTCAGACTTCCGTATGTATTACATTCATGTACAGCCCTACAGACTTCCGTATGTATTACATTTATGTACAGCCCTACAGACTTCCGTATCTATTACATTTATGTACAGACCTTCAGACTTCCGTATGTATTACATTCATGTACAGCCCTACAGACTTCCGTATGCATTACATTTATGTACAGCCCTACAGACTTCCGTATGTAATACATTCATGTACAGGCCTACAGACTTCCGTATGTATTACATTCATGTACAGCCCTACCGACTTCCGTATGTATTACATTCATGTACAGGCCTACAGACTTCCGTATCTATTACATTTATGTACAGCCCTTCAGACTTCCGTATGTATTACATTCACGTACAGCCCTACAGACTTACATAATCAATACATTCATGTGCAGCCCTACAGACTTTCGAATGTATTACATTCATGTACAGCCCTACAGTCTTTCGTATGTATTTACAGGCTTCCATAATCAATACATTCATGTACAGCCCTACAGACTTCCGAATGTATTACATTCATGTACAGCCCTACAGACTTCCGTATGTATTACATTCATGTACAGGCCTACAAACTTCCGTATGTATTACATTTATGTACAGTCCTACAGATTTCCGTATGTATTACATTCATGTACAGCCCTACAGACTTCCGTATGTATTACATTCATGTACAGCCTACAGATTTCCATAAACATTACATTCACGTACAGCCCTACAGATTTCCATAATCAATACATTCATGTACAGCCCTACAGACGTCTGTATGTATTACATTCATGTACAGCCCTACAGATTTCCATAAACATTACATTCACGTACAGACCTACAGACTTCCATAATCATTAAATTTATGTACAGCCCTACATATTTCCATAAACATTATATTCATGTGCAGAATTACAGACTTGCATAAGCCTTACATTCCTGTACAGCCCTACAGATTTCCATAAACATTACATTCACGTGCAGCCCTACATACCTCCATAAAAATTACATTTATTTACAGAACTACCGACTTCCATAAACAATTAATTCATTTACAGCCCTGCAGATTTCCATAAACATTACATTCACGTACAGACCTACAGATTTCCATAATCATTAAATAATGTACAGCCCTTCATATTTCCAGAAACATTATATTCATGTACAGAATTACAGACTTGCATAAGCATTACATTCTTGTACAGCCCTACAAATTACCATAAACATTACATTCATGTACAGCCCTACGGACTTCCGTATGTATTACATTCATGTACAGCCCTACAGACTTCCGTATGTATTACATTCATGTACAGCCCTACAGAATTTCGTATGTATTACATTCATGTACAGCCCTACAAATTACCATAAACTTTACATTCATGTACAGCCCTACAGACTTCCGTACGTATTACATTTATGTACAGCCCTACAGACTTACGTAGTTATTACATTCATGTACAGCCCTACAGACTTCCGTATGTATTACATTTATGTACAGCCCTACAGACTTCCGTATGTATTACATTCATGTACAGCCCTACCGACTTCCGTATGTATTACATTCTTCTACAGCCCTACAGACTTCCGTATTTATTACATTCACGTACAGCCCTACAGACTTCCGTATGTATTACATTCATGTACAGCCCTACAGACTTCCGTATGTATTACACTCAGGTACAACCCTACAGACTTCCGTATGTATTACATTCATTTACAGGCCTACAGACTTCCGTATCTATTACATTTATGTACAGCCCTACAGACTTCCGTATGTATTACATTCATGTACAGGCCTACAGACTTCCGTATGTATTACATTCATGTACAGCCCTACAGACTTCCGTATGTATTATATTTATGTACAGCCCTACAGACTTCCGTATTTATTACATTCATGTACAGAACTACAGACTTTCGTATGTATTACATTCATGTACAACACTACAGACTTCCGTATGTATTACATTTATGTACAGCCCTACAGACTTCCGTATTTATTACATTCATGTACAGCCATACAGACTTTCGTTATATTACATTCATGTAGCGCCCTACAGACTTCTGTATGTATTACATTCGTGTACAGCCCTACAGACTTCCGTATGTATTACATTCATGTACAGCCCTACAGACTTCCGTATGTATTACATTTATGTACAGCCCTACAGACGTCCGTATGTATTACTTTCATGTACAGCCATACAGACTTCCGTTGTATTACATTCATGTACAGGCCTACAGACTTCCGTATGTATTACATTTATGTACAGCCCTACAGACTTCCGTATGTATTACATTTATGTACAGCCCTACAGACTTCCTTATGTATTACATTCATGTACAGCCCTACCGACTTCCGTATGTATTACATTCATGTACAAGCCTACAGACTTCCGTATCTATTACATTTATGTACAGCCCTACAGACTTCCGTATGTATTACATTCATGTACAGCCCTACAGACTTCCGTATGTATTACATTTATGTACAGCCCTACAGACGTCCGTATGTATTACATTCATGTACAGCCCTACAGACTTCCGTTGTATTACATTCATGTACAGGCCTACAGACTTCCGTATGTATTACATTCATGTACAGCCCTACAGACTTCCGTATGTATTACATTCGTGTACAGCCCTACAGACTTCCGCATGTATTACATTCATGTACAGCCCTACAGACTTCCGTATGTATTACATTTATTTACAGCCCTAAAGATTTCCATAAACAATTAATTCATGTACAGCCCTGCAGATTTCCATAAACATTACATTCACGTACAGACCTACAGATTTCCATAATCATTAAATTTATGTACAGCCCTACATATTTCCATAAACATTATATTCATGTACAGAATTACAGACTTGCATAAGCATTACATTCTTGTACAGCCCTACAAATTACCATAAACATTACATTCATGTACAGCCCTACAGACTTCCGTTGTATTACATTCATGTACAGCCCTACAGACTTCCGTATGTATTACATGCATGTACAGCCCTACAGATTTCCATAAACATTATATTCACGTACAGCCCTGCAAACGTCTATAAGCATTACATTCATGTACTGACCTACAGACTTCCATAAACATTACATTCATGTACAGACCTACAGATTTCCGTTGTATTACATTCATGTACAGACCTTCAGACTTCCGTATGTATTACATTCATGTACAGCCCTACAGACTTCCGTATGCATTACATTTATGTACAGCCCTACAGACTTCCGTATGTAATACATTCATGTACAGGCCTACAGACTTCCGTATGTATTACATTCATGTACAGCCCTACCGACTTCCGTATGTATTACATTAATGTACAGGCCTACAGACTTCCGTATCTATTACATTTATGTACAGCCCTTCAGACTTCCGTATGTATTACATTCACGTACAGCCCTACAGACTTACATAATCAATACATTCATGTGCAGCCCTACAGACTTTCGAATGTATTACATTCATGTACAGCCCTACAGTCTTTCGTATGTATTTACAGGCTTCCATAATCAATACATTCATGTACAGCCCTACAGACTTCCGAATGTATTACATTCATGTACAGCCCTACAGACTTCCGTATGTATTACATTCATGTACAGGCCTACAAACTTCCGTATGTATTACATTTATGTACAGTCCTACAGATTTCCGTATGTATTACATTCATGTACAGCCCTACAGACTTCCGTATGTATTACATTCATGTACAGCCTACAGATTTCCATAAACATTACATTCACGTACAGCCCTACAGATTTCCATAATCAATACATTCATGTACAGCCCTACAGACGTCTGTATGTATTACATTCATGTACAGCCCTACAGATTTCCATAAACATTACATTCACGTACAGACCTACAGACTTCCATAATCATTAAATTTATGTACAGCCCTACATATTTCCATAAACATTATATTCATGTGCAGAATTACAGACTTGCATAAGCCTTACATTCCTGTACAGCCCTACAGATTTCCATAAACATTACATTCACGTGCAGCCCTACATACCTCCATAAAAATTACATTTATTTACAGAACTACCGACTTCCATAAACAATTAATTCATTTACAGCCCTGCAGATTTCCATAAACATTACATTCACGTACAGACCTACAGATTTCCATAATCATTAAATAATGTACAGCCCTTCATATTTCCAGAAACATTATATTCATGTACAGAATTACAGACTTGCATAAGCATTACATTCTTGTACAGCCCTACAAATTACCATAAACAATACATTCATGTACAGCCCTACGGACTTCCGTATGTATTACATTCATGTACAGCCCTACAGACTTCCGTATGTATTACATTCATGTACAGCCCTACAGAATTTCGTATGTATTACATTCATGTACAGCCCTACAAATTACCATAAACTTTACATTCATGTACAGCCCTACAGACTTCCGTACGTATTACATTTATGTACAGCCCTACAGACTTACGTAGTTATTACATTCATGTACAGCCCTACAGACTTCCGTATGTATTACATTTATGTACAGCCCTACAGACTTCCGTATGTATTACATTCATGTACAGCCCTACCGACTTCCGTATGTATTACATTCTTCTACAGCCCTACAGACTTCCGTATTTATTACATTCACGTACAGCCCTACAGACTTCCGTATGTATTACATTCATGTACAGCCCTACAGACTTCCGTATGTATTACACTCAGGTACAACCCTACAGACTTCCGTATGTATTACATTCATTTACAGGCCTACAGACTTCCGTATCTATTACATTTATGTACAGCCCTACAGACTTCCGTATGTATTACATTCATGTACAGGCCTACAGACTTCCGTATGTATTACATTCATGTACAGCCCTACAGACTTCCGTATGTATTATATTTATGTACAGCCCTACAGACTTCCGTATTTATTACATTCATGTACAGAACTACAGACTTTCGTATGTATTACATTCATGTACAACACTACAGACTTCCGTATGTATTACATTTATGTACAGCCCTACAGACTTCCGTATTTATTACATTCATGTACAGCCATACAGACTTTCGTTATATTACATTCATGTAGCGCCCTACAGACTTCTGTATGTATTACATTCGTGTACAGCCCTACAGACTTCCGTATGTATTACATTCATGTACAGCCCTACAGACTTCCGTATGTATTACATTTATGTACAGCCCTACAGACGTCCGTATGTATTACTTTCATGTACAGCCATACAGACTTCCGTTGTATTACATTCATGTACAGGCCTACAGACTTCCGTATGTATTACATTCATGTACAGCCCTACAGACTTCCGTATGTATTACATTCGTGTACAGCCCTACAGACGTCCGTATGTATTACATTCGTGTACAGCCCTACAGACGTCCGTATGTATTACATTCATGTACAGCCCTACAGACTTCCGTATGTATTACATTTATGTACAGCCCTACAGACTTCCGTATGTATTACATTTATGTACAGCCCTACAGACTTCCTTATGTATTACATTCATGTACAGCCCTACCGACTTCCGTATGTATTACATTCATGTACAAGCCTACAGACTTCCGTATCTATTACATTTATGTACAGCCCTACAGACTTCCGTATGTATTACATTCATGTACAGCCCTACAGACTTCCGTATGTATTACATTTATGTACAGCCCTACAGACGTCCGTATGTATTACATTCATGTACAGCCCTACAGACTTCCGTTGTATTACATTCATGTACAGGCCTACAGACTTCCGTATGTATTACATTCATGTACAGCCCTACAGACTTCCGTATGTATTACATTCGTGTACAGCCCTACAGACTTCCGCATGTATTACATTCATGTACAGCCCTACAGACTTCCGTATGTATTACATTTATGTACAGCCCTACAGACTTCCGTATGTATTACATTTATGTACAGCCCTACAGACTTCCTTATGTATTACATTCATGTACAGCCCTACCGACTTCCGTATGTATTACATTCATGTACAGGCCTATAGACTTCCGTATCCATTACATTTATGTACAGCCCTACAGACTTCCGTATGTATTACATTCATGTACAGCCCTACAGACTTCCGTATGTATTACATTTATTTACAGCCCTAAAGATTTCCATAAACAATTAATTCATGTACAGCCCTGCAGATTTCCATAAACATTACATTCACGTACAGACCTACAGATTTCCATAATCATTAAATTTATGTACAGCCCTACATATTTCCATAAACATTATATTCATGTACAGAATTACAGACTTGCATAAGCATTACATTCTTGTACAGCCCTACAAATTACCATAAACATTACATTCATGTACAGCCCTACAGACTTCCGTTGTATTACATTCATGTACAGCCCTACAGACTTCCGTATGTATTACATGCATGTACAGCCCTACAGATTTCCATAAACATTATATTCACGTACAGCCCTGCAAACGTCTATAAGCATTACATTCATGTACTGACCTACAGACTTCCATAAACATTACATTCATGTACAGACCTACAGATTTCCATAAACATTACATTCATGTACAGACCTACAGACTTCCATAAACATTACATTCATGTACAGCCCTACAGATTTCCATAAACATTACATTCATGTACAGCCCTACAGATTTCCATAAACATTACATTCATGTACAGCCCTACAGATTTCCATAAACATTACATTAATGTACAGCCCTACAGATTTCCATAAACATTACATTCATGTAGAGCCCTACAGATTTCCATAAACATTACATTCATGTACAGCCCTACAGATTTCCATAAACATTACATTCATGTACAGCCCTACAGACTTCCATAAACATTACATTCATGTACAGCCCTACAGATTTCCATAAACATTACATTCATGTACAGCCCTACAGACTTCCATAAACATTACATTCATGTACAGCCCTACAGATTTCCATAAACATTACATTCATGTACAGCCCTACAGACTTCCATAAACATTACATTCATGTACAGCCCTACAGATTTCCATAAACCTTACATTCATGTACAGCCCTACAGATTTCCATAAACATTACATTCATGTACAGCCCTACAGATTTCCATAAACCTTACATTCATGTACAGCCCTACAGATTTCCATAAACATTACATTCATGTACAGCCCTACAGATTTCCATAAACATTACATTCATGTACAGACCTACAGACTTCCATAAACATTACATTCATGTACAGCCCTACAGATTTCCATAAACATTACATTCATGTACAGCCCTACAGATTTCCATAAACATTACATTCATGTACAGCCCTACAGATTTCCATAAACATTACATTCATGTACAGCCTTTCAGATTTCCACTTTAATCTTTTACTTTTAAAATTGCATCAAATAGGTTAAAAATATTTGATATTTAGCCTTATATGTAAAAATATTAGCCTATTATGTAAAAGTATTAGCCTATTATATAAAACTATTAACCTATTATGTTAGCCTATTATGTTTGAATTTTATCTACGAGTATACCTGTTCCCTAATTAAAAATGATTACAACAGAAATCTTAGAAATATATAAAAATAAGCAAAAATATACTAGTTGCGCAGCACAATTCTAGTGCCTATCTAAAATATTAGATATTACCTGATGTAGTCACACAACTATGTGGCGCTTAATACGTTTTTATTCTAATAATCAGCGTTAAGCTTCTGCTTGAAATAAATGTCAAATAAAATAAATTATTCTGGTTTATGAAAGTGTTTATTAAACCACACACACGTATAAACGTTTGTCAGCAAATAAGTGCTTACGGTTAAATCAAGGCTTTTCTTTATCAAACCCTTAAACCAATACGGACTTATTGTATTCCGCTTCGGATTCCCAGAGCCAAGGTTCCAAAATAAAGTGCGCAATGGGCCTAAAGATGGGGCCCAGAGTCGTAACCAAGACATTACAAACTTGGCAACGTCGAGGCCGACAGCTCCTGGGAAATGTAAGTTTAGTAAGAAGACTAATAAGTGAGAAACCTTATGCATGGGCCCATCAGTGAACTGAGCCGATCTGTGCATGTGCCTAGCAGGGAACTGAGCCGTCCATCTTCCTAATAAATTAGTTGCTAATGGAACTTGTTACTAAATAAATAATAGGGCCCTAAGTCAAAGAAGTTTCTTTAATTAGTGCGACTAATTTGTTACCCTAATGAAGACTCTAGTGCTATGAAGCACAAAGTCCTTACATGCAATGTTTAAGTGGGTAATGTGAGGAGACTTCAAAAACCCAAAACTTCAACGAGAACTTTCTTTGAGCTGGCTTTGTTTTATCTCTTGTTGAAGTGTCTTGCCTCCTCACATTACCCACTTAAACATTGTATGTAAGGACCTTGGGTTTCGTAGCACTAGAGGCTTCATAAGGGTATCAAATTAGTTGCACTAATAAACTTCTTTGAATCGATATGCAACCGACTTATTATTTATTTAATAATAACCTCGAGTGCTCAATTAAGTATGAACTTGCTTGTCAGTTCGGGCACTAGATTGTAATAAAAAACCTTTTAAACATTTACAATTTCCAAAATGCAGAAAACAAATGCCCAAGTAACAATATCAGATAAATGCCCCCAGTTTTAAGACATTTAATGGAGAGTATTATAGCAGCCATTGCTGTATCCCTCGAGAAACGCGCGTTTCCAGTACATTTCCTATATTTAGTTGAGATATATTCCTCTGCCGCAGCACACGACGGAACACTGCAGTATTAGTACCGACACAAGGAGCAGCACCATATACTAGCTAAACGTACAGTGCACTTCTCTGCCGACAGATGGCATATGTTGTTTGATTCGGAATCGCAGAGCAATCTGGCCAAGCAGCACCATACATTAGCTAAACGTACAGTGCGCTTCTCTGCCGACAGATGGCATATGTTGTTTGATTCAGTATCGCAGAACCGGGTACTAACGACACTTTCCGTACTGTTTCATTTCACTATCTCCTGATTATCCATGGAAAGAGCTTATGAGCTTGGTACATGGGCAATCAATCCCGTTTCCTTCACTTGCGGTAGGGATACTAACCGCATGCGCATGTGAGACGGAGGTAGCTCGCTAGAGGTTGGCTGTCACGAGGGCTGGGCGGGTTTTGGGGGCTCAGACCCGGGTAAATAAAAAACAAAAAGCAGAGCAATCACGTAGTAGGATACAGTTTTTCCAAACTATAAATTCACTAATTAAATTTAATTAATTAATTTTAGTTTTATACGTGGGAATAACTTCACAAAAGAGGCAAGGTATGCACAATAAATATATCCTCCCATTTGGGTTAAAACAAGTAATAACAGGATTTCGTAAAGAGATGATATTATGTTACAGGTTATGGGGTAGAACAGCTGTTTTAACGCAAGGGTTGTTATTTTGTTTATATTATTTGAATTTACTTAATAAAAACTAACCAAAGTTAAATTTTACTGTGTTCACTTGAAGAGGAATTTAAAAAAATTGTTTATATTCCTTGTTGTTTCCTTAAATACACAATAAAAAAGAATTATTATATTTCAAAGTATTTAAAATGGTAGCTATTCATTCATCTATTACTTTTATAAACCCATTACATACACCCATACATTATGAGAAAACAATGTAGTATTGGTAATAAAAAGTTGAGCGTCTACAGCTTACTGTTGGAGCTTTACATGCAGGTTATATAGAACGTACACAGTTACCATGGTTTTGTAGGAAAATTACTTCTATGATCAGGCCGTATTATTACGAGCTACGATTGTCATAAATAAATAAATAAATGCACACGAACTCACAAACAATATACTTTATTACCATGCACGTTTCCATTACATATGTCATCATCATCAGTGACACTTTTACAAATTTATAACAGCAAATGTAAATTAAATAAACTGACTTCCAGCGGGGCAGGGTTCTGGAAGCTGAGGATGCTAACCGGATGTGCATATGAGACGGAGTCACGTTGCTAGAGGTTAGCTGCCACGATGGCTGAGCAGGACCGAGTTCTGGAGGCTGAGGATACTAACCGCATGTGCATGTGAGACGGAGGCAGCCCGCTAGAGGTTGGCTGCCACGAGAGCTTAGTGGGGTCTGGTTCTGGAGGCGGAGGATTCTAACCGCATGTGCATGTGAGACGGATGCAGCTCGGTAGAGGTTGGCTGCCAACAGGGCTGAGCGGGGTCGAGTTCTTGAGGGTAAGGATACTAACCGGATGTGCATGTGAGACGAATGCAGCTCGCTAGAGGTTGGCTCCTAAGAGGGCTGAGCGGGGTCGGGTTGTAGAGGCTGAGGATTTTAACCGCATGTGAATGTGAGACGGAAGCAGCTAGCTAGAGGTTGGCTGCCACGAGGGCTGAGCGGGGTCGAGTTCTTGAGGCTGAGGAATCAAACCGCATGAGCATGTGAGACGGTGGCAGCTCGCAAGTGGTAGGCTGCTAAGAGGGCTGGGCGGGGTCGAGTTCTTGAGGCTGAGGAATCAAACCGCATGAGCATGTGAGACGGAGGCAGCTCGCAAGTGGTAGGCTGCTAAGAGGGCTGGGCGGGGTCGGGTTCTGGAGGCGGAGGATTCTACCTGCAATTGCATGTGAGACGAAATCAGCTCGTTAGAGGTTGGCATCTAGGAGGACTGGGTGGGGTCGGGTTCTGGAGGCTGAGGATACTAACCGCATGTGCGTGTGAGACGGAGGAAGCTCGCTAGAGGTTGGCTGCTAAGAGGGCTGAGCGCGGTCGGGTTCTTGAGGCTGAGGTTACTAACCGCAAGTGCATGTAAGACGGAGGCAGCTTGCTAGAGGTTGGCTGCTACTAGGGCTGAGCGGGGTTGGGTTCTTGAGGCTGAGGATTCTAACCGCATGAGCATGTGAGGCAGAGGCAGGTCGCTGGAGGTTGGCTGCTAAGAAGGCTGAGAGGGGTCAGGTTCTGGAGGATGAGGATACTAACCGCATGACCATGTTTGACGGAGGCAGCTCGATAGAGGTTGCTAAGAGGACTGAGCGTGGTCGGGTTCTAGAGGCTGAGGATTTTAACCGCATGTGCATGTGAGACGGTGGCAGCTCGCTAGAGATTGGCTGTTAAATGGACTGAGCGGGGTAGGGTTCTGGAGGCTGAGGATTCTAACTCGGGTTAAATAGGGAAAAAATATATTTAAAAAAACTTTTTTATGGAAGGCTTATTTCTATAATTAAATAAAACAGACCAGTAATAAATTTAACACCGTAGGCCCTATACGTAAAATGTGCCTAGCGCATTCTCCCCACCAATCCCAAGCGGATCCGCAATATTTGTCACTGACCTTACCATCTTACCATCCTGCTAAACGTCTTGTAGGCTACTCTTTCCTCCCACTATCTTCCGACTATCCATGGAAAGAGGTGATTAGAGGATAAACAACGTTGGTACCCTCATTGTGATGCTAATCGCACGTATATGTGAGAAGGATTGCGGCTTGCGAGAGGATGCCCACCACAAGCACAATACAGGACGCGTTTTGGGGACAGATTCTGGGTAATAACTCAAGACAGTTGCACTTGAGTGTTGGTACGCTTTCTTTCTTTCATTGGGAAGCCCTTCTATTTGGCAAACAATATTTTATCAATTTCCACACGAGCTAAAACAATGGAGAGTTATTGAACTGTTATTTGCGTGTCGGAAAACAAATTACAAGAAATATTTTCATACAATTTTATAATTTTATGTGTGAAATTGAGACATGCCACTTCTATTGAGGGATATGCTTTGGGGAAGGTTTATTGTTCACGAGTAGATCTACCGAGTAAGCAATGATCATCCAGGACCGGCAGACGAAGGGTATGGTATGGTACTATCACTTGCCTAAGCTGTGTTGTGTACTGGTAGGCGATGATGGGATACGCGCACCTGTCTTTCGACTTACTCCGCACCCAGAGGATTAAGAGTGGGAATAGAGAACCTGCCACTAGCATCCCCACGAAACCATTCCGGTGGGGCGTGACTCTTGATCGCGTGCTACCATTTTGGGGTTAGAATTTCCCTCCTCCTGAAGCCAGAATGAGAATTTGGTCGCAAATTGAGTACCATCCCGAATGTACCCAACTTCTACGACTTCAGCTAACCTCCGGATGTCGATTTGGACCTATTGCACCCTTTCAGTCAGCCAGGGAAATATCCGTCCCTTAAACCGAGTAAAGTATACAGACTCCATCCTGTTCCCCGGAAGGTGGGAATGGGGGGGGGGGTTATGGATGTATAGGTAAACTTACTTGGAACTGCCCTCGCCATGCGCTAAGAGCCCATTAAATGTCGGCTAATTAGTTCCCTTGATAGTGCGTTGTCCGTACGTCTCGATCTCGCCTTTGTGTCGATAGTTGATTCTGTTTTCGCTGCGTGTGCTGTCGATATTCGGTAGGATCTAGCGACGTTGAGACCTATATCGGCTCCCAGATGTCTGCCATTTGCTTGTCCGTCTTCTAATGGCGTTTAATAAACTTTGCAGCCTCGTTAGAAATCGTTCAACCGCTTTTGTCACGAAACCGACGAGTCATCGTCTGCAACGAACCGCGAGTCTCAGCGAACAAACAGAGCCAACTAGGCAACCCAGCATTCCCACGTAGCCACTCGTTGGACGAATCCAAAGCTATCAGAGCGACGCGAACTATTTACTCAGCTTCTGCACAGATTGTCCGAGTATAAAGGCGACCATAATTTTTGCCCCAAATTTGGACCAGCTTCGATTTCTTTTAGTTTTTACACAACCTCAATCCAGAAACACTCATTCAAATGTACAAACGTAATGTTCCTTTGTAAAAATGAGACTGTTTTCTTACATTACATTGTTATGCTGTTTAGGCCTAACTATTTTATAGTCTAGCAAATATGTATCTAATTAAGACAGGTTAGGTTACAAGAAACATTAGCTCAACCATCCAATGCAGCAACCTGACAGCTTACGTCGAGACAATTGCTGTTTTCTTACATTACATTGTTATACTGTTTAGGCCTAACTATTTTATAGTCTGGCAAATATGTATCTAATTAAGACAGGTTAGGTTACAAGAAAAATTAGCGCAACCATCCAATGCAGCAACCTGACAGCTTACGTCGAGACAATTGCTGTTTTCTTACATTACATTGTTATACTGTTTAGGCCTAACTATTTTATAGTCTGGCAAATATGTATCTAATTAAGACAGGTTAGGTTACAAGAAAAATTAGCGCAACCATCCAATGCAGCAACCTGACAGCTTACGTCGAGACAATTCCTGTTTTCTTACATTACATTGTTATACTGTTTAGGCCTAACTATTTTATAGTCTGGCAAATATGTATCTAATTAAGACAGGTTAGGTTACAAGAAAAATTAGCTCAACCATCCAATGCAGCAACCTGACAGCTTACGTCGAGACAATTGCTGTTTTCTTACATTACATTGTTATACTGTTTAGGCCTAACTATTTTACAGTCTAGCAAATATGTATCTAATTAAGACAGGTTAGGTTACAAGAAAAATTAGCGCAACCATCCAATGCAGCAACCTGACAGATTACGTCGAGACAATTGCTGTTTTCTTACATTACATTGTTATACTGTTTAGGCCTAACTATTTTACAGTCTAGCAAATATGTATCTAATTAAGACAGGTTAGGTTACAAGAAAAATTAGCGCAACCATCCAATGCAGCAACCTGACAGATTACGTCGAGACAATTCCTGTTTTCTTACATTACATTGTTATACTGTTTAGGCCTAACTATTTTACAGTCTAGTAAAAATGTATTCAATTAGGACAGGTTAGGTTACAAGAAAAATTAGCTCAACCGTCCATTGCAGCAACCTGACAGATTACGTCGAGACAATTGCTGTTTTCTTACATTACATTGTTATACTGTTTAGGCCTAACTATTTTATAGTCTAGCAAATATGTATCTAATTAGGACAGGTTAGGTTACAAGAAAAATTAGCTCAACCGTCCATTGCAGCAACCTGACAGATTACGTCGAGACAATTGCTGTTTTCTTACATTACATTGTTATACTGTTTAGGCCTAACTATTTTATAGTCTAGCAAATATGTATCTAATTAGGACAGGTTAGGTTATAAGAAAAAGCGCAACCATCCAATGCAGCAACCTGACAGCTTACGTCGAGACAATTGCTGTTTTCTTACATTACATTGTTATACTGTTTAGGCCTAACTATTTTATAGTCTGGCAAATATGTATCTAATTAAGACAGGTTAGGTTACAAGAAAAATTAGCGCAACCATCCAATGCAGCAACCTGACAGATTACGTCGAGACAATTGCTGTTTTCTTACATTACATTGTTATACTGTTTAGGCCTAACTATTTTACAGTCTAGTAAAAATGTATTCAATTAGGACAGGTTAGGTTACAAGAAAAATTAGCTCAACCGTCCATTGCAGCAACCTGACAGATTACGTCGAGACAATTCCTGTTTTCTTACATTACATTGTTATACTGTTTAGGCCTAACTATTTTACAGTCTAGTAAAAATGTATTCAATTAGGACAGGTTAGGTTACAAGAAAAATTAGCTCAACCGTCCATTGCAGCAACCTGACAGATTACGTCGAGACAATTCCTGTTTTCTTACATTACATTGTTATACTGTTTAGGCCTAACTATTTTACAGTCTAACAAAAATGTATCCAATTAGGACAGGTTAGGTTACAAGAAAAATTAGCGCAACCATCCAATGCAGCAACCTGACAGCTTACGTCGAGACAATTGCTGTTTTCTTATATTACATTATTATACTGTTTAGGCCAAACTATTTTACAGTCTAGCAAAACTGTATCAAATTAGGATAGGTTAGGTTACAAGAAACATTAGCGCAACCGTCCATTGCAGCAACCTGACAGCTTACGTCGAGACAATTCCTGTTTTCTTACATTACATTGTTATACTGTTTAGGCTTAAATATTTTACAGTCTAGTAAAAATGTATCCAATTAAGACAGGTTAGGTTACAAGAAACATTAGCGCAACCATCCAATGCAGCAACCTGACAGATTACGTCGAGACAATTGCTGTTTTCTTACATTACATTGTTATACTGTTTAGGCCTAACTATTTTATAGTCTAGCAAATATGTATCTAATTAAGACAGGTTAGGTTATAAGAAAAAGCGCAACCATCCAATGCAGCAACCTGACAGCTTACGTCGAGACGACTGCTGTTTTCTTGTTTTATATCCAAAGCTAACTGGATAATTGCTATTTGTGTAGTTGAGTAAAACCAAAGAATTCCATGAGACACCAAAATATAAAAATGTCCAATAGCATGATGTAAGTTGCCATGCAACACCAGAGTTAGGGTGATCCCGGTTCACTTTGACAATTGTTTAGTTCCCTTTACTAAATTTAATTTATTATTTTTGTTTTAATTTCCGCGACGCCTACAGAAACCCTTTGGATGGACATAAATATACAATTTCGCGTCAATATAATTTCCGTCAGATTAATAGCGTCAGTATAAATTCCATCAGGTTGCGCTATGAGTCAACCCAAAAAGAATAAAGTGATAACATATGATTTAATATATCAGCTGATTTTATGTTTACGTTATTTTGTAAAACAACTGTTTTAACACGTAGGTTATGTTACATTATTTATTTAACATTGTTAAGGAAAAAAGTTATTATTAAATAGTTTTGATCAGTTAATAAATGTATTTTTTTTTTAAATTTTAATAAATATCAATACATTATAACGACAATATGAGGTAATGTATTTTTCCAATAATCTAATTTCTTAAATGAAGTCATTCTTAGGAGTGTCTAATAACAAATGTTTTCTGTAGACGAGGCTGTAATGGGTGTCCTACACCCCGAGGCCTAACTCCTCGAGTGTTACTACTAAACCTACACAAACCAGAAACTCTGTTGATATATAATAACATGGCTGTATAGTGAGACACTATCATATAATGCTGTAATGGGTTCCCTACACCCCGAGGCCTACCTCCTCGAGTGTTACTACTAAACCTACACAAACCAGAAACTCTGTTGATATATAATAACATGGCTGTATAGTGAGACACTATCATATAATGCTGTAATGGGTTCCCTACACCCCGAGGCCTAACTCCTCGAGTGTTACTACTAAACCTACACAAACCAGAAACTCTGTTGATATATAATAACATGGCTGTATAGTGAGACACTATCATATAATGCTGTAATAGGTTCCCTACACCCCGAGGCCTACCTCCTCGAGTGTTACTACTAAACCTACACAAACCAGAAACTCTGTTGATATATAATAACATGGCTGTATAGTGAGACACTATCATATAATGCTGTAATGGGTTCCCTACACCCCGAGGCCTACCTCCTCGAGTGTTACTACTAAACCTACACAAACCAGAAACTCTGTTGATATATAATAACATGGCTGTATAGTGAGACACTATCATATAATGCTGTAATGGGTTCCCTACACCCCGAGGCCTAACTCCTCGAGTGTTACTACTAAACCTGCACAAACCAGAAACTCTGTTGATATATAATAACATGGCTGTATAGTGAGACACTATCATATAATGCTGTAATGGGTTCCCTACACCCGAGGCCTAACTCCTCGAGTGTTACTACTAAACCTACACAAACCAGAAACTCTGTTGATATATAATAACATGGCTGTATAGTGAGACACTATCATATAATGCTGTAATGGGTTCCCTACACCCCGAGGCCTAACTTCTCGAGTGTTACTACTAAACCTACACAAACCAGCAACTCTGTTGATATATATTAACATGGCTGTAAAGTGAGACACTATCATATAATGCTGTAATGGGTTCCCTACACCCCGAGGCCTAACTCCTCGAGTGTTACTACTAAACCTACACAAACCAGAAACTCTGTTGATATATAATAACATGGCTCATAGTGAGACACTATCATATAATGCTGTAATGGGTTCCCTACACCCCGAGGCCTACCTCCTCGAGTGTTACTACTAAACCTACACAAACCAGAAACTCTGTTGATATATAATAACATGGCTGTATAGTGAGACACTATCATATAATGCTGTAATGGGTTCCCTACAACCCGAGGCCTAACTCCTCGAGTGTTACTACTAAACCTACACAAACCAGAAACTCTGTTGATATATAATAACATGGCTGTATAGTGAGACACTATCATATAATGCTGTAATGGGTTCCCTACACCCGAGGCCTAACTCCTCGAGTGTTACTACTAAACCTACACAAACCAGAAACTCTGTTGATATATAATAACATGGCTGTATAGTGAGACACTATCATATAATGCTGTAATGGGTTCCCTACACCCGAGGCCTAACTCCTCGAGTGTTACTACTAAACCTACACAAACCAGAAACTCTGTTGATATATAATAACATGGCTGTATAGTGAGACACTATCATATAATGCTGTAATGGGTTCCCTACACCCCGAGGCCTAACTCCTCGAGTGTTACTACTAAACCTACACAAACCAGAAATTCTGTTGATATATAATAACATGGCTGTATAGTGAGACACTATCATATAATGCTGTAATGGGTGTCCTACACCCCGAGGCCTAACTCCTCGAGTGTTACTACTAAACCTACACAAACCAGAAACTCTGTTGATATATAATAACATGGCTGTATAGTGAGACACTATCATATAATGCTGTAATGGGTGTCCTACACCCCGAGGCCTAACTCCTCGAGTGTTACTACTAAACCTACACAAACCAGAAACTCTGTTGATATATAATAACATGGCTGTATAGTGAGACACTATCATATAATGCTGTAATGGGTTCCCTACACCCCGAGGCCTAACTCCTCAAGTGTTACTACTAAACCTGCACAAACCAGAAACTCTGTTGATTTATAATAACATGGCTGTATAGTGAGACACTATCATATAATGCTGTAATGGGTTCCCTACACACCGAGGCCTAACTCCTCGAGTGTTACTACTAAACCTACACGAACCAGAAACTCTGTTGATATATAATAACATGGCTGTATAGTGAGACACTATCATATAATGCTGTAATGGGTTCCCTACACCCCGAGGCCTAACTCCTCGAGTGTTACTACTAAACCTACACAAACCAGAAACTCTGTTGATATATAATAACAAGGCTGTATAGTGAGACACTATCATATAATGCTGTA
This sequence comes from Prosapia bicincta, assembly GCA_036971475.1. Taxonomy (NCBI): domain Eukaryota; kingdom Metazoa; phylum Arthropoda; class Insecta; order Hemiptera; family Cercopidae; genus Prosapia; species Prosapia bicincta. The sequence continues at coordinate 1,389,371 of JBAIZL010000005.1, forward strand.
ATGGGTTCCCTACACCCCGAGGCCTAACTCCTCGAGTGTTACTACTAAACCTACACAAACCAGAAACTCTGTTGATATATAATAACATGGCTGTATAGTGAGACACTATCATATAATGCTGTAATGGGTTCCCTAAACCCCGAGGCCTACCTCCTCGAGTGTTACTACTAAACCTACACAAACCAGGTACTCTGTTGATATATAATAACATGGCTGTATAGTGAGACACTATCATATAATGCTGTAATGGGTTCCCTACACCCCGAGGCCTAACTCCTCGAGTGTTACTACTAAACCTACACTAACCAGAAACTCTGTTGATATATAATAACATGGCTGTATAGTGAGACACTATCATATAATGCTGTAATGGGTTCCCTACACCCCGAGGCCTAACTCCTCGAGTGTTACTACTAAACCTACACAAACCAGAAACTCTGTTGATATATAATAACATGGCTGTATAGTGAGACACTATCATATAATGCTGTAATGGGTTCCCTACACCCGAGGCCTAACTCCTCGAGTGTTACTACTAAACCTACACAAACCAGAAACTCTGTTGATATATAATAACATAGCTGTATAGTGAGACACTATCATATAATGCTGTAATGGGTTCCCTACACCCGAGGCCTAACTCCTCGAGTGTTACTACTAAACCTACACAAACCAGAAACTCTGTTGATATATAATAACATGGCTGTATAGTGAGACACTATCATATAATGCTGTAATGGGTTCCCTACACCCCGAGGCCTAACTCCTCGAGTGTTACTAATAAACCTACACAAACCAGAAACTCTGTTGATATATAATAACATGGCTGTATAGTGAGACACTATCATATAATGCTGTAATGGGTTCCCTACACCCCGAGGCCTAACTCCTCGAGTGTTACTACTAAACCTACACAAACCAGAAACTCTGTTGATATATAATAACATGGCTGTATAGTGAGACACTATCATATAATGCTGTAATGGGTTCCCTACACCCGAGGCCTAACTCCTCGAGTGTTACTACTAAACCTACACAAACCAGAAACTCTGTTGATATATAATAACATAGCTGTATAGTGAGACACTATCATATAATGCTGTAATGGGTTCCCTACACCCCGAGGCCTAACTCCTCGAGTGTTACTACTAAACCTACACAAACCAGAAACTCTGTTGATATATAATAACATGGCTGTATAGTGAGACACTATCATATAATGCTGTAATGGGTTCCCTACACCCCGAGGCCTAACTCCTCGAGTGTTACTACTAAACCTACACAAACCAGAAACTCTGTTGATATATAATAACATGGCTGTATAGTGAGACACTATCATATAATGCTGTAATGGGTTCCCTACACCCCGAGGCCTAACTCCTCGAGTGTTACTACTAAACCTACACAAACCAGCAACTCTGTTGATATATAATAACATAGCTGTGTAGTGAGACACTATCATATAATGCTGTAATGGGTTCCCTACACCCCGAGGCCTAACTCCTCGAGTGTTACTACTAAACCTACACAAACCAGAAACTCTGTTGATATATAATAACATGGCTGTATAGTGAGACACTATCATATAATGCTGTAATGGGTTCCCTACACCCCGAGGCCTAACTCCTCGAGTGTTACTACTAAACCTACACAAACCAGAAACTCTGTTGATATATAATAACATGGCTGTATAGTGAGACACTATCATATAATGCTGTAATGGGTTCCCTACACCCCGAGGCCTAACTCCTCGAGTGTTACTACTAAACCTACTCAAACCAGAAACTCTGTTGATATATAATAACATGGCTGTATAGTGAGACACTATCATATAATGCTGTAATGGGTTCCCTACACCCGAGGCCTAACTCCTCGAGTGTTACTACTAAACCTACACAAACCAGAACTTCTGTTGATATATAATAACATGGCTGTATAGTGAGACACTATCATATAATGCTGTAATGGGTGTCCTACACCCCGAGGCCTAACTCCTCGAGTGTTACTACTAAACCTGCACAAACCAGAAACTCTGTTGATATATAATAACATGGCTGTATAGTGAGACACTATCATATAATGCTGTAATGGGTTCCCTACACCCCGAGGCCTACCTCCTCGAGTGTTACTACTAAACCTACACAAACCAGAAACTCTGTTGATATATAATAACATGGCTGTATAGTGAGACACTATCATATAATGCTGTAATGGGTTCCCTACACCCCGAGGCCTAACTTCTCGAGTGTTACTACTAAACCTACAAAAACCAGAAACTCTGTTGATATATAATAACATGGCTGTATAGTGAGACACTATCATATAATGCTGTAATAGGTTCCCTACACCCCGAGGCCTAACTCCTCGAGTGTTACTACTAAACCTACACAAACCAGAAACTCTGTTGATATATAATAACATGGCTGTATAGTGAGACACTATCATATAATGCTGTAATGGGTTCCCTACACCCCGAGGCCTAACTCCTCGAATGTTACTACTAAACCTACACAAACCAGAAACTCTGTTGATATATAATAACATGGCTGTATAGTGAGACACTATCATATAATGCTGTAATGGGTTCCCTACACCCCGAGGCCTAACTCCTCGAGTGTTACTACTAAACCTACACAAACCAGAAACTCTGTTGATATATAATAACATGGCTGTATAGTGAGACACTATCATATAATGCTCTAATGGGTTCCCTACACCCCGAGGCCTAACTCCTCGAGTGTTACTACTAAACCTACACAAACCAGAAACTCTGTTGATATATAATAACATGGCTGTATAGTGAGACACTATCATATAATGCTGTAATGGGTTCCCTACACCCCGAGGCCTAACTCCTCGAGTGTTACTACTAAACCTACACAAACCAGAAACTCTGTTGATATATAATAACATGGCTGTATAGTGAGACACTATCATATAATGCTGTAATGGGTTCCCTACACCCGAGGCCTAACTCCTCGAGTGTTACTACTAAACCTACACAAACCAGAAACTCTGTTGATATATAATAACATAGCTGTATAGTGAGACACTATCATATAATGCTGTAATGGGTTCCCTACACCCGAGGCCTAACTCCTCGAGTGTTACTACTAAACCTACACAAACCAGAAACTCTGTTGATATATAATAACATGGCTGTATAGTGAGACACTATCATATAATGCTGTAATGGGTTCCCTACACCCCGAGGCCTACCTCCTCGAGTGTTACTACTAAACCTGCACAAACCAGAAACTCTGTTGATATATAATAACATGGCTGTATAGTGAGACACTATCATATAATGCTGTAATGGGTTCCCTACACCCGAGGCCTAACTCCTCGAGTGTTACTACTAAACCTACACAAACCAGAAACTCTGTTGATATATAATAACATGGCTGTATAGTGAGACACTATCATATAATGCTGTAATGGGTTCCCTACACCCGAGGCCTAACTCCTCGAGTGTTACTACTAAACCTACACAAACCAGAAACTCTGTTAATATATATTAACATGGCTGTATAGTGAGACACTATCATATAATGCTGTAATGGGTTACCTACACCCGAGGCCTAACTCCTCGAGTGTTACTACTAAACCTACACAAACCAGAAACTCTGTTAATATATATTAACATGGCTGTATAGTGAGACACTATCATATAATGCTGTAATGGGTTCCCTACACCCGAGGCCTAACTCCTCGAGTGTTACTACTAAACCTACACAAACCAGAAACTCTGTTAATATATATTAACATGGCTGTATAGTGAGACACTATCATATAATGCTGTAATGGGTTCCCTACACCCCGAGGCCTAACTCCTCGAGTGTTACTACTAAACCTGCACAAACCAGAAACTCTGTTGATATATATTAACATGGCTGTATAGTGAGACACTATCATATAATGCTGTAATGGGTTCCCTACACCCCGAGGCCTACCTCCTCGAGTGTTACTACTAAACCTGCACAAACCAGAAACTCTGTTGATATATATTAACATGGCTGTATAGTGAGACACTATCATATAATGCTGTAATGGGTTACCTACACCCCGAGGCCTACCTCCTCGAGTGTTACTACTAAACCTACACAAACCAGAAACTCTGTTGATATATATTAACATGGCTGTATAGTGAGACACTATCATATAATGCTGTAATGGGTTCCCTACACCCCGAGGCCTAACTCCTCGAGTGTTACTACTAAACCTACACAAACCAGAAACTCTGTTGATATATAATAACATGGCTGTATAGTGAGACACTATCATATGATGCTGTAATGGGTTCCCTACACCCCGAGGCCTAACTCCTCGAGTGTTACTACTAAACCTACACAAACCAGAAACTCTGTTAATATATATTAACATGGCTGTATAGTGAGACACTATCATATAATGCTGTAATGGGTTCCCTACACCCCGAGGCCTACCTCCTCGAGTGTTACTACTAAACCTACACAAACCAGAAACTCTGTTGATATATAATAACATGGCTGTATAGTGAGACACTATCATATAATGCTGTAATGGGTTCACTACATCCCGAGGCCTACCTCCTCGAGTGTTACTACTAAACCTACACAAACCAGAAACTCTGTTGATATATAATAACATGGCTGTATAGTGAGACACTATCATATAATGCTGTAATGGGTTCACTACATCCCGAGGCCTACCTCCTCGAGTGTTACTACTAAACCTGCACAAACCAGAAACTCTGTTGATATATATTAACATGGCTGTATAGTGAGACACTATCATATAATGCTGTAATGGGTTACCTACACCCCGAGGCCTACCTCCTCGAGTGTTACTACTAAACCTACACAAACCAGAAACTCTGTTGATATATATTAACATGGCTGTATAGTGAGACACTATCATATAATGCTGTAATGGGTTCCCTACACCCGAGGCCTAACTCCTCGAGTGTTACTACTAAACCTACACAAACCAGAAACTCTGTTGATATATAATAACATGGCTGTATAGTGAGACACTATCATATAATGCTGTAATGGGTTCCCTACACCCCGAGGCCTAACTTCTCGAGTGTTACTACTAAACCTACACAAACCAGAAACTCTGTTGATATATAATAACATGGCTGTATAGTGAGACACTATCATATGATGCTGTAATGGGTTCCCTACACCCCGAGGCCTAACTCCTCGAGTGTTACTACTAAACCTACACAAACCAGAAACTCTGTTGATATATAATAACATGGCTGTATAGTGAGACACTATCATATAATGCTGTAATGGGTTCCCTACACCCCGAGGCCTAACTCCTCGAGTGTTACTACTAAACCTACACAAACCAGAAACTCTGTTGATATATAATAACATGGCTGTATAGTGAGACACTATCATATAATGCTGTAATGGGTTCCCTACACCCCGAGGCCTAACTTCTCGAGTGTTACTACTAAACCTACACAAACCAGAAACTCTGTTGATATATAATAACATGGCTGTATAGTGAGACACTATCATATGATGCTGTAATGGGTGCCCTACACCCCGAGGCCTAACTCCTCGAGTGTTACTACTAAACCTACACAAACCAGAAACTCTGTTGATATATATTAACATGGCTGTATAGTGAGACACTATCATATAATGCTCTAATGGGTTCCCTACACCCCGAGGCCTAACTCCTCGAGTGTTACTACTAAACCTACACAAACCAGAAACTCTGTTGATATATAATAACATGGCTGTATAGTGAGACACTATCATATAATGCTGTAATGGGTTCCCTACACCCCGAGGCCTACCTCCTCGAGTGTTACTACTAAACCTACACAAACCAGAAACTCTGTTGATATATAATAACATGGCTGTATAGTGAGACACTATCATATAATGCTGTAATGGGTTCCCTACACCCCGAGGCCTAACTCCTCGAGTGTTACTACTAAACCTACACAAACCAGAAACTCTGTTGATATATAATAACATGGCTGTATAGTGAGACACTATCATATAATGCTGTAATGGGTTCCCTACACCCCGAGGCCTACCTCCTCGAGTGTTACTACTAAACCTACACAAACCAGAAACTCTGTTGATATATAATAACATGGCTGTATAGTGAGACACTATCATATAATGCTGTAATGGGTTCCCTACACCCCGAGGCCTAACTCCTCGAGTGTTACTACTAAACCTGCACAAACCAGAAACTCTGTTGATATATAATAACATGGCTGTATAGTGAGACACTATCATATAATGCTGTAATGGGTTCCCTACACCCGAGGCCTAACTCCTCGAGTGTTACTACTAAACCTACACAAACCAGAAACTCTGTTGATATATAATAACATGGCTGTATAGTGAGACACTATCATATAATGCTGTAATGGGTTCCCTACACCCGAGGCCTAACTCCTCGAGTGTTACTACTAAACCTGCACAAACCAGAAACTCTGTTGATATATAATAACATGGCTGTATAGTGAGACACTATCATATAATGCTGTAATGGGGTCCCTACACCCCGAGGCCTAACTCCTCGAGTGTTACTACTAAACCTACACAAACCAGAAACTCTGTTGATATATATTAACATGGCTGTATAGTGAGACACTATCATATAATGCTGTAATGGGTTCCCTACACCCCGAGGCCTAACTTCTCGAGTGTTACTACTAAACCTACACAAACCAGCAACTCTGTTGATATATATTAACATGGCTGTAAAGTGAGACACTATCATATAATGCTGTAATGGGTTCCCTACACCCCGAGGCCTAACTCCTCGAGTGTTACTACTAAACCTACACAAACCAGAAACTCTGTTGATATATAATAACATGGCTCATAGTGAGACACTATCATATAATGCTGTAATGGGTTCCCTACACCCCGAGGCCTACCTCCTCGAGTGTTACTACTAAACCTACACAAACCAGAAACTCTGTTGATATATAATAACATGGCTGTATAGTGAGACACTATCATATAATGCTGTAATGGGTTCCCTACACCCCGAGGCCTAACTCCTCGAGTGTTACTACTAAACCTACACAAACCAGAAACTCTGTTGATATATAATAACATGGCTGTATAGTGAGACACTATCATATAATGCTGTAATGGGTGTCCTACACCCCGAGGCCTAACTCCTCGAGTGTTACTACTAAACCTACACAAACCAGAAACTCTGTTGATATATAATAACATGGCTGTATAGTGAGACACTATCATATAATGCTGTAATGGGTGTCCTACACCCCGAGGCCTAACTCCTCGAGTGTTACTACTAAACCTACACAAACCAGAAACTCTGTTGATATATAATAACATGGCTGTATAGTGAGACACTATCATATAATGCTGTAATGGGTTCCCTACACCCCGAGGCCTAACTCCTCGAGTGTTACTACTAAACCTACACAAACCAGAAATTCTGTTGATATATAATAACATGGCTGTATAGTGAGACACTATCATATAATGCTGTAATGGGTGTCCTACACCCCGAGGCCTAACTCCTCGAGTGTTACTACTAAACCTACACAAACCAGAAACTCTGTTGATATATAATAACATGGCTGTATAGTGAGACACTATCATATAATGCTGTAATGGGTGTCCTACACCCCGAGGCCTAACTCCTCGAGTGTTACTACTAAACCTACACAAACCAGAAACTCTGTTGATATATAATAACATGGCTGTATAGTGAGACACTATCATATAATGCTATAATGGGTTCCCTACACCCCGAGGCCTAACTCCTCAAGTGTTACTACTAAACCTGCACAAACCAGAAACTCTGTTGATTTATAATAACATGGCTGTATAGTGAGACACTATCATATAATGCTGTAATGGGTTCCCTACACACCGAGGCCTAACTCCTCGAGTGTTACTACTAAACCTACACAAACCAGAAACTCTGTTGATATATAATAACATGGCTGTATAGTGAGACACTATCATATAATGCTGTAATGGGTGTCCTACACCCCGAGGCCTAACTCCTCGAGTGTTACTACTAAACCTACACAAACCAGAAACTCTGTTGATATATAATAACATGGCTGTATAGTGAGACACTATCATATAATGCTGTAATGGGTTCCCTAAACCCCGAGGCCTACCTCCTCGAGTGTTACTACTAAACCTACACAAACCAGAAACTCTGTTGATATATAATAACATGGCTGTATAGTGAGACACTATCATATAATGCTGTAATGGGTTCCCTACACCCCGAGGCCTAACTCCTCGAGTGTTACTACTAAACCTACACTAACCAGAAACTCTGTTGATATATAATAACATGGCTGTATAGTGAGACACTATCATATAATGCTGTAATGGGTTCCCTACACCCCGAGGCCTAACTCCTCGAGTGTTACTACTAAACCTACACAAACCAGAAACTCTGTTGATATATAATAACATGGCTGTATAGTGAGACACTATCATATAATGCTGTAATGGGTTCCCTACACCCGAGGCCTAACTCCTCGAGTGTTACTACTAAACCTACACAAACCAGAAACTCTGTTGATATATAATAACATAGCTGTATAGTGAGACACTATCATATAATGCTGTAATGGGTTCCCTACACCCGAGGCCTAACTCCTCGAGTGTTACTACTAAACCTACACAAACCAGAAACTCTGTTGATATATAATAACATGGCTGTATAGTGAGATACTATCATATAATGCTGTAATGGGTTCCCTACACCCCGAGGCCTAACTCCTCGAGTGTTACTACTAAACCTACACAAACCAGAAACTCTGTTGATATATAATAACATGGCTGTATAGTGAGACACTATCATATAATGCTGTAATGGGTTCCCTACACCCCGAGGCCTAACTCCTCGAGTGTTACTACTAAACCTACACAAACCAGAAACTCTGTTGATATATAATAACATGGCTGTATAGTGAGACACTATCATATAATGCTGTAATGGGTTCCCTACACCCGAGGCCTAACTCCTCGAGTGTTACTACTAAACCTACACAAACCAGAAACTCTGTTGATATATAATAACATAGCTGTATAGTGAGACACTATCATATAATGCTGTAATGGGTTCCCTACACCCCGAGGCCTAACTCCTCGAGTGTTACTACTAAACCTACACAAACCAGAAACTCTGTTGATATATAATAACATGGCTGTATAGTGAGACACTATCATATAATGCTGTAATGGGTTCCCTACACCCCGAGGCCTAACTCCTCGAGTGTTACTACTAAACCTACACAAACCAGAAACTCTGTTGATATATAATAACATGGCTGTATAGTGAGACACTATCATATAATGCTGTAATGGGTTCCCTACACCCCGAGGCCTAACTCCTCGAGTGTTACTACTAAACCTACACAAACCAGCAACTCTGTTGATATATAATAACATAGCTGTGTAGTGAGACACTATCATATAATGCTGTAATGGGTTCCCTACACCCCGAGGCCTAACTCCTCGAGTGTTACTACTAAACCTACACAAACCAGAAACTCTGTTGATATATAATAACATGGCTGTATAGTGAGACACTATCATATAATGCTGTAATGGGTTCCCTACACCCCGAGGCCTAACTCCTCGAGTGTTACTACTAAACCTACACAAACCAGAAACTCTGTTGATATATAATAACATGGCTGTATAGTGAGACACTATCATATAATGCTGTAATGGGTTCCCTACACCCCGAGGCCTAACTCCTCGAGTGTTACTACTAAACCTACTCAAACCAGAAACTCTGTTGATATATAATAACATGGCTGTATAGTGAGACACTATCATATAATGCTGTAATGGGTTCCCTACACCCGAGGCCTAACTCCTCGAGTGTTACTACTAAACCTACACAAACCAGAACTTCTGTTGATATATAATAAAATGGCTGTATAGTGAGACACTATCATATAATGCTGTAATGGGTGTCCTACACCCCGAGGCCTAACTCCTCGAGTGTTACTACTAAACCTGCACAAACCAGAAACTCTGTTGATATATAATAACATGGCTGTATAGTGAGACACTATCATATAATGCTGTAATGGGTTCCCTACACCCCGAGGCCTACCTCCTCGAGTGTTACTACTAAACCTACACAAACCAGAAACTCTGTTGATATATAATAACATGGCTGTATAGTGAGACACTATCATATAATGCTGTAATGGGTTCCCTACACCCCGAGGCCTAACTTCTCGAGTGTTACTACTAAACCTACAAAAACCAGAAACTCTGTTGATATATAATAACATGGCTGTATAGTGAGACACTATCATATAATGCTGTAATAGGTTCCCTACACCCCGAGGCCTAACTCCTCGAGTGTTACTACTAAACCTACACAAACCAGAAACTCTGTTGATATATAATAACATGGCTGTATAGTGAGACACTATCATATAATGCTGTAATGGGTTCCCTACACCCCGAGGCCTAACTCCTCGAATGTTACTACTAAACCTACACAAACCAGAAACTCTGTTGATATATAATAACATGGCTGTATAGTGAGACACTATCATATAATGCTGTAATGGGTTCCCTACACCCCGAGGCCTAACTCCTCGAGTGTTACTACTAAACCTACACAAACCAGAAACTCTGTTGATATATAATAACATGGCTGTATAGTGAGACACTATCATATAATGCTCTAATGGGTTCCCTACACCCCGAGGCCTAACTCCTCGAGTGTTACTACTAAACCTACACAAACCAGAAACTCTGTTGATATATAATAACATGGCTGTATAGTGAGACACTATCATATAATGCTGTAATGGGTTCCCTACACCCCGAGGCCTAACTCCTCGAGTGTTACTACTAAACCTACACAAACCAGAAACTCTGTTGATATATAATAACATGGCTGTATAGTGAGACACTATCATATAATGCTGTAATGGGTTCCCTACACCCGAGGCCTAACTCCTCGAGTGTTACTACTAAACCTACACAAACCAGAAACTCTGTTGATATATAATAACATAGCTGTATAGTGAGACACTATCATATAATGCTGTAATGGGTTCCCTACACCCCGAGGCCTAACTCCTCGAGTGATACTACTAAACCTACACAAACCAGAAACTCTGTTGTTATATATTAACATGACTGTATAGTGAGACACTATCATATAATGCTGTAATGGGTTCCCTACACCCGAGGCCTAACTCCTCGAGTGTTACTACTAAACCTGCACAAACCAGAAACTCTGTTGATATATATTAACATGGCTGTATAGTGAGACACTATCATATAATGCTGTAATGGGTTACCTACACCCCGAGGCCTACCTCCTCGAGTGTTACTACTAAACCTACACAAACCAGAAACTCTGTTGATATATATTAACATGGCTGTATAGTGAGACACTATCATATAATGCTGTAATGGGTTCCCTACACCCCGAGGCCTAACTCCTCGAGTGTTACTACTAAACCTACACAAACCAGAAACTCTGTTGATATATAATAACATGGCTGTATAGTGAGACACTATCATATGATGCTGTAATGGGTTCCCTACACCCCGAGGCCTAACTCCTCGAGTGTTACTACTAAACCTACACAAACCAGAAACTCTGTTGATATATATTAACATGGCTGTATAGTGAGACACTATCATATAATGCTCTAATGGGTTCCCTACACCCCGAGGCCTAACTCCTCCAGTGTTACTACTAAACCTACACAAACCAGAAACTCTGTTGATATATAATAACATGGCTGTATAGTGAGACACTATCATATAATGCTGTAATGGGTTCCCTACACCCCGAGGCCTAACTCCTCGAGTGTTACTACTAAACCTACACAAACCAGAAACTCTGTTGATATATAATAACATGGCTGTATAGTGAGACACTATCATATAATGCTGTAATGGGTTCCCTACACCCGAGGCCTAACTCCTCGAGTGTTACTACTAAACCTACACAAACCAGAAACTCTGTTGATATATAATAACATAGCTGTATAGTGAGACACTATCATATAATGCTGTAATGGGTTCCCTACACCCCGAGGCCTAACTCCTCGAGTGTTACTACTAAACCTACACAAACCAGAAACTCTGTTGATATATATTAACATGACTGTATAGTGAGACACTATCATATAATGCTGTAATGGGTTCCCTACACCCGAGGCCTAACTCCTCGAGTGTTACTACTAAACCTGCACAAACCAGAAACTCTGTTGATATATAATTACATGGCTGTATAGTGAGACACTATCATATAATGCTGTAATGGGTTCCCTACACCCCGAGGCCTAACTCCTCGAGTGTTACTACTAAACCTACACAAACCAGAAACTCTGTTGATATATAATAACATGGCTGTATAGTGAGACACTATCATATAATGCTGTAATGGGTTCCCTACACCCGAGGCGTAACTCCTCGAGTGTTACTACTAAACCTACACAAACCAGAAACTCTGTTGATATATAATAACATGGCTGTATAGTGAGACACTATCATATAATGCTGTAATGGGTTCCCTACACCCGAGGCCTAACTCCTCGAATGTTACTACTAAACCTACACAAACCAGAAACTCTGTTGATATATAATAACATGGCTGTATAGTGAGACACTATCATATAATGCTGTAATGGGTTCCCTACACCTCGAGGCCTAACTCCTCCAGTGTTACTACTAAACCTACACAAACCAGAAACTCTGTTGATATATAATAACATGGCTGTATAGTGAGACACTATCATATAATGCTGTAATGGGTTCCCTACACCCGAGGCCTAACTCCTCGAGTGTTACTACTAAACCTACACAAACCAGAAACTCTGTTGATATATAATAACATGGCTGTATAGTGAGACACTATCATATAATGCTGTAATGGGTTCCCTACACCCCGAGGCCTAACTCCTCCAGTGTTACTACTAAACCTACACAAACCAGAAACTCTGTTGATATATAATAACATGGCTGTATAGTGAGACACTATCATATAATGCTGTAATGGGTTCCCTACACCCGAGGCCTAACTCCTCGAGTAATACTACTAAACCTACACAAACCAGAAACTCTGTTGATATATAATAACATGGCTGTATAGTGAGACACTATCATATGATGCTGTAATGGGTTCCCTACACCCCGAGGCCTAACTCCTCGAGTGTTACTACTAAACCTACACAAACCAGAAACTCTGTTGATATATATTAACATGGCTGTATAGTGAGACACTATCATATAATGCTGTAATGGGTTACCTACACCCCGAGGCCTAACTCCTCGAGTGTTACTACTAAACCTACACAAACCAGAAACTCTGTTGATATATATTAACATGGCTGTATAGTGAGACACTATCATATAATGCTGTAATGGGTTACCTACACCCCGAGGCCTACCTCGTCGAGTGTTACTACTAAACCTACACAAACCAGAAACTCTGTTGATATATATTAACATGGCTGTATAGTGAGACACTATCATATAATGCTGTAATGGGTTACCTACACCCCGAGGCCTACCTCGTCGAGTGTTACTACTAAACCTACACAAACCAGAAACTCTGTTGATATATATTAACATGGCTGTATAGTGAGACACTATCATATAATGCTGTAATGGGTTCCCTACACCCGACGCCTAACTCCTCGAGTGTTACTACTAAACCTACACAAACCAGAAACTCTGTTGATATATAATAACATGGCTGTATAGTGAGACACTATCATATAATGCTGTAATGGGTTCCCTACACCCGAGGCCTAACTCCTCGAGTGTTACTACTAAACCTACACAAACCAGAAACTCTGTTGATATATAATAACATGACTGTATAGTGAGACACTATCATATAATGCTGTAATGGGTTCCCTACACCCGAGGCCTAACTCCTCGAGTGTTACTACTAAACCTACACAAACCAGAAACTCTGTTGATATATATTAACATGGCTGTATAGTGAGACACTATCATATAATGCTGTAATGGGTTCCCTACACCCGAGGCCTAACTCCTCGAGTGTTACTACTAAACCTACACAAACCAGAAACTCTGTTGATATATAATAACATGGCTGTATAGTGAGACACTATCATATAATGCTGTAATGGGTTCCCTACACCCGAGGCCTAACTCCTCGAGTGTTACTACTAAACCTGCAGAAACCAGAAACTCTGTTGATATATATTAACATGGCTGTATAGTGAGACACTATCATATAATGCTGTAATGGGTTCCCTACACCCGAGGCCTAACTCCTCGAGTGTTACTACTAAACCTACACAAACCAGAAACTCTGTTGATATATAATAACATGGCTGTATAGTGAGACACTATCATATAATGCTGTAATGGGTTACCTACACCCCGAGGCCTACCTCGTCGAGTGTTACTACTAAACCTACACAAACCAGAAACTCTGTTGATATATATTAACATGGCTGTATAGTGAGACACTATCATATAATGCTGTAATGGGTTCCCTACACCCGAGGCCTAACTCCTCGAGTGTTACTACTAAACCTACACAAACCAGAAACTCTGTTGATATATATTAACATGGCTGTATAGTGAGACACTATCATATAATGCTGTAATGGGTTACCTACACCCCGAGGCCTACCTCGTCGAGTGTTACTACTAAACCTACACAAACCAGAAACTCTGTTGATATATATTAACATGGCTGTATAGTGAGACACTATCATATAATGCTGTAATGGGTTACCTACACCCCGAGGCCTACCTCGTCGAGTGTTACTACTAAACCTACACAAACCAGAAACTCTGTTGATATATATTAACATGGCTGTATAGTGAGACACTATCATATAATGCTGTAATGGGTTCCCTACACCCGAGGCCTAACTCCTCGAGTGTTACTACTAAACCTACACAAAGCAGAAACTCTGTTGATATATAATAACATGGCTGTATAGTGAGACACTATCATATAATGCTGTAATGGGTTCCCTACACCCGAGGCCTAACTCCTCGAGTGTTACTACTAAACCTACACAAACCAGAAACTCTGTTGATATATAATAACATGACTGTATAGTGAGACACTATCATATAATGCTGTAATGGGTTCCCTACACCCGAGGCCTAACTCCTCGAGTGTTACTACTAAACCTACACAAACCAGAAACTCTGTTGATATATAATAACATGGCTGTATAGTGAGACACTATCATATAATGCTGTAATGGGTTCCCTACACCCGAGGCCTAACTCCTCGAATGTTACTACTAAACCTGCAGAAACCAGAAACTCTGTTGATATATATTAACATGGCTGTATAGTGAGACACTATCATATAATGCTGTAATGGGTTCCCTACACCCGAGGCCTAACTCCTCGAGTGTTACTACTAAACCTACACAAACCAGAAACTCTGTTGATATATAATAACATGGCTGTATAGTGAGACACTATCATATAATGCTGTAATGGGTTCCCTACACCCGAGGCCTAACTCCTCGAGTGTTACTACTAAACCTGCAGAAACCAGAAACTCTGTTGATATATAATAACATGGCTGTATAGTGAGACACTATCATATAATGCTGTAATGGGTTCCCTACACCCCGAGGCCTAACTCCTCGAGTGTTACTACTAAACCTACACAAACCAGAAACTCTGTTGATATATAATAACATGGCTGTATAGTGAGACACTATCATATAATGCTGTAATGGGTTCCCTACACCCGAGGCCTAACTCCTCGAGTGTTACTACTAAACCTACACAAACCAGAAACTCTGTTGATATATAATAACATGGCTGTATAGTGAGACACTATCATATAATGCTGTAATGGGTTCCCTACACCCGAGGCCTAACTCCTCGAGTGTTACTACTAAACCTACACAAACCAGAAACTCTGTTGATATATAATAACATGGCTGTATAGTGAGACACTATCATATAATGCTGTAATGGGTTCCCTACACCCGAGGCCTAACTCCTCGAGTGTTACTACTAAACCTACACAAACCAGAAACTCTGTTGATATATAATAACATGGCTGTATAGTGAGACACTATCATATAATGCTGTAATGAATTCCCTACACCCGAGGCCTAACTCCTCGAGTGTTACTACTAAACCTACACAAACCAGAAACTCTGTTGATATATAATAACATGGCTGTATAGTGAGACACTATCATATAATGCTGTAATGGGTTCCCTACACCCGAGGCCTAACTCCTCGAGTGTTACTACTAAACCTACACAAACCAGAAACTCTGTTGATATATAATAACATGGCTGTATAGTGAGACACTATCATATAATGCTGTAATGAATTCCCTACACCCGAGGCCTAACTCCTCGAGTGTTACTACTAAACCTACACAAACCAGAAACTCTGTTGATATATAATAACATGGCTGTATAGTGAGACACTATCATATAATGCTGTAATGTCTGAATAGAAGAGCGTGGTTATAGAACAAGGTTAGGCTGGTTTAACCACTCTTACGGTTTAAGCTATTTTAATTACTATTGGATGACAATTTAGAGTTTTGTTTCGAGTGAGTTTAGTTTACTCCTACAGTAGGGTTAGGTGTGAACACAGGTCACGTGAGCAATGCGTTGTCCTCACCTAATCCCTGCTCGACTACCTAACTTTACTTTAGATCAAGCTAAGGCTATGCTCCTACAAATCCCTCTGCATCAATAAACCCAACCTAGGCAAGTGTTCCCGGAGTAGATCTTCTATCTACCTGGCTCATACAGAGCTGTGCATCCCCTTGTAAGGAGAGGGATAAGCAAGGTTAGATTAATCCCCTGGTACTGTGTATAGAGGAAGCTTATAGCATCGCGTACGAAGGATAGTTTACCTTCTAACACTCCCAACCTAGGCAAGTGTTCCCGGAGTAGATCTTCTATCTACCTGGCTCATACAGAGCTGTGCATCCCCTTGTAAGGAGAGGGATAAGCAAGGTTAGATTAATCCCCTGGTACTGTGTATAGAGGAAGCTTATAGCATCGCGTACGAAGGATAGTTTACCTGCTAACACTCCCAACCTAGGCAAGTGTTCCCGGAGTAGATCTTCTATCTACCTGGCTCATACAGAGCTGTACATCCCCTTGTAAGGAGAGGGATAAGCAGCGTTAGATTAATCCCCTGGTACTGTGTATAGAGGAAGCTTATAGCATCGCGTACGAAGGATAATTTACCTAGAGACACTCCCAACCTAGGCAAGTGTTCCCGGAGTAAATCTTCTATCTACCTGGCTCATACAGAGCTGTGCATCCCCTTGTAAGGAGAGGGATAAGCAGGGTTACATTAATCCCCTGGTACTGTGTATAGAGGAAGCTTATAGCATCGCGTACGAAGGATAGTTTACCTGCTAACACTCCCAACCTAGGCAAGTGTTCCCGGAGTAGATCTTCTATCTACCTGGCTCATACAGAGCTGTACATCCCCTTGTAAGGAGAGGGATAAGCAGGGTTAGATTAATCCCCTGGTACTGTGTATAGAGGAAGCTTATAGCATCGCGTACGAAGGATAGTTTACCTGCTAACACTCCCAACCTAGGCAAGTGTTCCCGGAGTAGATCTTCTATCTACCTGGCTCATACAGAGCTGTGCATCCCCTTGTAAGGAGAGGGATAAGCAGGGTTACATTAATCCCCTGGTACTGTGTATAGAGGAAGCTTATAGCATCGCGTACGAAGGATAGTTTACCTGCTAACACTCCCAACCTAGGCAAGTGTTCCCGGAGTAGATCTTCTATCTACCTGGCTCATACAGAGCTGTGCATCCCCTTGTAAGGAGAGGGATAAGCAAGGTTAGATTAATCCCCTGGTACTGTGAATAGAGGAAGCTTATAGCATCGCGTACGAAGGATAGTTTACCTTCTAACACTCCCAACCTAGGCAAGTGTTCCCGGAGTAGATCTTCTATCTACCTGGCTCATACAGAGCTGTGCATCCCCTTGTAAGGAGAGGGATAAGCAAGGTTAGATTAATCCCCTGGTACTGTGTATAGAGGAAGCTTATAGCATCGCGTACGAAGGATAGTTTACCTGCTAACACTCCCAACCTAGGCAAGTGTTCCCGGAGTAGATCTTCTATCTACCTGGCTCATACAGAGCTGTACATCCCCTTGTAAGGAGAGGGATAAGCAGCGTTAGATTAATCCCCTGGTACTGTGTATAGAGGAAGTTTATAGCATCGCGTACGAAGGATTGTTTACCTAGAGACACTCCCAACCTAGGCAAGTGTTCCCGGAGTAGATCTTCTATCTACCTGGCTCATACAGAGCTGTGCATCCCCTTGTAAGGAGAGGGATAAGCAGGGTTAGATTAATCCCCTGGTACTGTGTATAGAGGAAGCTTATAGCATCGCGTACGAAGGATAGTTTACCTGCTAACACTCCCAACCTAGGCAAGTGTTCCCGGAGTAGATCTTCTATCTACCTGGCTCATACAGAGCTGTACATCCCCTTGTAAGGAGAGGGATAAGCAGGGTTAGATTAATCCCTTGGTACTGTGTATAGAGGAAGCTTATAGCATCGCGTACGAAGGATAGTTTACCTGCTAACACTCCCAACCTAGGCAAGTGTTCCCGGAGTAGATCTTCTATCTACCTGGCTCATACAGAGCTGTGCATCCCCTTGTATGGAGAGGGATAAGCAGTGTTAGATTAATCCCCTGGTACTGTGTATAGAGGAAGCTTATAGCATCGCGTACGAAGGATAGTTTACCTGCTAACACTCCCAACCTAGGCAAGTGTTCCCGGAGTAGATCTTCTATCTACCTGGCTCATACAGAGCTGTGCATCCCCTTGTATGGAGAGGGATAAGCAAGGTTAGATTAATCCCCTGGTACTGTGTATAGAGGAAGCTTATAGCATCGCGTACGAAGGATAGTTTACCTGGTAGCACTCCCAACCTAGGCAAGTTTTCCCGGAGTAGATCTTCTATCTACCTGGCTCATACAGAGCTGTACATCCTCTTGTAAGGAGAGGGATAAGCAGGGTTAGATTGCTCCCCTGGTACTGTGTATAGAGGAAGCTTATAGCATCGCGTACGAAGGATAGTTTACTTAGAGACACTCCCAACCTAGGCAAGTGTTCCCGGAGTAGATCTTCTATCTACCTGGCTCATACAGAGCTGTACATCCTCTTGTAAGGAGAGGGATAAGCAGGGTTAGATTGCTCCCCTGGTACTGTGTATAGAGGAAGCTTATAGCATCGCGTACGAAGGATAGTTTACTTAGAGACACTCCCAACCTAGGCAAGTGTTCCCAGAGTAGATCTTCTATCTACCTGGCTCATACAGAGCTGCGCATCCTCTTGTATGGAGAGGGATAAGCAAAGTTAGATTAATCCCCTGGTACTGTGTATAGAGGAAGCTTATAGCATCGCGTACGAAGGATAGTTTACCTGCTAACACTCCCAACCTAGGCAAGTGTTCCCGGAGTAGATCTTCTATCTACCTGGCTCATACAGAGCTGCGCATCCTCTTGTATGGAGAGGGATAAGCAAGGTTAGATTAATCCCCTGGTACTGTGTATAGAGGAAGCTTATAGCATCGCGTACGAAGGATAGTTTACCTGCTAACACTCCCAACCTAGGCAAGTGTTCCCGGAGTAGATCTTCTATCTACCTGGCTCATACAGAGCTGTGCATCCTCTTGTAAGGAGAGGGATAAGCAAGGTTAGATTAATCCCCTGGTACTGTGTATAGAGGAAGCTTATAGCATCGCGTACGAAGGATAGTTTACCTGGTAACACTCCCAACCTAGGCAAGTTTTCCCGGAGTAGATCTTCTATCTACCTGGCTCATACAGAGCTGTACATCCTCTTGTAAGGAGAGGGATAAGCAGGGTTAGATTGCTCCCCTGGTACTGTGTATAGAGGAAGCTTATAGCATCGCGTACGAAGGATAGTTTACCTGGTAACACTCCCAACCTAGGCAAGTTTTCCCGGAGTAGATCTTCTATCTACCTGGCTCATACAGAGCTGTACATCCTCTTGTAAGGAGAGGGATAAGCAGGGTTAGATTGCTCCCCTGGTACTGTGTATAGAGGAAGCTTATAGCATCGCGTACGAAGGATAGTTTACCTAGAGACACTCCCAACCTAGGCAAGTGTTACCGGAGTAGATCTTCTATCTACCTGGCTCATACAGAGCTGTACATCCCCTTGTAAGGAGAGGGATAAGCAGGGTTAGATTGCTCCCCTGGTACTGTGTATAGAGGAAGCTTATAGCATCGCGTACGAAGGATAGTTTACCTGGTAACACTCTCAACCTAGGCAAGTGTTCCCGGAGTAGATCTTCTATCTACCTGGCTCATACAGAGCTGTGCATCCCCTTGTATGGAGAGGGATAAGCATGGTTAGATTAATCCCCTGGTACTGTGTATAGAGGAAGCTTATAGCATCGCGTACGAATGATAGTTTACCTAGACACACTCCCAACCTAGGCAAGTGTTCCCGGAGTAGATCTTCTATCTACCTGGCTCATACAGAGCTGTGCATCCTCTTGTAAGGAGACGGATAAGCAGGGTTAGATTGCTCCCATGGTACTGTGTATAGAGGAAGCTTATAGCATCGCGTACGAATGATAGTTTACCTAGAGACACTCCCAACCTAGGCAAGTGTTCCCGGAGTAGATCTTCTATCTACCTGGCTCATACAGAGCTGTGCATCCTCTTGTAAGGAGAGGGATAAACATGGTTAGATTAATCCCCTGGTACTGTGTATAGAGGAAGCTTATAGCATCGCGTACGAATGATAGTTTACCTAGAGACACTCCCAACCTAGGCAAGTGTTCCCGGAGTAGATCTTCTATCTACCTGGCTCATACAGAGCTGTGCATCCTCTTGTATGGAGAGGGATAAGCAGGGTTAGATTGCTCCCATGGTACTGTGTATAGAGGAAGCTTATAGCATCGCGTACGAAGGATAGTTTACCTGGTAACACTCCCAACCTAGGCAAGTGTTCCCGGAGTAGGTCTTCTACCTACCTGGCTCATACAGAGCTGTGCATCCCCTTGTATGGAGAGGGATAAGGAGGGTTAGATTAATCCCCTGGTACTGTGTATAGAGGAAGCTTATAGCATCGCGTACGAAGGATAGTTTACCTGGTAACACTCCCAACCTAGGCAAGTGTTCCCGGAGTAGATCTTCTATCTACCTGGCTCATACAGAGCTGTGCATCCTCTTGTAAGGAGAGGGATAAGCAGGGTTAGATTGCTCCCCTGGTACTGTGTATAGAGGAAGCTTATAGCATCGCGTACGAAGGGTAGTTTACCTGCTAACGCTCCCAACCTAGGCAAGTGTTCCCGGAGTAGATCTTCTATCTACCTGGCTCATACAGAGCTCTGCATCCCCTTGTATGGAGAGGGATAAGCATGGTTAGATTAATCCCCTGGTACTGTGTATAGAGGAAGCTTATAGCATCGCGTACGAAGGATTGTTTACCTGCTAACGCTCCCAACCTAGGCAAGTGTTCCCGGAGTAGATCTTCTATCTACCTGGCTCATACAGAGCTGTACATCCTCTTGTAAGGTGAGGGATAAGCAAGGTTAGATTAATCCCCTGGTACTGTGTATAGAGGAAGCTTATAGCATCGCGTACGAAGGATAGTTTACCTAGAGACACTCCCAACCTAGGCAAGTGTTCCCGGAGTAGATCTTCTATCTACCTGGCTCATACAGAGCTCTGCATCCCCTTGTATGGAGAGGGATAAGCATGGTTAGATTGCTCCCCTGGTACTGTGTATAGAGGAAGCTTATAGCATCGCGTACGAAGGATAGTTTACCTGCTAACACTCCCAACCTAGGCAAGTGTTCCCGGAGTAGATCTTCTATCTACCTGGCTCATACAGAGCTGTACATCCCCTTGTAAGGAGAGGGATAAGCAGGGTTAGATTGCTCCCCTGGTACTGTGTATAGAGGAAGCTTATAGCATCGCGTACGAAGGATAGTTTACCTAGAGACACTCCCAACCTAGGCAAGTGTTCCCGGAGTAGATCTTCTATCTACCTGGCTCATACAGAGCTCTGCATCCCCTTGTATGGAGAGGGATAAGCATGGTTAGATTGTTTCCCTGGTACTGTGTATAGAGGAAGCTTATAGCATCGCGTACGAAGGATAGTTTACCTGCTAACACTCCCAACCTAGGCAAGTGTTCCCGGAGTAGATCTTCTATCTACCTGGCTCATACAGAGCTGTACATCCCCTTGTATGGAGAGGGATAAGCATGGTTAGATTGCTCCCCTGGTACTGTGTATAGAGGAAGCTTATATCATCGCGTACGAAGGATAGTTTACCTGCTAACACTCCCAACCTAGGCAAGTGTTCCCGGAGTAGATCTTCTATCTACCTGGCTCATACAGAGCTCTGCATCCCCTTGTATGGAGAGGGATAAGCATGGTTAGATTGCTCCCCTGGTACTGTGTATAGAGGAAGCTTAAAGCATCGCGTACGAAGGATAGTTTACCTGCTAACACTCCCAACCTAGGCAAGTGTTCCCGGAGTAGATCTTCTATCTACCTGGCTCATACAGAGCTGTGCATCCCCTTGTATGGAGAGGGATAAGCAGGGTTAGATTGCTCCCATGGTACTGTGTATAGAGGAAGCTTATAGCATCGCGTACGAAGGATAGTTTACCTAGAGACACTCCCAACCTAGGCAAGTGTTACCGGAGTAGATCTTCTATCTACCTGGCTCATACAGAGCTGTACATCCCCTTGTAAGGAGAGGGATAAGCAGGGTTAGATTGCTCCCCTGGTACTGTGTATAGAGGAAGCTTATAGCATCGCGTACGAAGGATAGTTTACCTGGTAACACTCTCAACCTAGGCAAGTGTTCCCGGAGTAGATCTTCTATCTACCTGGCTCATACAGAGCTGTGCATCCCCTTGTATGGAGAGGGATAAGCATGGTTAGATTAATCCCCTGGTACTGTGTATAGAGGAAGCTTATAGCATCGCGTACGAATGATAGTTTACCTAGAGACACTCCCAACCTAGGCAAGTGTTCCCGGAGTAGATCTTCTATCTACCTGGCTCATACAGAGCTGTGCATCCTCTTGTAAGGAGACGGATAAGCAGGGTTAGATTGCTCCCATGGTACTGTGTATAGAGGAAGCTTATAGCATCGCGTACGAATGATAGTTTACCTAGAGACACTCCCAACCTAGGCAAGTGTTCCCGGAGTAGATCTTCTATCTACCTGGCTCATACAGAGCTGTGCATCCTCTTGTAAGGAGAGGGATAAACATGGTTAGATTAATCCCCTGGTACTGTGTATAGAGGAAGCTTATAGCATCGCGTACGAATGATAGTTTACCTAGAGACACTCCCAACCTAGGCAAGTGTTCCCGGAGTAGATCTTCTATATACCTGGCTCATACAGAGCTGTGCATCCTCTTGTATGGAGAGGGATAAGCAGGGTTAGATTGCTCCCATGGTACTGTGTATAGAGGAAGCTTATAGCATCGCGTACGAAGGATAGTTTACCTGGTAACACTCCCAACCTAGGCAAGTGTTCCCGGAGTAGATCTTCTATCTACCTGGCTCATACAGAGCTGTGCATCCCCTTGTATGGAGAGGGATAAGGAGGGTTAGATTAATCCCCTGGTACTGTGTATAGAGGAAGCTTATAGCATCGCGTACGAAGGATAGTTTACCTGGTAACACTCCCAACCTAGGCAAGTGTTCCCGGAGTAGATCTTCTATCTACCTGGCTCATACAGAGCTGTGCATCCTCTTGTAAGGAGAGGGATAAGCAGGGTTAGATTGCTCCCCTGGTACTGTGTATAGAGGAAGCTTATAGCATCGCGTACGAAGGATAGTTTACCTGCTAACGCTCCCAACCTAGGCAAGTGTTCCCGGAGTAGATCTTCTATCTACCTGGCTCATACAGAGCTCTGCATCCCCTTGTATGGAGAGGGATAAGCATGGTTAGATTAATCCCCTGGTACTGTGTATAGAGGAAGCTTATAGCATCGCGTACGAAGGATAGTTTACCTGCTAACGCTCCCAACCTAGGCAAGTGTTCCCGGAGTAGATCTTCTATCTACCTGGCTCATACAGAGCTGTACATCCTCTTGTAAGGAGAGGGATAAGCAAGGTTAGATTAATCCCCTGGTACTGTGTATAGAGGAAGCTTATAGCATCGCGTACGAAGGATAGTTTACCTAGAGACACTCCCAACCTAGGCAAGTGTTCCCGGAGTAGATCTTCTATCTACCTGGCTCATACAGAGCTGTACATCCCCTTGTAAGGAGAGGGATAAGCAGGGTTAGATTGCTCCCCTGGTACTGTGTATAGAGGAAGCTTATAGCATCGCGTACGAAGGATAGTTTACCTAGAGACACTCCCAACCTAGGCAAGTGTTCCCGGAGTAGATCTTCTATCTACCTGGCTCATACAGAGCTCTGCATCCCCTTGTATGGAGAGGGATAAGCATGGTTAGATTGTTTCCCTGGTACTGTGTATAGAGGAAGCTTATAGCATCGCGTACGAAGGATAGTTTACCTGCTAACACTCCCAACCTAGGCAAGTGTTCCCGGAGTAGATCTTCTATCTACCTGGCTCATACAGAGCTGTGCATCCCCTTGTATGGAGAGGGATAAGCATGGTTAGATTGCTCCCCTGGTACTGTGTATAGAGGAAGCTTATAGCATCGCGTACGAAGGATAGTTTACCTGCTAACACTCCCAACCTAGGCAAGTGTTCCCGGAGTAGATCTTCTATCTACCTGGCTCATACAGAGCTCTGCATCCCCATGTATGGAGAGGGATAAGCATGGTTAGATTGCTCCCCTGGTACTGTGTATAGAGGAAGCTTAAAGCATCGCGTACGAAGGATAGTTTACCTGCTAACACTCCCAACCTAGGCAAGTGTTCCCGGAGTAGATCTTCTATCTACCTGGCTCATACAGAGCTGTGCATCCCCTTGTATGGAGAGGGATAAGCAGGGTTAGATTGCTCCCATGGTACTGTGTATAGAGGAAGCTTATAGCATCGCGTACGAATGATAGTTTACCTAGAGACACTCCCAACCTTGGCAAGTGTTCCCGGAGTAGATCTTCTATCTACCTGGCTCATACAGAGCTGTGCATCCTCTTGTATGGAGAGGGATAAGCAGGGTTAGATTAATCCCCTGGTACTGTGTATAGAGGAAGCTTATAGCATCGCGTACGAATGATAGTTTACCTAGAGACACTCCCAACCTAGGCAAGTGTTCCCGGAGTAGATCTTCTATCTACCTGGCTCATACAGAGCTGTGCATCCTCTTGTATGGAGAGGGATAAGCAGGGTTAGATTGCTCCCATGGTACTGTGTATAGAGGAAGCTTATATCATCGCGTACGAATGATAGTTTACCTAGAGACACTCCCAACCTAGGCAAGTGTTCCCGGAGTAGATCTTCTATCTACCTGGCTCATACAGAGCTGTGCATCCTCTTGTAAGGAGAGGGATAAGCATGGTTAGATTAATCCCCTGGTACTGTGTATAGAGGAAGCTTATAGCATCGCGTACGAAGGATAGTTTACCTGCTAACGCTCCCAACCTAGGCAAGTGTTCCCGGAGTAGATCTTCTATCTACCTGGCTCATACAGAGCTGTACATCCTCTTGTAAGGAGAGGGATAAGCAAGGTTAGATTAATCCCCTGGTACTGTGTATAGAGGAAGCTTATAGCATCGCGTACGAAGGATAGTTTACCTAGAGACACTCCCAACCTAGGCAAGTGTTCCCGGAGTAGATCTTCTATCTACCTGGCTCGTACAGAGCTCTGCATCCCCTTGTATGGAGAGGGATAAGCATGGTTAGATTGCTCCCCTGGTACTGTGTATAGAGGATGCTTATAGCATCGCGTACGAAGGATAGTTTACCTGCTAACACTCCCAACCTAGGCAAGTGTTCCCGGAGTAGATCTTCTATCTACCTGGCTCATACAGAGCTGTACATCCCCTTGTAAGGAGAGGGATAAGCAGGGTTAGATTGCTCCCCTGGTACTGTGTATAGAGGAAGCTTATAGCATCGCGTACGAAGGATAGTTTACCTAGAGACACTCCCAACCTAGGCAAGTGTTCCCGGAGTAGATCTTCTATCTACCTGGCTCATACAGAGCTCTGCATCCCCTTGTATGGAGAGGGATAAGCATGGTTAGATTGTTTCCCTGGTACTGTGTATAGAGGAAGCTTATAGCATCGCGTACGAAGGATAGTTTACCTGCTAACACTCCCAACCTAGGCAAGTGTTCCCGGAGTAGATCTTCTATCTACCTGGCTCATACAGAGCTGTACATCCCCTTGTATGGAGAGGGATAAGCATGGTTAGATTGCTCCCCTGGTACTGTGTATAGAGGAAGCTTATATCATCGCGTACGAAGGATAGTTTACCTGCTAACACTCCCAACCTAGGCAAGTGTTCCCGGAGTAGATCTTCTATCTACCTGGCTCATACAGAGCTCTGCATCCCCTTGTATGGAGAGGGATAAGCATGGTTAGATTGCTCCCCTGGTACTGTGTATAGAGGAAGCTTAAAGCATCGCGTACGAAGGATAGTTTACCTGCTAACACTCCCAACCTAGGCAAGTGTTCCCGGAGTAGATCTTCTATCTACCTGGCTCATACAGAGCTGTGCATCCCCTTGTATGGAGAGGGATAAGCAGGGTTAGATTGCTCCCATGGTACTGTGTATAGAGGAAGCTTATAGCATCGCGTACGAAGGATAGTTTACCTAGAGACACTCCCAACCTAGGCAAGTGTTACCGGAGTAGATCTTCTATCTACCTGGCTCATACAGAGCTGTACATCCCCTTGTAAGGAGAGGGATAAGCAGGGTTAGATTGCTCCCCTGGTACTGTGTATAGAGGAAGCTTATAGCATCGCGTACGAAGGATAGTTTACCTGGTAACACTCTCAACCTAGGCAAGTGTTCCCGGAGTAGATCTTCTATCTACCTGGCTCATACAGAGCTGTGCATCCCCTTGTATGGAGAGGGATAAGCATGGTTAGATTAATCCCCTGGTACTGTGTATAGAGGAAGCTTATAGCATCGCGTACGAATGATAGTTTACCTAGAGACACTCCCAACCTAGGCAAGTGTTCCCGGAGTAGATCTTCTATCTACCTGGCTCATACAGAGCTGTGCATCCTCTTGTAAGGAGACGGATAAGCAGGGTTAGATTGCTCCCATGGTACTGTGTATAGAGGAAGCTTATAGCATCGCGTACGAATGATAGTTTACCTAGAGACACTCCCAACCTAGGCAAGTGTTCCCGGAGTAGATCTTCTATCTACCTGGCTCATACAGAGCTGTGCATCCTCTTGTAAGGAGAGGGATAAACATGGTTAGATTAATCCCCTGGTACTGTGTATAGAGGAAGCTTATAGCATCGCGTACGAATGATAGTTTACCTAGAGACACTCCCAACCTAGGCAAGTGTTCCCGGAGTAGATCTTCTATATACCTGGCTCATACAGAGCTGTGCATCCTCTTGTATGGAGAGGGATAAGCAGGGTTAGATTGCTCCCATGGTACTGTGTATAGAGGAAGCTTATAGCATCGCGTACGAAGGATAGTTTACCTGGTAACACTCCCAACCTAGGCAAGTGTTCCCGGAGTAGATCTTCTATCTACCTGGCTCATACAGAGCTGTGCATCCCCTTGTATGGAGAGGGATAAGGAGGGTTAGATTAATCCCCTGGTACTGTGTATAGAGGAAGCTTATAGCATCGCGTACGAAGGATAGTTTACCTGGTAACACTCCCAACCTAGGCAAGTGTTCCCGGAGTAGATCTTCTATCTACCTGGCTCATACAGAGCTGTGCATCCTCTTGTAAGGAGAGGGATAAGCAGGGTTAGATTGCTCCCCTGGTACTGTGTATAGAGGAAGCTTATAGCATCGCGTACGAAGGATAGTTTACCTGCTAAC
The DNA here is from genome assembly GCA_036971475.1 of Prosapia bicincta. Lineage (NCBI taxonomy): Eukaryota > Metazoa > Arthropoda > Insecta > Hemiptera > Cercopidae > Prosapia > Prosapia bicincta. Next base: position 1,417,286 of record JBAIZL010000005.1, read on the forward strand.
GCTCCCAACCTAGGCAAGTGTTCCCGGAGTAGATCTTCTATCTACCTGGCTCATACAGAGCTCTGCATCCCCTTGTATGGAGAGGGATAAGCATGGTTAGATTAATCCCCTGGTACTGTGTATAGAGGAAGCTTATAGCATCGCGTACGAAGGATAGTTTACCTGCTAACGCTCCCAACCTAGGCAAGTGTTCCCGGAGTAGATCTTCTATCTACCTGGCTCATACAGAGCTGTACATCCTCTTGTAAGGAGAGGGATAAGCAAGGTTAGATTAATCCCCTGGTACTGTGTATAGAGGAAGCTTATAGCATCGCGTACGAAGGATAGTTTACCTAGAGACACTCCCAACCTAGGCAAGTGTTCCCGGAGTAGATCTTCTATCTACCTGGCTCATACAGAGCTGTACATCCCCTTGTAAGGAGAGGGATAAGCAGGGTTAGATTGCTCCCCTGGTACTGTGTATAGAGGAAGCTTATAGCATCGCGTACGAAGGATAGTTTACCTAGAGACACTCCCAACCTAGGCAAGTGTTCCCGGAGTAGATCTTCTATCTACCTGGCTCATACAGAGCTCTGCATCCCCTTGTATGGAGAGGGATAAGCATGGTTAGATTGTTTCCCTGGTACTGTGTATAGAGGAAGCTTATAGCATCGCGTACGAAGGATAGTTTACCTGCTAACACTCCCAACCTAGGCAAGTGTTCCCGGAGTAGATCTTCTATCTACCTGGCTCATACAGAGCTGTGCATCCCCTTGTATGGAGAGGGATAAGCATGGTTAGATTGCTCCCCTGGTACTGTGTATAGAGGAAGCTTATATCATCGCGTACGAAGGATAGTTTACCTGCTAACACTCCCAACCTAGGCAAGTGTTCCCGGAGTAGATCTTCTATCTACCTGGCTCATACAGAGCTCTGCATCCCCATGTATGGAGAGGGATAAGCATGGTTAGATTGCTCCCCTGGTACTGTGTATAGAGGAAGCTTAAAGCATCGCGTACGAAGGATAGTTTACCTGCTAACACTCCCAACCTAGGCAAGTGTTCCCGGAGTAGATCTTCTATCTACCTGGCTCATACAGAGCTGTGCATCCCCTTGTATGGAGAGGAATAAGCAGGGTTAGATTGCTCCCATGGTACTGTGTATAGAGGAAGCTTATAGCATCGCGTACGAATGATAGTTTACCTAGAGACACTCCCAACCTAGGCAAGTGTTCCCGGAGTAGATCTTCTATCTACCTGGCTCATACAGAGCTGTGCATCCTCTTGTATGGAGAGGGATAAGCAGGGTTAGATTAATCCCCTGGTACTGTGTATAGAGGAAGCTTATAGCATCGCGTACGAATGATAGTTTACCTAGAGACACTCCCAACCTAGGCAAGTGTTCCCGGAGTAGATCTTCTATCTACCTGGCTCATACAGAGCTGTGCATCCTCTTGTATGGAGAGGGATAAGCAGGGTTAGATTGCTCCCATGGTACTGTGTATAGAGGAAGCCTATATCATCGCGTACGAATGATAGTTTACCTAGAGACACTCCCAACCTAGGCAAGTGTTCCCGGAGTAGATCTTCTATCTACCTGGCTCATACAGAGCTGTGCATCCTCTTGTAAGGAGAGGGATAAGCATGGTTAGATTAATCCCCTGGTACTGTGTATAGAGGAAGCTTATAGCATCGCGTACGAATGATAGTTTACCTAGAGACACTCCCAACCTAGGCAAGTGTTCCCGGAGTAGATCTTCTATCTACCTGGCTCATACAGAGCTGTGCATCCTCTTGTATGGAGAGGGATAAGCAGGGTTAGATTGCTCCCATGGTACTGTGTATAGAGGAAGCTTATAGCATCGCGTACGAAGGATAGTTTACCTGCTAACACTCCCAACCTAGGCAAGTGTTCCCGGAGTAGATCTTCTATCTACCTGGCTCATACAGAGCTGTGCATCCCCTTGTATGGAAAGGGATAAGGAGGGTTAGATTAATCCCCTGGTACTGTGTATAGAGGAAGCTTATAGCATCGCGTACGAAGGATAGTTTACCTGGTAACACTCCCAACCTAGGCAAGTGTTCCCGGAGTAGATCTTCTATCTACCTGGCTCATACAGAGCTGTGCATCCTCTTGTAAGGAGAGGGATAAGCAGGGTTAGATTGCTCCCCTGGTACTGTGTATAGAGGAAGCTTATAGCATCGCGTACGAAGGATAGTTTACCTGCTAACGCTCCCAACCTAGGCAAGTGTTCCCGGAGTAGATCTTCTATCTACCTGGCTCATACAGAGCTGTACATCCTCTTGTAAGGAGAGGGATAAGCAAGGTTAGATTAATCCCCTGGTACTGTGTATAGAGGAAGCTTATAGCATCGCGTACGAAGGATAGTTTACCTAGAGACACTCCCAACCTAGGCAAGTGTTCCCGGAGTAGATCTTCTATCTACCTGGCTCATACAGAGCTGTACATCCCCTTGTAAGGAGAGGGATAAGCAGGGTTAGATTGCTCCCCTGGTACTGTGTATAGAGGAAGCTTATAGCATCGCGTACGAAGGATAGTTTACCTAGAGACACTCCCAACCTAGGCAAGTGTTCCCGGAGTAGATCTTCTATCTACCTGGCTCATACAGAGCTCTGCATCCCCTTGTATGGAGAGGGATAAGCATGGTTAGATTGTTTCCCTGGTACTGTGTATAGAGGAAGCTTATAGCATCGCGTACGAAGGATAGTTTACCTGCTAACACTCCCAACCTAGGCAAGTGTTCCCGGAGTAGATCTTCTATCTACCTGGCTCATACAGAGCTGTGCATCCCCTTGTATGGAGAGGGATAAGCATGGTTAGATTGCTCCCCTGGTACTGTGTATAGAGGAAGCTTATAGCATCGCGTACGAAGGATAGTTTACCTGCTAACACTCCCAACCTAGGCAAGTGTTCCCGGAGTAGATCTTCTATCTACCTGGCTCATACAGAGCTCTGCATCCCCATGTATGGAGAGGGATAAGCATGGTTAGATTGCTCCCCTGGTACTGTGTATAGAGGAAGCTTAAAGCATCGCGTACGAAGGATAGTTTACCTGCTAACACTCCCAACCTAGGCAAGTGTTCCCGGAGTAGATCTTCTATCTACCTGGCTCATACAGAGCTGTGCATCCCCTTGTATGGAGAGGGATAAGCAGGGTTAGATTGCTCCCATGGTACTGTGTATAGAGGAAGCTTATAGCATCGCGTACGAATGATAGTTTACCTAGAGACACTCCCAACCTTGGCAAGTGTTCCCGGAGTAGATCTTCTATCTACCTGGCTCATACAGAGCTGTGCATCCTCTTGTATGGAGAGGGATAAGCAGGGTTAGATTAATCCCCTGGTACTGTGTATAGAGGAAGCTTATAGCATCGCGTACGAATGATAGTTTACCTAGAGACACTCCCAACCTAGGCAAGTGTTCCCGGAGTAGATCTTCTATCTACCTGGCTCATACAGAGCTGTGCATCCTCTTGTATGGAGAGGGATAAGCAGGGTTAGATTGCTCCCATGGTACTGTGTATAGAGGAAGCTTATATCATCGCGTACGAATGATAGTTTACCTAGAGACACTCCCAACCTAGGCAAGTGTTCCCGGAGTAGATCTTCTATCTACCTGGCTCATACAGAGCTGTGCATCCTCTTGTAAGGAGAGGGATAAGCATGGTTAGATTAATCCCCTGGTACTGTGTATAGAGGAAGCTTATAGCATCGCGTACGAAGGATAGTTTACCTGCTAACGCTCCCAACCTAGGCAAGTGTTCCCGGAGTAGATCTTCTATCTACCTGGCTCATACAGAGCTGTACATCCTCTTGTAAGGAGAGGGATAAGCAAGGTTAGATTAATCCCCTGGTACTGTGTATAGAGGAAGCTTATAGCATCGCGTACGAAGGATAGTTTACCTAGAGACACTCCCAACCTAGGCAAGTGTTCCCGGAGTAGATCTTCTATCTACCTGGCTCATACAGAGCTCTGCATCCCCTTGTATGGAGAGGGATAAGCATGGTTAGATTGCTCCCCTGGTACTGTGTATAGAGGAAGCTTATAGCATCGCGTACGAAGGATAGTTTACCTGCTAACACTCCCAACCTAGGCAAGTGTTCCCGGAGTAGATCTTCTATCTACCTGGCTCATACAGAGCTGTACATCCCCTTGTAAGGAGAGGGATAAGCAGGGTTAGATTGCTCCCCTGGTACTGTGTATAGAGGAAGCTTATAGCATCGCGTACGAAGGATAGTTTACCTAGAGACACTCCCAACCTAGGCAAGTGTTCCCGGAGTAGATCTTCTATCTACCTGGCTCATACAGAGCTCTGCATCCCCTTGTATGGAGAGGGATAAGCATGGTTAGATTGTTTCCCTGGTACTGTGTATAGAGGAAGCTTATAGCATCGCGTACGAAGGATAGTTTACCTGCTAACACTCCCAACCTAGGCAAGTGTTCCCGGAGTAGATCTTCTATCTACCTGGCTCATACAGAGCTGTACATCCCCTTGTATGGAGAGGGATAAGCATGGTTAGATTGCTCCCCTGGTACTGTGTATAGAGGAAGCTTATATCATCGCGTACGAAGGATAGTTTACCTGCTAACACTCCCAACCTAGGCAAGTGTTCCCGGAGTAGATCTTCTATCTACCTGGCTCATACAGAGCTCTGCATCCCCTTGTATGGAGAGGGATAAGCATGGTTAGATTGCTCCCCTGGTACTGTGTATAGAGGAAGCTTAAAGCATCGCGTACGAAGGATAGTTTACCTGCTAACACTCCCAACCTAGGCAAGTGTTCCCGGAGTAGATCTTCCATCTACCTGGCTCATACAGAGCTGTGCATCCCCTTGTATGGAGAGGGATAAGCAGGGTTAGATTGCTCCCATGGTACTGTGTATAGAGGAAGCTTATAGCATCGCGTACGAAGGATAGTTTACCTAGAGACACTCCCAACCTAGGCAAGTGTTACCGGAGTAGATCTTCTATCTACCTGGCTCATACAGAGCTGTACATCCCCTTGTAAGGAGAGGGATAAGCAGGGTTAGATTGCTCCCCTGGTACTGTGTATAGAGGAAGCTTATAGCATCGCGTACGAAGGATAGTTTACCTGGTAACACTCTCAACCTAGGCAAGTGTTCCCGGAGTAGATCTTCTATCTACCTGGCTCATACAGAGCTGTGCATCCCCTTGTATGGAGAGGGATAAGCATGGTTAGATTAATCCCCTGGTACTGTGTATAGAGGAAGCTTATAGCATCGCGTACGAATGATAGTTTACCTAGAGACACTCCCAACCTAGGCAAGTGTTCCCGGAGTAGATCTTCTATCTACCTGGCTCATACAGAGCTGTGCATCCTCTTGTAAGGAGACGGATAAGCAGGGTTAGATTGCTCCCATGGTACTGTGTATAGAGGAAGCTTATAGCATCGCGTACGAATGATAGTTTACCTAGAGACACTCCCAACCTAGGCAAGTGTTCCCGGAGTAGATCTTCTATCTACCTGGCTCATACAGAGCTGTGCATCCTCTTGTAAGGAGAGGGATAAACATGGTTAGATTAATCCCCTGGTACTGTGTATAGAGGAAGCTTATAGCATCGCGTACGAATGATAGTTTACCTAGAGACACTCCCAACCTAGGCAAGTGTTCCCGGAGTAGATCTTCTATATACCTGGCTCATACAGAGCTGTGCATCCTCTTGTATGGAGAGGGATAAGCAGGGTTAGATTGCTCCCATGGTACTGTGTATAGAGGAAGCTTATAGCATCGCGTACGAAGGATAGTTTACCTGGTAACACTCCCAACCTAGGCAAGTGTTCCCGGAGTAGATCTTCTATCTACCTGGCTCATACAGAGCTGTGCATCCCCTTGTATGGAGAGGGATAAGGAGGGTTAGATTAATCCCCTGGTACTGTGTATAGAGGAAGCTTATAGCATCGCGTACGAAGGATAGTTTACCTGGTAACACTCCCAACCTAGGCAAGTGTTCCCGGAGTAGATCTTCTATCTACCTGGCTCATACAGAGCTGTGCATCCTCTTGTAAGGAGAGGGATAAGCAGGGTTAGATTGCTCCCCTGGTACTGTGTATAGAGGAAGCTTATAGCATCGCGTACGAAGGATAGTTTACCTGCTAACGCTCCCAACCTAGGCAAGTGTTCCCGGAGTAGATCTTCTATCTACCTGGCTCATACAGAGCTCTGCATCCCCTTGTATGGAGAGGGATATGCATGGTTAGATTAATCCCCTGGTACTGTGTATAGAGGAAGCTTATAGCATCGCGTACGAAGGATAGTTTACCTGCTAACGCTCCCAACCTAGGCAAGTGTTCCCGGAGTAGATCTTCTATCTACCTGGCTCATACAGAGCTGTACATCCTCTTGTAAGGAGAGGGATAAGCAAGGTTAGATTAATCCCCTGGTACTGTGTATAGAGGAAGCTTATAGCATCGCGTACGAAGGATAGTTTACCTAGAGACACTCCCAACCTAGGCAAGTGTTCCCGGAGTAGATCTTCTATCTACCTGGCTCATACAGAGCTGTACATCCCCTTGTAAGGAGAGGGATAAGCAGGGTTAGATTGCTCCCCTGGTACTGTGTATAGAGGAAGCTTATAGCATCGCGTACGAAGGATAGTTTACCTAGAGACACTCCCAACCTAGGCAAGTGTTCCCGGAGTAGATCTTCTATCTACCTGGCTCATACAGAGCTCTGCATCCCCTTGTATGGAGAGGGATAAGCATGGTTAGATTGTTTCCCTGGTACTGTGTATAGAGGAAGCTTATAGCATCGCGTACGAAGGATAGTTTACCTGCTAACACTCCCAACCTAGGCAAGTGTTCCCGGAGTAGATCTTCTATCTACCTGGCTCATACAGAGCTGTGCATCCCCTTGTATGGAGAGGGATAAGCATGGTTAGATTGCTCCCCTGGTACTGTGTATAGAGGAAGCTTATATCATCGCGTACGAAGGATAGTTTACCTGCTAACACTCCCAACCTAGGCAAGTGTTCCCGGAGTAGATCTTCTATCTACCTGGCTCATACAGAGCTCTGCATCCCCATGTATGGAGAGGGATAAGCATGGTTAGATTGCTCCCCTGGTACTGTGTATAGAGGAAGCTTAAAGCATCGCGTACGAAGGATAGTTTACCTGCTAACACTCCCAACCTAGGCAAGTGTTCCCGGAGTAGATCTTCTATCTACCTGGCTCATACAGAGCTGTGCATCCCCTTGTATGGAGAGGGATAAGCAGGGTTAGATTGCTCCCATGGTACTGTGTATAGAGGAAGCTTATAGCATCGCGTACGAATGATAGTTTACCTAGAGACACTCCCAACCTAGGCAAGTGTTCCCGGAGTAGATCTTCTATCTACCTGGCTCATACAGAGCTGTGCATCCTCTTGTATGGAGAGGGATAAGCAGGGTTAGATTAATCCCCTGGTACTGTGTATAGAGGAAGCTTATAGCATCGCGTACGAATGATAGTTTACCTAGAGACACTCCCAACCTAGGCAAGTGTTCCCGGAGTAGATCTTCTATCTACCTGGCTCATACAGAGCTGTGCATCCTCTTGTATGGAGAGGGATAAGCAGGGTTAGATTGCTCCCATGGTACTGTGTATAGAGGAAGCTTATATCATCGCGTACGAATGATAGTTTACCTAGAGACACTCCCAACCTAGGCAAGTGTTCCCGGAGTAGATCTTCTATCTACCTGGCTCATACAGAGCTGTGCATCCTCTTGTAAGGAGAGGGATAAGCATGGTTAGATTAATCCCCTGGTACTGTGTATAGAGGAAGCTTATAGCATCGCGTACGAATGATAGTTTACCTAGAGACACTCCCAACCTAGGCAAGTGTTCCCGGAGTAGATCTTCTATCTACCTGGCTCATACAGAGCTGTGCATCCTCTTGTATGGAGAGGGATAAGCAGGGTTAGATTGCTCCCATGGTACTGTGTATAGAGGAAGCTTATAGCATCGCGTACGAAGGATAGTTTACCTGCTAACACTCCCAACCTAGGCAAGTGTTCCCGGAGTAGATCTTCTATCTACCTGGCTCATACAGAGCTGTGCATCCCCTTGTATGGAAAGGGATAAGGAGGGTTAGATTAATCCCCTGGTACTGTGTATAGAGGAAGCTTATAGCATCGCGTACGAAGGATAGTTTACCTGGTAACACTCCCAACCTAGGCAAGTGTTCCCGGAGTAGATCTTCTATCTACCTGGCTCATACAGAGCTGTGCATCCTCTTGTAAGGAGAGGGATAAGCAGGGTTAGATTGCTCCCCTGGTACTGTGTATAGAGGAAGCTTATAGCATCGCGTACGAAGGATAGTTTACCTGCTAACGCTCCCAACCTAGGCAAGTGTTCCCGGAGTAGATCTTCTATCTACCTGGCTCATACAGAGCTGTACATCCTCTTGTAAGGAGAGGGATAAGCAAGGTTAGATTAATCCCCTGGTACTGTGTATAGAGGAAGCTTATAGCATCGCGTACGAAGGATAGTTTACCTAGAGACACTCCCAACCTAGGCAAGTGTTCCCGGAGTAGATCTTCTATCTACCTGGCTCATACAGAGCTCTGCATCCCCTTGTATGGAGAGGGATAAGCAGGGTTAGATTGCTCCCCTGGTACTGTGTATAGAGGAAGCTTATAGCATCGCGTACGAAGGATAGTTTACCTGGTAACACTCTCAACCTAGGCAAGTGTTCCCGGAGTAGATCTTCTATCTACCTGGCTCATACAGAGCTGTGCATCCCCTTGTATGGAGAGGGATAAGCATGGTTAGATTAATCCCCTGGTACTGTGTATAGAGGAAGCTTATAGCATCGCGTACGAATGATAGTTTACCTAGAGACACTCCCAACCTAGGCAAGTGTTCCCGGAGTAGATCTTCTATCTACCTGGCTCATACAGAGCTGTGCATCCTCTTGTAAGGAGACGGATAAGCAGGGTTAGATTGCTCCCATGGTACTGTGTATAGAGGAAGCTTATAGCATCGCGTACGAATGATAGTTTACCTAGAGACACTCCCAACCTAGGCAAGTGTTCCCGGAGTAGATCTTCTATCTACCTGGCTCATACAGAGCTGTGCATCCTCTTGTATGGAGAGGGATAAGCAGGGTTAGATTAATCCCCTGGTACTGTGTATAGAGGAAGCTTATAGCATCGCGTACGAATGATAGTTTACCTAGAGACACTCCCAACCTAGGCAAGTGTTCCCGGAGTAGATCTTCTATCTACCTGGCTCATACAGAGCTGTGCATCCTCTTGTATGGAGAGGGATAAGCAGGGTTAGATTGCTCCCATGGTACTGTGTATAGAGGAAGCTTATAGCATCGCGTACGAATGATAGTTTACCTAGAGACACTCCCAACCTAGGCAAGTGTTCCCGGAGTAGATCTTCTATCTACCTGGCTCATACAGAGCTGTGCATCCTCTTGTAAGGAGAGGGATAAACATGGTTAGATTAATCCCCTGGTACTGTGTATAGAGGAAGCTTATAGCATCGCGTACGAATGATAGTTTACCTAGAGACACTGCCAACCTAGGCAAGTGTTCCCGGAGTAGATCTTCTATCTACCTGGCTCATACAGAGCTGTGCATCCTCTTGTATGGAGAGGGATAAGCAGGGTTAGATTGCTCCCATGGTACTGTGTATAGAGGAAGCTTATAGCATCGCGTACGAAGGATAGTTTACCTGGTAACACTCCCAACCTAGGCAAGTGTTCCCGGAGTAGATCTTCTATCTACCTGGCTCATACAGAGCTGTGCATCCCCTTGTATGGAGAGGGATAAGGAGGGTTAGATTAATCCCCTGGTACTGTGTATAGAGGAAGCTTATAGCATCGCGTACGAAGGATAGTTTACCTGGTAACACTCCCAACCTAGGCAAGTGTTCCCGGAGTAGATCTTCTATCTACCTGGCTCATACAGAGCTGTGCATCCTCTTGTAAGGAGAGGGATAAGCAGGGTTAGATTGCTCCCCTGGTACTGTGTATAGAGGAAGCTTATAGCATCGCGTACGAAGGATAGTTTACCTGCTAACGCTCCCAACCTAGGCAAGTGTTCCCGGAGTAGATCTTCTATCTACCTGGCTCATACAGAGCTCTGCATCCCCTTGTATGGAGAGGGATAAGCATGGTTAGATTAATCCCCTGGTACTGTGTATAGAGGAAGCTTATAGCATCGCGTACGAAGGATAGTTTACCTGCTAACGCTCCCAACCTAGGCAAGTGTTCCCGGAGTAGATCTTCTATCTACCTGGCTCATACAGAGCTGTACATCCTCTTGTAAGGAGAGGGATAAGCAAGGTTAGATTAATCCCCTGGTACTGTGTATAGAGGAAGCTTATAGCATCGCGTACGAAGGATAGTTTACCTAGAGACACTCCCAACCTAGGCAAGTGTTCCCGGAGTAGATCTTCTATCTACCTGGCTCATACAGAGCTCTGCATCCCCTTGTATGGAGAGGGATAAGCATGGTTAGATTGCTCCCCTGGTACTGTGTATAGAGGAAGCTTATAGCATCGCGTACGAAGGATAGTTTACCTGCTAACACTCCCAACCTAGGCAAGTGTTCCCGGAGTAGATCTTCTATCTACCTGGCTCATACAGAGCTGTACATCCCCTTGTAAGGAGAGGGATAAGCAGGGTTAGATTGCTCCCCTGGTACTGTGTATAGAGGAAGCTTATAGCATCGCGTACGAAGGATAGTTTACCTAGAGACACTCCCAACCTAGGCAAGTGTTCCCGGAGTAGATCTTCTATCTACCTGGCTCATACAGAGCTCTGCATCCCCTTGTATGGAGAGGGATAAGCATGGTTAGATTGTTTCCCTGGTACTGTGTATAGAGGAAGCTTATAGCATCGCGTACGAAGGATAGTTTACCTGCTAACACTCCCAACCTAGGCAAGTGTTCCCGGAGTAGATCTTCTATCTACCTGGCTCATACAGAGCTGTGCATCCCCTTGTATGGAGAGGGATAAGCATGGTTAGATTGCTCCCCTGGTACTGTGTATAGAGGAAGCTTATATCATCGCGTACGAAGGATAGTTTACCTGCTAACACTCCCAACCTAGGCAAGTGTTCCCGGAGTAGATCTTCTATCTACCTGGCTCATACAGAGCTCTGCATCCCCTTGTATGGAGAGGGATAAGCATGGTTAGATTGCTCCCCTGGTACTGTGTATAGAGGAAGCTTAAAGCATCGCGTACGAAGGATAGTTTACCTGCTAACACTCCCAACCTAGGCAAGTGTTCCCGGAGTAGATCTTCTATCTACCTGGCTCATACAGAGCTGTGCATCCCCTTGTATGGAGAGGGATAAGCAGGGTTAGATTGCTCCCATGGTACTGTGTATAGAGGAAGCTTATAGCATCGCGTACGAATGATAGTTTACCTAGAGACACTCCCAACCTAGGCAAGTGTTCCCGGAGTAGATCTTCTATCTACCTGGCTCATACAGAGCTGTGCATCCTCTTGTATGGAGAGGGATAAGCAGGGTTAGATTAATCCCCTGGTACTGTGTATAGAGGAAGCTTATAGCATCGCGTACGAATGATAGTTTACCTAGAGACACTCCCAACCTAGGCAAGTGTTCCCGGAGTAGATCTTCTATCTACCTGGCTCATACAGAGCTGTGCATCCTCTTGTATGGACAGGGATAAGCAGGGTTAGATTGCTCCCATGGTACTGTGTATAGAGGAAGCTTATATCATCGCGTACGAATGATAGTTTACCTAGAGACACTCCCAACCTAGGCAAGTGTTCCCGGAGTAGATCTTCTATCTACCTGGCTCATACAGAGCTGTGCATCCTCTTGTAAGGAGAGGGATAAGCATGGTTAGATTAATCCCCTGGTACTGTGTATAGAGGAAGCTTATAGCATCGCGTACGAAGGATAGTTTACCTGCTAACACTCCCAACCTAGGCAAGTGTTCCCGGAGTAGATCTTCTATCTACCTGGCTCATACAGAGCTGTGCATCCCCTTGTATGGAAAGGGATAAGGAGGGTTAGATTAATCCCCTGGTACTGTGTATAGAGGAAGCTTATAGCATCGCGTACGAAGGATAGTTTACCTGGTAACACTCCCAACCTAGGCAAGTGTTCCCGGAGTAGATCTTCTATCTACCTGGCTCATACAGAGCTGTGCATCCTCTTGTAAGGAGAGGGATAAGCAGGGTTAGATTGCTCCCCTGGTACTGTGTATAGAGGAAGCTTATAGCATCGCGTACGAAGGATAGTTTACCTGCTAACGCTCCCAACCTAGGCAAGTGTTCCCGGAGTAGATCTTCTATCTACCTGGCTCATACAGAGCTGTACATCCTCTTGTAAGGAGAGGGATAAGCAAGGTTAGATACTTCCCCTGGTACTGTGTATAGAGGAAGCTTATAGCATCGCGTACGAAGGATAGTTTACCTAGAGACACTCCCAACCTAGGCAAGTGTTCCCGGAGTAGATCTTCTATCTACCTGGCTCATACAGAGCTCTGCATCCCCTTGTATGGAGAGGGATAAGCATGGTTAGATTGCTCCCCTGGTACTGTGTATAGAGGAAGCTTATAGCATCGCGTACGAAGGATAGTTTACCTGCTAACACTCCCAACCTAGGCAAGTGTTCCCGGAGTAGATCTTCTATCTACCTGGCTCATACAGAGCTCTGCATCCCCTTGTATGGAGAGGGATAAGCATGGTTAGATTGCTCCCCTGGTACTGTGTATAGAGGAAGCTTATAGCATCGCGTACGAAGGATAGTTTACCTGCTAACACTCCCAACCTAGGCAAGTGTTCCCGGAGTAGATCTTCTATCTACCTGGCTCATACAGAGCTGTGCATCCCCTTGTATGGAGAGGGATAAGCATGGTTAGATTGCTCCCCTGGTACTGTGTATAGAGGAAGCTTATAGCATCGCGTACGAAGGATAGTTTACCTGCTAACACTCCCAACCTAGGCAAGTGTTCCCGGAGTAGATCTTCTATCTACCTGGCTCATACAGAGCTCTGCATCCCCTTGTATGGAGAGGGATAAGCATGGTTAGATTGCTCCCCTGGTACTGTGTATAGAGGAAGCTTATAGCATCGCGTACGAAGGATAGTTTACCTGCTAACACTCCCAACCTAGGCAAGTGTTCCCGGAGTAGATCTTCTATCTACCTGGCTCATACAGAGCTGTGCATCCCCTTGTATGGAGAGGGATAAGCATGGTTAGATTGCTCCCCTGGTACTGTGTATAGAGGAAGCTTATAGCATCGCGTACGAAGGATAGTTTACCTAGAGACACTCCCAACCTAGGCAAGTGTTCCCGGAGTAGATCTTCTATCTACCTGGCTCATACAGAGCTCTGCATCCCCTTGTATGGAGAGGGATAAGCATGGTTAGATTAATCCCCTGGTACTGTGTATAGAGGAAGCTTATAGCATCGCGTACGAAGGATAGTTTACCTGCTAACGCTCCCAACCTAGGCAAGTGTTCCCGGAGTAGATCTTCTATCTACCTGGCTCATACAGAGCTGTACATCCTCTTGTAAGGAGAGGGATAAGCAAGGTTAGATTAATCCCCTGGTACTGTGTATAGAGGAAGCTTATAGCATCGCGTACGAAGGATAGTTTACCTAGGGACACTCCCAACCTAGGCAAGTGTTCCCGGAGTAGATCTTCTATCTACCTGGCTCATACAGAGCTCTGCATCCCCTTGTATGGAGAGGTATAAGCATGGTTAGATTGCTTCCCTGGTACTGTGTATAGAGGAAGCTTATAGCATCGCGTACGAAGGATAGTTTACCTGCTAACACTCCCAACCTAGGCAAGTGTTCCCGGAGTAGATCTTCTATCTACCTGGCTCATACAGAGCTGTACATCCCCTTGTAAGGAGAGGGATAAGCAGGGTTAGATTGCTCCCCTGGTACTGTGTATAGAGGAAGCTTATAGCATCGCGTACGAAGGATAGTTTACCTAGAGACACTCCCAACCTAGGCAAGTGTTCCCGGAGTAGATCATCTATCTACCTGGCTCATACAGAGCTCTGAATCCCCTTGTATGGAGAGGGATAAGCATGGTTAGATTGCTCCCCTGGTACTGTGTATAGAGGAAGCTTATAGCATCGCGTACGAAGGATAGTTTACCTGCTAACACTCCCAACCTAGGCAAGTGTTCCCGGAGTAGATCTTCTATCTACCTAGCTCATACAGAGCTGTGCATCCCCTTGTATGGAGAGGGATAAGCATGGTTAGATTGCTCCCCTGGTACTGTGTATAGAGGAAGCTTATAGCATCGCGTACGAAGGATAGTTTACCTGCTAACACTCCCAACCTTTGCAAGTGTTCCCGGAGTAGATCTTCTATCTACCTGGCTCATACAGAGCTCTGCATCTTCTTGTATGGAGAGGGATAAGCATGGTTAGATTGTTCCCCTGGTACTGTGTATAGAGGAAGCTTATAGCATCGCGTACGAAGGATAGTTTACCTGCTAACACTCCCAACCTAGGCAAGTGTTCCCGGAGTAGATCTTCTATCTACCTGGCTCATACAGAGCTGGGCATCCCCTTGTATGGAGAGGGATAAGCATGGTTAGATTGCTCCCCTGGTACTGTGTATAGAGGAAGCTTATAGCATCGCGTACGAAGGATAGTTTACCTAGAGACACTCCCAACCTAGGCAAGTGTTCCCGGAGTAGATCTTCTATCTACCTGGCTCATACAGAGCTCTGCATCCCCTTGTATGGAGAGGGATAAGCATGGTTAGATTGATCCCCTGGTACTGTGTATAGAGGAAGCTTATAGCATCGCGTACGAAGGATAGTTTACCTGCTAACACTCCCAACCTAGGCAAGTGTTCCCGGAGTAGATCTTCTATCTACCTGGCTCATACAGAGCTGTGCATCCTCTTGTATGGAGAGGGATAAGCAAGGTTAGATTGCTCCCCTGGTACTGTGTATAGAGGAAGCTTATAGCATCGCGTACGAAGGATAGTTTGCCTGCTAACACTCCCAACCTAGGCAAGTGTTCCCGGAGTAGATCTTCTATCTACCTGGCTCATACAGAGCTGTGCATCCCCTTGTAAGGAGAGGGATAAGCAAGGTTAGATTAATCCCCTGGTACTGTGTATAGAGGAAGCTTATAGCATCGCGTACGAAGGATAGTTTACCTGCTAACACTCCCAACCTAGGCAAGTGTTCCCGGAGTAGATCTTCTATCTACCTGGCTCATACAGAGCTGTGCATCCCCTTGTAAGGAGACGGATAAGCAGGGTTAGATTGCTCCCCTGGTACTGTGTATAGAGGAAGCTTATAGCATCGCGTACGAAGGATAGTTTGCCTGCTAACACTCCCAACCTAGGCAAGTGTTCCCGGAGTAGATCTACTATCTACCTGGCTCATACAGAGCTGTGCATCCCCTTGTAAGGAGAGGGATAAGCATGGTTAGATTGCTCCCCTGGTACTGTGTATAGAGGAAGCTTATAGCATCGCGTACGAAGGATAGTTTACCTGCTAACACTCCCAACCTATGCAAGTGTTCCCGGAGTAGATCTTCTATCTACCTGGCTCATACAGAGCTGTGCATCCTCTTGTATGGAGAGGGATAAGCAAGGTTAGATTGCTCCCCTGGTACTGTGTATAGAGGAAGCTTATAGCATCGCGTACGAAGGATAGTTTACCTGCTAACACTCCCAACCTAGGCAAGTGTTCCCGGAGTAGATCTTCTATCTACCTGGCTCATACAGAGCTGTGCATCCCCTTGTATGGAGAGGGATAAGCAAGGTTAGATTGCTTCCCTGGTACTGTGTATAGAGGAAGCTTATAGCATCGCGTACGAAGGATAGTTTACCTGCTAACACTCCCAACCTAGGCAAGTGTTCCCGGAGTAGATCTTCTATCTACCTGGCTCATACAGAGCTGTACATCCCCTTGTAAGGAGAGGGATAAGCAGGGTTAGATTGCTCCCCTGGTACTGTGTATAGAGGAAGCTTATAGCATCGCGTACGAAGGATAGTTTACCTAGAGACACTCCCAACCTAGGCAAGTGTTCCCGGAGTAGATCTTCTATCTACCTGGCTCATACAGAGCTGTACATCCTCTTGTAAGGAGAGGGATAAGCAAGGTTAGATACTTCCCCTGGTACTGTGTATAGAGGAAGCTTATAGCATCGCGTACGAAGGATAGTTTACCTAGAGACACTCCCAACCTAGGCAAGTGTTCCCGGAGTAGATCTTCTATCTACCTGGCTCATACAGAGCTCTGCATCCCCTTGTATGGAGAGGGATAAGCATGGTTAGATTGCTCCCCTGGTACTGTGTATAGAGGAAGCTTATAGCATCGCGTACGAAGGATAGTTTACCTGCTAACACTCCCAACCTAGGCAAGTGTTAACGGAGTAGATCTTCTATCTACCTGGCTCATACAGAGCTCTGCATCCCCTTGTATGGAGAGGGATAAGCATGGTTAGATTGCTCCCCTGGTACTGTGTATAGAGGAAGCTTATAGCATCGCGTACGAAGGATAGTTTACCTGCTAACACTCCCAACCTAGGCAAGTGTTCCCGGAGTAGATCTTCTATCTACCTGGCTCATACAGAGCTGTGCATCCCCTTGTATGGAGAGGGATAAGCATGGTTAGATTGCTCCCCTGGTACTGTGTATAGAGGAAGCTTATAGCATCGCGTACGAAGGATAGTTTACCTGCTAACACTCCCAACCTAGGCAAGTGTTCCCGGAGTAGATCTTCTATCTACCTGGCTCATACAGAGCTCTGCATCCCCTTGTATGGAGAGGGATAAGCATGGTTAGATTGCTCCCCTGGTACTGTGTATAGAGGAAGCTTATAGCATCGCGTACGAAGGATAGTTTACCTGCTAACACTCCCAACCTAGGCAAGTGTTCCCGGAGTAGATCTTCTATCTACCTGGCTCATACAGAGCTGTGCATCCCCTTGTATGGAGAGGGATAAGCATGGTTAGATTGCTCCCCTGGTACTGTGTATAGAGGAAGCTTATAGCATCGCGTACGAAGGATAGTTTACCTAGAGACACTCCCAACCTAGGCAAGTGTTCCCGGAGTAGATCTTCTATCTACCTGGCTCATACAGAGCTCTGCATCCCCTTGTATGGAGAGGGATAAGCATGGTTAGATTAATCCCCTGGTACTGTGTATAGAGGAAGCTTATAGCATCGCGTACGAAGGATAGTTTACCTGCTAACGCTCCCAACCTAGGCAAGTGTTCCCGGAGTAGATCTTCTATCTACCTGGCTCATACAGAGCTGTACATCCTCTTGTAAGGAGAGGGATAAGCAAGGTTAGATTAATCCCCTGGTACTGTGTATAGAGGAAGCTTATAGCATCGCGTACGAAGGATAGTTTACCTAGGGACACTCCCAACCTAGGCAAGTGTTCCCGGAGTAGATCTTCTATCTACCTGGCTCATACAGAGCTCTGCATCCCCTTGTATGGAGAGGTATAAGCATGGTTAGATTGCTTCCCTGGTACTGTGTATAGAGGAAGCTTATAGCATCGCGTACGAAGGATAGTTTACCTGCTAACACTCCCAACCTAGGCAAGTGTTCCCGGAGTAGATCTTCTATCTACCTGGCTCATACAGAGCTGTACATCCCCTTGTAAGGAGAGGGATAAGCAGGGTTAGATTGCTCCCCTGGTACTGTGTATAGAGGAAGCTTATAGCATCGCGTACGAAGGATAGTTTACCTAGAGACACTCCCAACCTAGGCAAGTGTTCCCGGAGTAGATCATCTATCTACCTGGCTCATACAGAGCTCTGCATCCCCTTGTATGGAGAGGGATAAGCATGGTTAGATTGCTCCCCTGGTACTGTGTATAGAGGAAGCTTATAGCATCGCGTACGAAGGATAGTTTACCTGCTAACACTCCCAACCTAGGCAAGTGTTCCCGGAGTAGATCTTCTATCTACCTGGCTCATACAGAGCTGTGCATCCCCTTGTATGGAGAGGGATAAGCATGGTTAGATTGCTCCCCTGGTACTGTGTATAGAGGAAGCTTATAGCATCGCGTACGAAGGATAGTTTACCTGCTAACACTCCCAACCTTTGCAAGTGTTCCCGGAGTAGATCTTCTATCTACCTGGCTCATACAGAGCTCTGCATCTTCTTGTATGGAGAGGGATAAGCATGGTTAGATTGCTCCCCTGGTACTGTGTATAGAGGAAGCTTATAGCATCGCGTACGAAGGATAGTTTACCTGCTAACACTCCCAACCTAGGCAAGTGTTCCCGGAGTAGATCTTCTATCTACCTGGCTCATACAGAGCTGGGCATCCCCTTGTATGGAGAGGGATAAGCATGGTTAGATTGCTCCCCTGGTACTGTGTATAGAGGAAGCTTATAGCATCGCGTACGAAGGATAGTTTACCTAGAGACACTCCCAACCTAGGCAAGTGTTCCCGGAGTAGATCTTCTATCTACCTGGCTCATACAGAGCTCTGCATCCCCTTGTATGGAGAGGGATAAGCATGGTTAGATTGATCCCCTGGTACTGTGTATAGAGGAAGCTTATAGCATCGCGTACGAAGGATAGTTTACCTGCTAACACTCCCAACCTAGGCAAGTGTTCCCGGAGTAGATCTTCTATCTACCTGGCTCATACAGAGCTGTGCATCCTCTTGTATGGAGAGGGATAAGCAAGGTTAGATTGCTCCCCTGGTACTGTGTATAGAGGAAGCTTATAGCATCGCGTACGAAGGATAGTTTGCCTGCTAACACTCCCAACCTAGGCAAGTGTTCCCGGAGTAGATCTTCTATCTACCTGGCTCATACAGAGCTGTGCATCCCCTTGTAAGGAGAGGGATAAGCAAGGTTAGATTAATCCCCTGGTACTGTGTATAGAGGAAGCTTATAGCATCGCGTACGAAGGATAGTTTACCTGCTAACACTCCCAACCTAGGCAAGTGTTCCCGGAGTAGATCTTCTATCTACCTGGCTCATACAGAGCTGTGCATCCCCTTGTAAGGAGACGGATAAGCAGGGTTAGATTGCTCCCCTGGTACTGTGTATAGAGGAAGCTTATAGCATCGCGTACGAAGGATAGTTTGCCTGCTAACACTCCCAACCTAGGCAAGTGTTCCCGGAGTAGATCTACTATCTACCTGGCTCATACAGAGCTGTGCATCCCCTTGTAAGGAGAGGGATAAGCATGGTTAGATTGCTCCCCTGGTACTGTGTATAGAGGAAGCTTATAGCATCGCGTACGAAGGATAGTTTACCTGCTAACACTCCCAACCTATGCAAGTGTTCCCGGAGTAGATCTTCTATCTACCTGGCTCATACAGAGCTGTGCATCCTCTTGTATGGAGAGGGATAAGCAAGGTTAGATTGCTCCCCTGGTACTGTGTATAGAGGAAGCTTATAGCATCGCGTACGAAGGATAGTTTACCTGCTAACACTCCCAACCTAGGCAAGTGTTCCCGGAGTAGATCTTCTATCTACCTGGCTCATACAGAGCTGTGCATCCCCTTGTATGGAGAGGGATAAGCAAGGTTAGATTGCTCCCCTGGTACTGTGTATAGAGGAAGCTTATAGCATCGCGTACGAAGGATAGTTTACCTAGAGACACTCCCAACCTAGGCAAGTGTTCCCGGAGTAGATCTTCTATCTACCTGGCTCATACAGAGCTGTGCATCCTCTTGTAAGGAGAGGGATAAGCAGGGTTAGATTGCTCCCCTGGTACTGTGTATAGAGGAAGCTTATAGCATCGCGTACGAAGGATAGTTTACCTGCTAACACTCCCAACCTAGGCAAGTGTTCCCGGAGTAGATCTTCTATCTACCTGGCTCATACAGAGCTGTGCATCCCCTTGTAAGGAGACGGATAAGCAGGGTTAGATTGCTCCCCTGGTACTGTGTATAGAGGAAGCTTATAGCATCGCGTACGAAGGATAGTTTACCTAGAGACACTCCCAACCTAGGCAAGTGTTCCCGGAGTAGATCTTCTATCTACCTGGCTCATACAGAGCTCTGCATCCCCTTGTATGGAGAGGGATAAGCATGGTTAGATTGCTCCCCTGGTACTGTGTATAGAGGAAGCTTATAGCATCGCGTACGAAGGATAGTTTACCTGCTAACACTCCCAACCTAGGCAAGTGTTCCCGGAGTAGATCTTCTATCTACCTGGCTCATACAGAGCTGTGCATCCCCTTGTATGGAGAGGGATAAGCATGGTTAGATTGCTCCCCTGGTACTGTGTATAGAGGAAGCTTATAGCATCGCGTACGAAGGATAGTTTACCTGCTAACACTCCCAACCTAGGCAAGTGTTCCCGGAGTAGATCTTCTATCTACCTGGCTCATACAGAGCTCTGCATCCCCTTGTATGGAGAGGGATAAGCATGGTTAGATTGCTCCCCTGGTACTGTGTATAGAGGAAGCTTATAGCATCGCGTACGAAGGATAGTTTACCTGCTAACACTCCCAACCTAGGCAAGTGTTCCCGGAGTAGATCTTCTATCTACCTGGCTCATACAGAGCTGTGCATCCCCTTGTATGGAGAGGGATAAGCATGGTTAGATTGCTCCCCTGGTACTGTGTATAGAGGAAGCTTATAGCATCGCGTACGAAGGATAGTTTACCTAGAGACACTCCCAACCTAGGCAAGTGTTCCCGGAGTAGATCTTCTATCTACCTGGCTCTTACAGAGCTCTGCATCCCCTTGTATGGAGAGGGATAAGCATGGTTAGATTGCTCCCCTGGTACTGTGTATAGAGGAAGCTTATAGCATCGCGTACGAAGGATAGTTTACCTGCTAACACTCCCAACCTAGGTAAGTGTTCCCGGAGTAGATCTTCTATCTACCTGGCTCATACAGAGCTGTGCATCCCCTTGTATGGAGAGGGATAAGCATGGTTAGATTGCTCCCCTGGTACTGTGTATAGAGGAAACTTATAGCATCGCGTACGAAGGATAGTTTACCTGCTAACACTCCCAACCTAGGCAAGTGTTCCCGGAGTAGATCTTCTATCTACCTGGCTCATACAGAGCTGTGCATCCCCTTGTATGGAGAGGGATAAGCAAGGTTAGATTAATCCCCTGGTACTGTGTATAGAGGAAGCTTATAGCATCGCGTACGAAGGATAGTTTACCTGCTAACACTCCCAACCTAGGCAAGTGTTCCCGGAGTAGATCTTCTATCTACCTGGCTCATACAGAGCTCTGCATCCCCTTGTATGGAGAGGGATAAGCAAGGTTAGATTAATCCCCTGGTACTGTGTATAGAGGAAGCTTATAGCATCGCGTACGAAGGATAGTTTACCTGGTAACACTCCCAACCTAGGCAAGTGTTCCCGGAGTAGATCTTCTATCTACCTGGCTCATACAGAGCTGTGCATCCCCTTGTAAGGAGAGGGATAAGCAAGGTTAGGTTAATCCCCTGGTACTGTGTATAGAGGAAGCTTATAGCATCGCGTACGAAGGATAGTTTACCTGGTAACACTCCCAACCTAGGCAAGTTTTCCCGGAGTAGATCTTCTATCTACCTGGCTCATACAGAGCTGTGCATCCCCTTGTAAGGAGACGGATAAACAGGGTTAGATTGCTTCCCTGGTACTGTGTATAGAGGAAGCTTATAGCATCGCGTACGAAGGATAGTTTACCTAGAGACACTCCCAACCTAGGCAAGTGTTCCCGGAGTAGATCTTCTATCTACCTGGCTCATACAGAGCTGTGCATCCCCTTGTATGGAGAGGGATAAGCATGGTTACAATGCTCCCCTGGTACTGTGTATAGAGGAAGCTTATAGCATCGCGTACGAAGGATAGTTTGCCTGCTAACACTCCCAACCTAGGCAAGTGTTCCCGGAGTAGATCTTCTATCTACCTGGCTCATACAGAGCTGTGCATCCCCTTGGAAGGAGAGGGATAAGCAGGGTTAGATTGCTCCCCTGGTACTGTGTATAGAGGAAGCTTATAGCATCGCGTACGAAGGATAGTTTACCTAGAGACACTCCCAACCTAGGCAAGTGTTCCCGGAGTAGATCTTCTATCTACCTGGCTCATACAGAGCTGTGCATCCCCTTGTAAGGAGAGGGATAAGCAAGGTTAGATTAATCCCCTGGTACTGTGTATAGAGGAAGCTTATAGCATCGCGTACGAAGGATAGTTTACATGCTAACACTCCCAACCTAGGCAAGTGTTCCCGGAGTAGATCTTCTATCTACCTGGCTCATACAGAGCTGTGCATCCTCTTGTAAGGAGAGGGATAAGCATGGTTAGATTGCTCCCCTGGTACTGTGTATAGAGGAAGCTTATAGCATCGCGTACGAAGGATAGTTTACCTAGAGACACTCCCAACCTAGGCAAGTGTTCCCGGAGTAGATCTTCTATCTACCTGGCTCATACAGAGCTGTGCATCCCCTTGTATGGAGAGGGATAAGCAGGGTTAGATTGCTCCCCTGGTACTGTGTATAGAGGAAGCTTATAGCATCGCGTACGAAGGATAGTTTACCTGCTAACACTCCCAACCTAGGCAAGTGTTCCCGGAGTAGATCTTCTATCTACCTGGCTCATACAGAGCTGTGCATCTCCTTGTAAGGAGAGGGATAAGCAGGGTTAGATTGCTCCCCTGGTACTGCGTATAGAGGAAGCTTATAGCATCGCGTACGAAGGATAGTTTACCTAGAGACACTCCCAACCTAGGCAAGTGTTCCCGGAGTAGATCTTCTATCTACCTGGCTCATACAGAGCTGTGCATCCCCTTGTAAGGAGAGGGATTAGCAAGGTTAGATTAATCCCCTGGTACTGTGTATAGAGGAAGCTTATAGCATCGCGTACGAAGGATAGTTTACATGCTAACACTCCCAACCTAGGCAAGTGTTCCCGGAGTAGATCTTCTATCTACCTGGCTCATACAGAGCTGTGCATCCCCTTGTATGGAGAGGGATAAGCATGGTTAGATTGCTCCCCTGGTACTGTGTATAGAGGAAGCTTATAGCATCGCGTACGAAGGATAGTTTACCTAGAGACACTCCCAACCTAGGCAAGTGTTCCCGGAGTAGATCTTCTATCTACCTGGCTCTTACAGAGCTCTGCATCCCCTTGTATGGAGAGGGATAAGCATGGTTAGATTGCTCCCCTGGTACTGTGTATAGAGGAAGCTTATAGCATCGCGTACGAAGGATAGTTTACCTGCTAACACTCCCAACCTAGGTAAGTGTTCCCGGAGTAGATCTTCTATCTACCTGGCTCATACAGAGCTGTGCATCCCCTTGTATGGAGAGGGATAAGCATGGTTAGATTGCTCCCCTGGTACTGTGTATAGAGGAAACTTATAGCATCGCGTACGAAGGATAGTTTACCTGCTAACACTCCCAACCTAGGCAAGTGTTCCCGGAGTAGATCTTCTATCTACCTGGCTCATACAGAGCTGTGCATCCCCTTGTATGGAGAGGGATAAGCAAGGTTAGATTAATCCCCTGGTACTGTGTATAGAGGAAGCTTATAGCATCGCGTACGAAGGATAGTTTACCTGCTAACACTCCCAACCTAGGCAAGTGTTCCCGGAGTAGATCTTCTATCTACCTGGCTCATACAGAGCTCTGCATCCCCTTGTATGGAGAGGGATAAGCAAGGTTAGATTAATCCCCTGGTACTGTGTATAGAGGAAGCTTATAGCATCGCGTACGAAGGATAGTTTACCTGGTAACACTCCCAACCTAGGCAAGTGTTCCCGGAGTAGATCTTCTATCTACCTGGCTCATACAGAGCTGTGCATCCCCTTGTAAGGAGAGGGATAAGCAAGGTTAGATTAATCCCCTGGTACTGTGTATAGAGGAAGCGTATAGCATCGCGTACGAAGGATAGTTTACCTGGTAACACTCCCAACCTAGGCATGTTTTCCCGGAGTAGATCTTCTATCTACCTGGCTCATACAGAGCTGTGCATCCCCTTGTAAGGAGACGGATAAACAGGGTTAGATTGCTTCCCTGGTACTGTGTATAGAGGAAGCTTATAGCATCGCGTACGAAGGATAGTTTACCTAGAGACACTCCCAACCTAGGCAAGTGTTCCCGGAGTAGATCTTCTATCTACCTGGCTCATACAGAGCTGTGCATCCCCTTGTATGGAGAGGGATAAGCATGGTTACAATGCTCCCCTGGTACTGTGTATAGAGGAAGCTTATAGCATCGCGTACGAAGGATAGTTTGCCTGCTAACACTCCCAACCTAGGCAAGTGTTCCCGGAGTAGATCTTCTATCTACCTGGCTCATACAGAGATGTGCATCCCCTTGGAAGGAGAGGGATAAGCAGGGTTAGATTGCTCCCCTGGTACTGTGTATAGAGGAAGCTTATAGCATCGCGTACGAAGGATAGTTTACCTAGAGACACTCCCAACCTAGGCAAGTGTTCCCGGAGTAGATCTTCTATCTACCTGGCTCATACAGAGCTGTGCATCCTCTTGTAAGGAGAGGGATAAGCATGGTTAGATTGCTCCCCTGGTACTGTGTATAGAGGATGCTTATAGCATCGCGTACGAAGGATAGTTTACCTAGAGACACTCCCAACCTAGGCAAGTGTTCCCGGAGTAGATCTTCTATCTACCTGGCTCATACAGAGCTCTGCATCAGCTTGTAAGGCGAGGGATAAGCAGGGTTAGATTGCTCCCCTGGTACTGAGTATAGAGGAAGCTTATAGCATCGCGTACGAAGGATAGTTTACCTGCTAAGACTCCCAAACTAGGCAAGTGTTCCCGGAGTAGATCTTCTATCTACCTGGCTCATACAGAGCTGTGCATCCCCTTGTATGGAGAGGGATAAGCAGGGTTAGATTGCTCCCCTGGTACTGTGTATAGAGGAAGCTTATAGCATCGCGTACGAAGGATAGTTTACCTGCTAACACTCCCAACCTAGGCAAGTGTTCCCGGAGTAGATCTTCTATCTACCTGGCTCATACAGAGCTGTGCATCTC
Source organism: Prosapia bicincta (assembly GCA_036971475.1). Lineage (NCBI taxonomy): Eukaryota > Metazoa > Arthropoda > Insecta > Hemiptera > Cercopidae > Prosapia > Prosapia bicincta. The sequence continues at coordinate 1,442,177 of JBAIZL010000005.1, forward strand.
CTTGTAAGGAGAGGGATAAGCAGGGTTAGATTGCTCCCCTGGTACTGTGTATAGAGGAAGCTTATAGCATCGCGTACGAAGGATAGTTTACCTAGAGACACTCCCAACCTAGGCAAGTGTTCCCGGAGTAGATCTTCTATCTACCTGGCTCATACAGAGCTGTGCATCCCCTTGTAAGGAGAGGGATAAGCAAGGTTAGATTAATCCCCTGGTACTGTGTATAGAGGAAGCTTATAGCATCGCGTACGAAGGATAGTTTACATGCTAACACTCCCAACCTAGGCAAGTGTTCCCGGAGTAGATCTTCTATCTACCTGGCTCATACAGAGCTGTGCATCCTCTTGTAAGGAGAGGGATAAGCATGGTTAGATTGCTCCCCTGGTACTGTGTATAGAGGAAGCTTATAGCATCGCGTACGAAGGATAGTTTACCTGCTAACACTCCCAACCTAGGCAAGTGTTCCCGGAGTAGATCTTCTATCTACCTGGCTCATACAGAGCTGTGCATCCTCTTGTAAGGAGAGGGATAAGCATGGTTAGATTGCTCCCCTGGTACTGTGTATAGAGGAAGCTTATAGCATCGCGTACGAAGGATAGTTTACCTAGAGACACTCCCAACCTAGGCAAGTGTTCCCGGAGTAGATCTTCTATCTACCTGGCTCATACAGAGCTGCGCATCCCCTTGTAAGGAGAGGGATAAGCAGGGTTAGATTGCTCCCATGGTACTGTGTATAGAGGAAGCTTATAGCATCGCGTACGAAGGATAGTTTACCTGCTAACACTCCCAACCTAGGCAAGTGTTCCCGGAGTAGATCTTCTATCTACCTGGCTCATGCAGAGCTGTGCATCCCCTTGTATGGAGAGGGATAAGGAGGGTTAGATTAATCCCCTGGTACTGTGTATAGAGGAAGCTTATAGCATCGCGTACGAAGGATAGTTTATTTGGTAACACTCCCAACCTAGGCAAGTGTTCCCGAAGTAGATCTTCTATCTACCTGGCTCATGCAGAGCTGTGCATCCCCTTGTAAGGAGAGGGATAAGCAAGGTTAGATTAATCCCCTGGTACTGTGTATAGAGGAAGCTTATAGCATCGCGTACGAAGGATAGTTTACCTGCTAACACTCCCAACCTAGGCAAGTGTTCCCGGAGTAGATCTTCTATCTACCTGGCTCATACAGAGCTGTGCATCCCCTTGTATGGAGAGGGATAAGTAGGGTTAGATTAATCCCCTGGTACTATGTATAGAGGAAGCTTATAGCATCGCGTACGAAGGATAGTTTACCTGGTAACACTCCCAACCTAGGCAAGTGTTCCCGAAGTAGATCTTCTATCTACCTGGCTCATACAGAGCTGTGCATCCTCTTGTAAGGAGAGGGATAAGCAGGGTTAGATTGCTCCCCTGGTACTGTGTATAGAGTAAGCTTATAGCATCGCGTACGAAGGATAGTTTACCTAGAGACACTCCCAACCTAGGCAAGTGTTCCCGGAGTAGATCTTCTATCTACCTGGCTCATACAGAGCTCTGCATCCCCTTGTATGGAGAGGGATAAGCAGGGTTAGATTGCTCCCCTGGTACTGTGTATAGAGGAAGCTTATAGCATCGCGTACGAAGGATAGTTTACCTAGAGACACTCCCAACCTAGGCAAGTGTTCCCGGAGTAGATCTTCTATCTACCTGGCTCATACAGAGCTGTGCATCCCCTTGTAAGGAGAGGGATAAGCAAGGTTAGATTAATCCCCTGGTACTGTGTATAGAGGAAGCTTATAGCATCGCGTACGAAGGATAGTTTACCTGCTAACACTCCCAACCTAGGCAAGTGTTCCCGGAGTAGATCTTCTATCTACCTGGCTCATACAGAGCTGTGCATCCCCTTGTAAGGAGAGGGATAAGCAAGGTTAGATTGCTCCCCTGGTACTGTGTATAGAGGAAGCTTATAGCATCGCGTACGAAGGATAGTTTACCTGCTAACACTCCCAACCTAGGCAAGTGTTCCCGGAGTAGATCTTCTATCTTCCTGGCTCATACAGAGCTGTGCATCCCCTTGTAAGGAGAGGGATAAGCAAGGTTAGATTGCTCCCCTGGTACTGTGTATAGAGGAAGCTTATAGCATCGCGTACGAAGGTTAGTTTACCTGGTAACACTCCCAACCTAGGCAAGTGTTCCCGAAGTAGATCTTCTATCTACCTGGCTCATACAGAGCTGTGCATCCCCTTGTAAGGAGAGGGATAAGCAGGGTTAGATTGCTCCCATGGTACTGTGTATAGAGGAAGCTTATAGCATCGCGTACGAAGGATAGTTTACCTAGAGACACTCCCAACCTAGGCAAGTGTTCCCGGAGTAGATCTTCTATCTACCTGGCTCATACAGAGCTGCGCATCCTCTTGTAAGGAGAGGGATAAGCAAGGTTAGATTAATCCCCTGGTACTGTGTATAGAGGAAGCCTATAGCATCGCGTACGAAGGATAGTTTACCTGCTAACACTCCCAACCTAGGCAAGTGTTCCCGGAGTAGATCTTCTATCTACCTGGTTCATACAGAGCTGTGCATCCTCTTGTAAGGAGAGGGATAAGCAGGGTTAGATTGCTCCCCTGGTACTGTGTATAGAGGAAGCTTATAGCATCGCGTACGAAGGATAGTTTACCTAGAGACACTCCCAACCTAGGCAAGTGTTCCCGGAGTAGATCTTCTATCTACCTGGCTCATACAGAGCTGTGCATCCCCTTGTAAGGAGAGGGATAAGCAAGGTTAGATTAATCCTCTGGTACTGTGTATAGAGGAAGCTTATAGCATCGCGTACGAAGGATAGTTTACCTGCTAACACTCCCAACCTAGTCAAGTGTTCCCGGAGTAGATCTTCTATCTACCTGGCTCATACAGAGCTCTGCATCCCCTTGTAAGGAGAGGGATAAGCAAGGTTAGATTAATCCCCTGGTACTGTGTATAGAGGAAGCTTATAGCATCGCGTACGAAGGATAGTTTACCTGCTAACACTCCCAACCTATGCAAGTGTTCCCGGAGTAGATCTTCTATCTACCTGGCTCATACAGAGCTGTGCATCCCCTTGTAAGGAGAGGGATAAGCAAGGTTAGATTGCTCCCATGGTACTGTGTATAGAGGAAGCTTATAGCATCGCGTACGAAGGATAGTTTATCTGCTAACACTCCCAACCTATGCAAGTGTTTTCGGAGTAGATCTTCTATCTACCTGGCTCATACAGAGCTGTGCATCCCCTTGTAAGGAGAGGGATAAGCAAGGTTAGATTGCTCCCATGGTACTGTGTATAGAGGAAACTTATAGCATCGCGTACGAAGGATAGTTTACCTGCTAACACTCCCAACCTATGCAAGTGTTCCCGGAGTAGATCTTCTATCTACCTGGCTCATACAGAGCTGTGCATCCCCTTGTAAGGAGAGGGATAAGCATGGTTAGATTGCTCCCCTGGTACTGTGTATAGAGGAAGCTTATAGCATCGCGTACGAAGGATAGTTTACCTGCTAACACTCCCAACCTATGCAAGTGTTCCCGGAGTAGATCTTCTATCTACCTGGCTCATACAGAGCTGTGCATCCCCTTGTAAGGAGAGGGATAAGCATGGTTAGATTGCTCCCCTGGTACTGTGTATAGAGGAAGCTTATAGCATCGCGTACGAAGGATAGTTTACCTGCTAACACACCCAACCTAGGCAAGTGTTCCCGGAGTAGATCTTCTATCTACCTGGTTCATACAGAGCTGTGCATCCTCTTGTAAGGAGAGGGATAAGCAGGGTTAGATTGCTCCCCTGGTACTGTGTATAGAGGAAGCTTATAGCATCGCGTACGAAAGATAGTTTGCCTGCTAACACTCCCAACCTAGGCAAGTGTTCCCGGAGTAGATCTTCTATCTACCTGGTTCATACAGAGCTGTACATCCTCTTGTAAGGAGAGGGATAAGCATGGTTAGATTGCTCCCCTGGTACTGTGTATAGAGGAAGCTTATAGCATCGCGTACGAAGGATAGTTTACCTGCTAACGCTCCCAACCTAGGCAAGTGTTCCCGGAGTAGATTTTCTATCTACCTGGCTCATACAGTGCTTTACATCCCCTTGTAAGGAGAGGGATAAGGAGGGTTAGAATAATCCCCTGGTACTGTGTATAGAGGAAGCTTATAGCATCGCGTACGAAGGATAGTTTACTTAGAGACACTCCCAACCTAGGCAAGTGTTCCCGGAATAGATCTTCTATCTACCTGGCTCATACAGAGCTGTGCATCCCCTTGTAAGGAGAGGGATAAGCAGTGTTAGATTAATCCCCTGGTACTGTGTATAGAGGAAGCTTATAGCATCGCGTACGAAGGATAGTTTACCTGGAGACACTCCCAACCTAGGCAAGTGTTCCCGGAGTAGATCTTCTATCTACCTGGCTCATACAGAGCTGTGCATCCCCTTGTAAGGAGAGGGATAAGCATGGTTAGATTGCTCCCCTGGTACTGTGTATAGAGGAAGCTTATAGCATCGCGTACGAAGGATAGTTTACCTGGAGACACTCCCAACCTAGACAAGTGTTCCCGGAAAACTTTATCCACTTGAGAGAATTTGAGAAAATCTTTAACAAAAATCAGAAAATAGCATTTAAAAACAGAAAATTAATATCAAAATTTTGTATATTAGGATAAAAATGTAATTAACCTTCGCCCCTTCTCTAAACATGTTGATAGTCTGATCATATCCGATACGTTTAGCCATCAAACGTAATGTAGGGGATACCATCCCCTGGCGAGAATATTGTATTCATTGATTTCCGTCTACTTCTTCATCTTACCTACCCCTCCATCTTGTGAACATTTATAGCAAATATTGATCTACATCAACAAATTAAATTACAATTTATAAAACAACAAAATTTTATTTATTCAATAACATAACAAAACAAAAAGAAACTATTGATTTTGTTGTGGTCGACCTTGTTGCGACTGGTTGTCAGCAATCGACGGGTTACTGTTCCTATTACTGTTGTTGTTGGCCGAATTGCTCGCTTCTTGGTTGCTCGGTTCCTCGTTTATTTTAACCAGCATTGTAGACACGCGACTCATTCGCCTCCTCGGTCTGCGTCTTCTGGACTGCCTTCGCCTCCGACGGGCTTCTACAGCCCCTAGCGAATACCCACGGCGTCTACGGGTCCTACGGGTATGCCGTTTCCTACCTCCACGGCGCCTCCTGCGTGCAACCATCTCCCCTACCAGGCCATCCGGGCGCCTCCTCCCACGTCTGCGTCCCCTACCTTTCCTCCCACGACCATTCCTGCGCCGGGACTCGGTAATCTGGACGTCACCGTTTCTCTTCCACGCGATCGTGTACTTCCTGTTCACAAGCTTGAGCGTTCCTCTTTTCAATCCGAGGTTTAAAGCTTTAGAGACAGCTATTTTGTCCACGACTCCGCCATTGGCGCAAGCGATGTGGTCCATGATCTGAGTCTTCAACGCTCCCTGAGGTTCCTGCAGAACCTTTATCGCCGTTAAAATTTGTTCAGTTGCTTGACGCAAAGCCATTTTTAAACAAAACAAAATTTTCGTTCACTGATAATTTAGTAAGTAACGTAGACCTATGCTTTAAACTTTTGCCATCATAGTTTACAACAGTTTTAGAACATATTGTTGCAGTGCTTTAGGTAGAACGTGACACAGAAGGAACAAGAATTTTGTACGAATGATGTTTCCTTAGATACGTACCTACTTCATTATTGAACAACAATAACACTAATTTTCAATTTAAATAGTATTTATTCTTAGTTTATATTTCATTTTATACTTTTAGAAAAACGCTAAATCTTAAAATTAAATGAACAAATATTTTTATAAAACATAGTAAAAGTTGCCTCTTTTATATTGTAAGCAAAATTCTACCAACTCCATCAGAAATATTTGAATGAAAACAAGCAGGTCTCATGTAGAAATGTAGATATAAAATTTTAAACATTTGTTAATGGAGTCGAAATATTTAAAATACGGATTAAAATGAGTCGCCTCTCTCTATTAACGTTTTGTGACGGCGCCCTTCCAGCTCGACTTCCGCCCAAACTCTGGAAATCAGCTGCAAACTAAACGCGCACAAACTCTTCCGTTCGTTGATATGGTGACGTCACAGCCGTCAACTAGAGGGAGCCTAAAGCTCCAATGTTGTTTCTACTACAATCGTGGCTGGCAATGTTGCTTCTAATACAACCGTGGTTGGCAATGTTGTTTCATAATACAACCATGACTAGCAATGTTGCTTCTAATACAACCATAGCTAGAAATGTTGCTTCTAATGCAACCATGGCTAGCAATGTTGCTTCTAATACAAACATAGCTAGAAATGTTGCTTCTAATGCAACCATGGCTAGCAATGTTGCTTCTAATACAAACATGACTAGCAATGTTGCTTCTAATACATGCTTGAGTGTAGTGACCATTGAGGGCTCTTTAAGTTTACGTACTTGAATGTAGTGACCATTGAGGGTTCTTTAAGTTTACGTACTTGAATGTAGTGACCATTGAGGGTTCTTTAAGTTTACTTTACGTACTTGAATGTAGTGACCATTGAGGGCTCTTTAAGTTTACGTACTTGAATGTAGTGACCATTGAGGGTTCTTTAAGTTTACGTACTTGAATGTAGTGACCATTGAGGGCTCTTTAAGTTTACGTACTTGAATGTAGTGACCATTGAGGGTTCTTTAAGTTTACGTACTTGAATGTAGTGACCATTGAGGGCTCTTTAAGTTTACGTACTTGAATGTAGTGACCATTGAGGGCTCTTTAAGTTTACGTACTTGAATGTAGTGACCATTGAGGGCTCTTTACGTTTACGTCCTTGAATGTAGTGACCATTGAGGGCTCTTTAAGTTTACGTACTTGAATGTAGTGACCATTGAGGGCTCTTTAAGTTTACGTACTTGAATGTAGTGACCATTGAGGGCTCTTTATGTTTGAGTGTATTTAAATTAGAAAGACCTTTTGCCCCACGCCACGCTCTGAAACAACGATATCTGTACAACTACTTTGGCTTATATTAGTATCAACATATGGTTACATAAAACAGCTGGTTTTATGGTTTAGGTTATGTGGTAGGACAGCTGTTGTAACGCATAGGGTATATTGCTTTATTTATTGTACATTATCAATTTAAAATATTATCTATATCGCTTGGAAAAAACAACTACATACTGACGCGGACAAGACCCACAGCATGGAATAGTGCACTGATCTAGTACGATACGCGTCTGCTGAAAAATATTAGGATGTAGTGGTTGTTTGCCACTTGACATAAATAGAGGCATTGTTTGAGAAGCTTCAAGATGTACAACATAAAAAGTTTTAAGATGTTATTATTTAATAATGTTTTTCTATTAATATATATATAATAATTTATATTTCAATCAATAGATCTCTCTTTCTCACTCTCTCTCTCTCTCTCCCTCTCTCTCTCTCTTTGACACACACACACACGCGCGCGGTCGCGTGTCGGAAAGCGTTCCCTCTAAAGTCGGTTCAGAATGTGTTTGCGCCTGATGTAAACACAATCACGAGGCGAACACGTGCAAGGGACGGTAAGCTATGAGTCCGGTTCACAATCATGCATCGGCAATTGGGCTACGTCTTACACTGGTACACTTAATCATTCGAAAAAGAGAATTATAGACTAATGAAAGTAATAAGACTATTCAATAATTTATGCTACAAGTTTTTAACTTACCATGTTATTATTTCATGTTTAAGGGGTCTGCAAAATCCGATTCCGATGACGACGATGACGACGAGGAACTGTCGTCAACAGCTATGACGAATGGCTCGATGTCTTCAATTATATTGTCTAATTTCCACATATTCGACTCTTCAACGTCCACCACATGTTTCACATATTTTTCCCACTTATCAGGTGTAACACGCGAGACACCTTCGGTTAACAGTCTGTGCACCTCTTTAATGTTAAAAGACACATTGTTAGACGCAACATAACCTTTAACCTCAGCCCATACCATTTCTATTGGGTTTAATTCGCAGTGATAAGGAGGGGTTCTCAAAACTATTCTATTTGTTTCTTTAGCAATTTCATCGATAACGTATTTTTTGTAATTTGGCCTATGATAGGAAACGAGTTTTAGTAATTCGACCTTCAACATGGATTCATCTGAAAAAATCCCTTTGTCAGTCAACCAATTTCGAATTTGTTGCTTATTCCAACGGGTCGTAGGTAAGCGTTCTACTTGTACAGAATGATACGGAGCGTTGTCCATTACGATAACGCAGTTGTTGTCCAATTTCTGTATTATCGCGGAAAACCATTCTTTAAAATTTTCACCATTCATTTCTGAATGGTAGTCAGTATCTGATTTTGATTCGAAAATCAACAGTCCATCTTCTACAAAACCTTTTTGTGACCCAATATGAGTCACAATAAGTCTCTTACCCTTTCCAGTTGGACATTTTAAACCCGCCGACAGACCCCTCAGAAAAGCATCTTTACTGGAACAGACTGACTTATCTGTCCAAACCTTTGATTTCGTATGGCCTGCATTGACCCACGTTTCGTCCAAATAATAAATCGTACGACCTTCCTCGCGATAGGCTTTTATTTTTCTTAAGTAATCTCTTCTCCATAGAATAATATCTTCTTTGTCCAACAGTATACTTTTACGGTTACGTTTCTCATACCTGAAATTTAGCTTTTTTAATATGTGAAACAAAGTGGTTCGTCTTAGGTTAGGTAAGCCTAACTGTTCGTCGGTATTAACTAAGTGTAGTACTTTATTTAAAGTCGGAAGTTCGTTTTTAAAAAATAACTCGTGTACTTTCTTTCTTATAGCAGTTTTTAAAAAGTCATCCATATTATTAAAAATAGTTTTGGTTTTTGGTTTCCTTTTGGCAGGAGACTTCAGCGTACCCGTTTCTTTTTTTTCTTTAACGATTGAAAAAACACTTCGAGCAGAAATTCCTGCAGATATCGCTACTTTCTGCAAGATGTCTTTGATACGGCATTCTGGATTTTCATCCTTTAAATTTTTATAAAGGCGTAAAATAACTTGTTTTTGCCCGGAGTGTATTACTTGTCCTCGTTTATTTTTTTTGACAGGGGATGACATTGCTTAAAAGTTAATCCTTAAAAACTTAACAACACCACAAACTCACAAACACAAATATAACAAACAACGATCGTAAATTATTCCACTGTCACTCACAACTAAAAAATGTTAGGCACAATAAACAGACGAACAAATGTAACCATGGACGTTTCCAGACTAACTGTTAATCGGGCGGCAGGATATTTCAGTTTTGTCACGAGGTCACTCAGCCAATAGGGTTGCCGAAATCGTTATGTTCACGTGAACAGTTCACCACTCCCTGGCGCAAACACATCCTGAACAGACAGTAGATACAGCCAACAACATTATTTTCGCATGCCTACTCGCAGCAAGTGTCGTAGCAGACAGAAGAAACATGACCTCTGGGATCACCGAACACCCTCATTCCTTGAAAACCCACCGACAGAGCCTTCATTGGATTTGTTGCTTAATTTTACTAATACTTTAACATTTAAAGAAATTTCACAGGTTTTTTTATAAATTAGTGTTCTTAAGTGTTTCTCACTACCTTTAATCAATAGAAGTTACACAAAAAACCCAATTTCTTGTTTACCGGAAATGCAAACTTTAAAACCTCCTCCTCTAAACATTCTTCCTTTGACCTCGCCTAGAGGCGTGACCTTCACAGCTTGGAATGTTATATAATGACCATTACCTTCCCACAGGTGTGAGTCAATGATAGGATGGGAGAGTAGAGGCTTTCACCTACTTGTCCCAAGTGGAGGACGTTTTTCGTTTTGACCTTTTTATTATTATATTTTAATAAATTTGACACCGAGTGAGTCTGGCAAACAGGAGTGGAAAATGTGTAAGTATGCAGATTTATTGTGTTCCCGGAAGGCCAGAAATGGAGGTCATACTGTATCGTCTTCAGTGAGAACGACTTAGACACTATTAGAGAATAAAGGGGGTTGTGGGCCAACAGTAAGGGTGCAACAAGGGCGTGTCCAGACACAACACACAAAATGTGTAAGTATGCAGATTTATTGTGTTCCCGGAAGGCCAGAAATGGAGGTCATACTGTATCGTCTTCAGTGAGAACGACTTAGACACTATTAGAGAATAAAGGGGGTTGTGGGCCAACAGTAAGGGTGCAACAAGGGCGTGTCCAGACACAACACACAAAATGTGTAAGTATGCAGATTTATTGTGTTCCCGGAAGGCCAGAAATGGAGGTCATACTGTATCGTCTTCAGTGAGAACGACTTAGAAACTATTAGAGAGGAAAGGGGGTTGTGGGCCAACAGTAAGGGTGCAACAAGGGCGTGTCCAGACACAACACACAAAATGTGTAAGTATGCAGATTTATTGTGTTCCCGGAAGGCCAGAAATGGAGGTCATACTGTATCGTCTTCAGTGAGAACGACTTAGACACTATTAGAGAATAAAGGGGGTTGTGGGCCAACAGTAAGGGTGCAACAAGGGCGTGTCCAGACACAACACACAAAATGTGTAAGTATGCAGATTTATTGTGTTCCCGGAAGGCCAGAAATGGAGGTCATACTGTATCGTCTTCAGTGAGAACGACTTAGACACTATTAGAGAATAAAGGGGGTTGTGGGCCAACAGTAAGGGTGCAACAAGGGCGTGTCCAGACACAACACGTTGCTATGGTTACGGTTAGCAATGAGAGGTGTGAGACAAACATTTTTATGACTGGGGCAGCAAGACACACTGAACAATTATAAAGCAATATTTCTTTTAGAAAGATGGAAAATTTAGTTTCCTTGTCTTTATAAAAACAAATCATATTTTTATAAGTTAATTAGTTTTCATTAAACTTCATTTTCGTAGCAGTTTGGACTTGCTAAAATCGATATTTACAATCACAGATTACCTTTTTTCTACCACTATTACTTCTTTGCTAGGATAAAAAAATAAAAAACCGTAATATCTCAATAAAACACTTACTATGCTATATTTTAGAATGTAGCTAAATCGGCGCCCCAGTGAGGGGTCGTCACGGGGGGATGGTTGGAAGGTACGTTGAAACCTATAAACAGCCCCGTCAGCGTCACTAAAACTTAACTGTCCCACATCCTTAACGCCTCTCCAAAGGTTTTCCATTACTGCGGTAACTTCTTGGAGCGAATTAAAATAACTAAATTCAACTGGTTTCCTTCTTTCACACAACCAAATTCCTTTATTAAAGCTTTCGCTTCGTAGGTTTCACGCTCTTAAAAACATATTAAGTAAACTGACCTTTGCAGCTGAGTACAATCAGCTGGCAACGTGACAGATGGAGTTCTTGCCGCTTAGAAAGACGCCATGTTTGCAGCTCATGAAGAAAACACCTGCAGAATTAAAAAACACCATTAACTGTTTTATTTAGAAACTTTCTGTCGTTTTATTTAGAAACTATCTGTCTAACGACACTTCAGATAATCCGTTTTGAGTTTAAAATGTATTGTTGACAACTTATCTTACAGGCAACTTATTTTTCGCCATTTTCCTTCCAAGTTTGACAACCTTCAAGTGTAACATTAAAGAAATGTATGTACATTTAGTCTTTGCCAAGTGTTACCTCAATTTACAATATCAAGAGTACCACATTGGTGCAATATACTACAATATCAAGAGTACCACATTGGTGCAATATACTACAATAAAAATATTGTCAAAAACCCCAATACCACAAAAAAATATCATTAAAAGCCTTATGCACATTTCCATGACCATGTAGTCATCATTAGAGGGTCTTTTTACAAAATTATAGTCTAGAATACAATAGTTTACAATAATAGACTGACCTTGTTTCAAATAAACTCAATTGTCAGTCTAGTTTGTAATAAGACCCTCTGATGATGACACGGCCATCGAAATGTACATAGGACTTTAATCTTAGGCAACTTGTAATATTAGTTATTTTTGATTATTTTTGTGGTCTTGCCAATACTTTTATTGTAATACTATCTGAATGGTTTATGGTCACCACAACTCTGTGCTGATGCTGATGGCACATGAATGCTTTCCTTTAGTCGCCATAACTGTGTGACCTGTTGCAATTATTGTATCACGCTAAGTTGTGAACTGAAGGCTTGATCGGTAGAGCGTTGCGGCCAGGTGGTAAGTGAGGGGGGAGGCGAGCGGGAGAGCGGTGCGATCCACGGCAGTCGGTGTGAATCCATCGTGCGATAGGTAGACACGGCGCGCGCTTATCTGTCTTGCTCAGTGTATAAGTGTCCTGAACAGTGATGCCATTCCCGCCTTGTCTTGGATAATACAAACTCTCAAGGTGAGGGGTGTTATACTTTAATATAGATATATATTCGGGGCCAAAGCTAAAGGGTAGTTATTGAGGCCTACCTTGCCTGCATGCTGTGCTATAATAATGGCTATTATACGACTATATTTAGAGTTTTTGTAGGTTAAAACCCATTCTAAATAACAATTTCTATTACTTTTCCCTGGTTTATTGACTATAAGCAATGTACGGAGAGTTTAACGCTGGAAAACAAACATATAACTGATATACTGTTGTAGAGTTTACAGGTTAACTATTAAATAATCTCTCATGCTTTTAGATTTAGCTCACCCTCAATTGAGCATTTTAACACCTTAAACCCCATGTACCACCCTTAGTTAAAGAAACTGAAAATAATTTAAAAAAGCTTTTTTCACATTTCGCCAAAACGTTAGCATCGTAAGGAGGTTACAACTGCGTGGTTGCGCGTGTAAGTGTGAGTGGATGTTCGTGTATGTATTTGTGCGCATGTGTACGTGTGCTTGTGCAGATGTTTATGTATGTGCAAACGACCGCGCGTGTGTATAAACTCAAATGTAAGAGTAAACTTGTTCGCTAACAATAGAAGAGTAACAACCATAATGATTTAATATTCGTTTTTTGTAAACCTGAATATATCATAATAAACTTGAATATAACAATGTAAACCTGAATATAACAAAGTAAAGCTAAATATAACATAGTAAACCTTAATGTAACCAAGTAAACCTGAATGTAACAAAGTAAAGCTAAATATAACATAGTAAACCTTAATGTAACCAAGTAAACCTGAATGTAACAAAGTAAAGCTAAATATAACATAGTAAACCTTAATGTAACCAAGTAAACCTGAATGTAACAAAGTAAAGCTAAATATAACATAGTAAACCTTAATGTAACCAAGTAAACCTGAATGTAACAAAGTAAAGCTAAATATAACATAGTAAACCTTAATGTAACCCAGTAAACCTGAATATAACAAAGTAAAGCTAAATATAACATAGTAAACCTTAATGTAACCAAGTAAACCTGAATGTAACAAAGTAAAGCTAAATATAACATAGTAAACCTTAATGTAACCAAGTAAACCTGAATATAACAAAGTAAAGCTAAATATAACATAGTAAACCTTAATGTAACCAAGTAAACCTGAATGTAACAAAGTAAAGCTAAATATAACATAGTAAACCTTAATGTAACCAAGTAAACCTGAATGTAACAAAGTAAAGCTAAATATAACATAGTAAACCTTAATGTAACCAAGTAAACCTGAATGTAACAAAGTAAAGCTAAATATAACATAGTAAACCTTAATGTAACCAAGTAAACCTGAATATAACAAAGTAAAGCTAAATATAACATAGTAAACCTTAATGTAACCAAGTAAACCTGAATGTAACAAAGTAAAGCTAAATATAACATAGTAAACCTTAATGTAACCAAGTAAACCTGAATGTAACAAAGTAAAGCTAAATATAACATAGTAAACCTTAATGTAACCAAGTAAACCTGAATATAACAAAGTAAAGCTAAATATAACATAGTAAACCTTAATGTAACCAAGTAAACCTGAATGTAACAAAGTAAAGCTAAATATAACATAGTAAACCTTAATGTAACCAAGTAAACCTGAATATAACAAAGTAAAGCTAAATATAACATAGTAAACCTTAATGTAACCAAGTAAACCTGAATGTAACAAAGTAAAGCTAAATATAACATAGTAAACCTTAATGTAACCAAGTAAACCTGAATGTAACAAAGTAAAGCTAAATATAACATAGTAAACCTTAATGTAACCAAGTAAACCTGAATGTAACAAAGTAAAGCTAAATATAACATAGTAAACCTTAATGTAACCAAGTAAACCTGAATGTAACAAAGTAAAGCTAAATATAACATAGTAAACCTTAATGTAACCAAGTAAACCTGAATATAACATAGTAAACCTTAATGTAACCAAGTAAACCTGAATATAACAAAGTAAAGCTAAATATAACATAGTAAACCTTAATGTAACCAAGTAAACCTGAATGTAACAAAGTAAAGCTAAATATAACATAGTAAACCTTAATGTAACCAAGTAAACCTGAATATAACAAAGTAAAGCTAAATATAACATAGTAAACCTTAATGTAACCAAGTAAACCTGAATGTAACAAAGTAAAGCTAAATATAACATAGTAAACCTTAATGTAACCAAGTAAACCTGAATGTAACAAAGTAAAGCTAAATATAACATAGTAAACCTTAATGTAACCAAGTAAACCTGAATGTAACAAAGTAAAGCTAAATATAACATAGTAAACCTTAATGTAACCAAGTAAACCTGAATATAACAAAGTAAAGCTAAATATAACATAGTAAACCTTAATGTAACCAAGTAAACCTGAATGTAACAAAGTAAAGCTAAATATAACATAGTAAACCTTAATGTAACCAAGTAAACCTGAATGTAACAAAGTAAAGCTAAATATAACATAGTAAACCTAAATGTAACCAAGTAAACCTGAATGTAACAAAGTAAAGCTAAATATAACATAGTAAACCTTAATGTAACCAAGTAAACCTGAATGTAACAAAGTAAAGCTAAATATAACATAGTAAACCTATATGTAACCAAGTAAACCTGAATATAACAAAGTAAAGCTAAATATAACATAGTAAACCTTAATGTAACCAAGTAAACCTGAATGTAACAAAGTAAAGCTAAATATAACATAGTAAACCTTAATGTAACCAAGTAAACCTGAATGTAACAAAGTAAAGCTAAATATAACATAGTAAACCTTAATGTAACCAAGTAAACCTGAATATAACAAAGTAAAGCTAAATATAACATAGTAAACCTTAATGTAACCAAGTAAACCTGAATGTAACAAAGTAAAGCTAAATATAACATAGTAAACCTTAATGTAACCAAGTAAACCTGAATGTAACAAAGTAAAGCTAAATATAACATAGTAAACCTTAATGTAACCAAGTAAACCTGAATGTAACAAAGTAAAGCTAAATATAACATAGTAAACCTTAATGTAACCCAGTAAACCTGAATATAACAAAGTAAAGCTAAATATAACATAGTAAACCTTAATGTAACCAAGTAAA
Organism: Prosapia bicincta; assembly: GCA_036971475.1. Lineage (NCBI taxonomy): Eukaryota > Metazoa > Arthropoda > Insecta > Hemiptera > Cercopidae > Prosapia > Prosapia bicincta. The sequence continues at coordinate 1,457,600 of JBAIZL010000005.1, forward strand.
CCTGAATGTAACAAAGTAAAGCTAAATATAACATAGTAAACCTTAATGTAACCAAGTAAACCTGAATATAACAAAGTAAAGCTAAATATAACATAGTAAACCTTAATGTAACCAAGTAAACCTGAATGTAACAAAGTAAAGCTAAATATAACATAGTAAACCTTAATGTAACCAAGTAAACCTGAATGTAACAAAGTAAAGCTAAATATAACATAGTAAACCTTAATGTAACCAAGTAAACCTGAATGTAACAAAGTAAAGCTAAATATAACATAGTAAACCTTAATGTAACCAAGTAAACCTGAATATAACAAAGTAAAGCTAAATATAACATAGTAAACCTTAATGTAACCAAGTAAACCTGAATGTAACAAAGTAAAGCTAAATATAACATAGTAAACCTTAATGTAACCAAGTAAACCTGAATATAACAAAGTAAAGCTAAATATAACATAGTAAACCTTAATGTAACCAAGTAAACCTGAATGTAACAAAGTAAAGCTAAATATAACATAGTAAACCTTAATGTAACCAAGTAAACCTGAATATAACAAAGTAAAGCTAAATATAACATAGTAAACCTTAATGTAACCAAGTAAACCTGAATGTAACAAAGTAAAGCTAAATATAACATAGTAAACCTTAATGTAACCAAGTAAACCTGAATGTAACAAAGTAAAGCTAAATATAACATAGTAAACCTTAATGTAACCAAGTAAACCTGAATGTAACAAAGTAAAGCTAAATATAACATAGTAAACCTTAATGTAACCAAGTAAACCTGAATGTAACAAAGTAAAGCTAAATATAACATAGTAAACCTTAATGTAACCAAGTAAACCTGAATATAACAAAGTAAAGCTAAATATAACATAGTAAACCTTAATGTAACCAAGTAAACCTGAATATAACAAAGTAAAGCTAAATATAACATAGTAAACCTTAATGTAACCAAGTAAACCTGAATGTAACAAAGTAAAGCTAAATATAACATAGTAAACCTTAATGTAACCAAGTAAACCTGAATGTAACAAAGTAAAGCTAAATATAACATAGTAAACCTTAATGTAACCAAGTAAACCTGAATATAACAAAGTAAAGCTAAATATAACATAGTAAACCTTAATGTAACCAAGTAAACCTGAATGTAACAAAGTAAAGCTAAATATAACATAGTAAACCTTAATGTAACCAAGTAAACCTGAATATAACAAAGTAAAGCTAAATATAACATAGTAAACCTTAATGTAACCAAGTAAACCTGAATATAACAAAGTAAAGCTAAATATAACATAGTAAACCTTAATGTAACCAAGTAAACCTGAATATAACAAAGTAAAGCTAAATATAACATAGTAAACCTTAATGTAACCAAGTAAACCTGAATGTAACAAAGTAAAGCTAAATATAACATAGTAAACCTTAATGTAACCAAGTAAACCTGAATGTAACAAAGTAAAGCTAAATATAACATAGTAAACCTTAATGTAACCAAGTAAACCTGAATATAACAAAGTAAAGCTAAATATAACATAGTAAACCTTAATGTAACCAAGTAAACCTGAATATAACAAAGTAAAGCTAAATATAACATAGTAAACCTTAATGTAACCAAGTAAACCTGAATATAACAAAGTAAAGCTAAATATAACATAGTAAACCTTAATGTAACCAAGTAAACCTGAATGTAACAAAGTAAAGCTAAATATAACATAGTAAACCTTAATGTAACCAAGTAAACCTGAATGTAACAAAGTAAAGCTAAATATAACATAGTAAACCTTAATGTAACCAAGTAAACCTGAATATAACAAAGTAAAGCTAAATATAACATAGTAAACCTTAATGTAACCAAGTAAACCTGAATATAACAAAGTAAAGCTAAATATAACATAGTAAACCTTAATGTAACCAAGTAAACCTGAATATAACAAAGTAAAGCTAAATATAACATAGTAAACCTTAATGTAACCAAGTAAACCTGAATGTAACAAAGTAAAGCTAAATATAACATAGTAAACCTTAATGTAACCAAGTAAACCTGAATATAACAAAGTAAAGCTAAATATAACATAGTAAACCTTAATGTAACCAAGTAAACCTGAATGTAACAAAGTAAAGCTAAATATAACATAGTAAACCTTAATGTAACCAAGTAAACCTGAATATAACAAAGTAAAGCTAAATATAACATAGTAAACCTTAATGTAACCAAGTAAACCTGAATATAACAAAGTAAAGCTAAATATAACATAGTAAACCTTAATGTAACCAAGTAAACCTGAATGTAACAAAGTAAAGCTAAATATAACATAGTAAACCTTAATGTAACCAAGTAAACCTGAATATAACAAAGTAAAGCTAAATATAACATAGTAAACCTTAATGTAACCAAGTAAACCTGAATGTAACAAAGTAAACCTGAATATAACAAAGTAACCCTCAATGTAACAAAGTAAACCTGAATGTAAAAAAGTAAACCTGAATATAACAAAGCCACCTGAATGTAACGAAGTAAACTTGAATATAACAATGTAAACCTGAATGTAACCAAGTAAGCTTCAATACAACAAAGTAACAATGTAAACCTGAATGTAACCAAGTAAGCTTCAATACAACAAAGTAAACTTGAACATAACAAAGTAAACTTGAATGTAACAAAATAAACCTGAATATAACATAGTAAACCTTAATGTAACAAAGTAACCCTCAATGTAACAAAGTAAACCTGAATGTAACAAAGTAAACCTGAATATAACAAAGTAACCCTCAATGTAACAAAGTAAACCTGAATGTAAAAAAGTAAACCTGAATATAACAAAGCCACCTGAATGTAACGAAGTAAACTTGAATATAACAATGTAAACCTGAATGTAACCAAGTAAACTTCAATACAACAAAGTAAACTTGAACATAACAAAGTAAACTTGAATGTAACAAAGTAAACCTGAATATAACATAGTAAACCTTAATGTAACAAAGTAACCCTCAATGTAAAAAAAGTAAACCTGAATATAACAAAGTAAACCTGAATGTAACAAAGTAAACCTGAATATAACAAAGTAACCCTCAATGTAAAAAAGTAAACCTGAATATAACAAAGTAAACCTTAATGTAACAAAGTAACCCTCAATGTAACAAAGTAAACCTGAATATAACAAAGTAAACCTGAATGTAACAAAGTAAACCTGAATATAACAAAGTAACCCTCAATGTAACAAAGTAAACCTGAATGTAAGAAAGTAAACCTGAATATAACAAAGCAACCTGAATATAACGAAGTAAACTTGAATATAACAATGTAAACCTGAATGTAACCAAATAAACTTCAATATAACAAAGTAAACTTGAACATAACAAAGTAAACCTCAATGTAACAAAGTAAACCTGAATATAACAAAGTAACCCTCAATGTAACAAAGTAAACCTGAATGTAACAAAGTAAACCTGAATGTAACAAAGTAAACCTGAATATAACAAAGTAACCCTCAATGTAACAAAGTAAACTTCAATACAACAAAGTAAACTTGAACATAACAAAGTAAACTTGAATGTAACAAAGTAAACCTGAATATAACATAGTAAACCTTAATGTAACAAAGTAACCCGCAATGTAACAAAGTAAACCTGAATATAACAAAGTAAACCTGAATGTAACAAAGTAAACCTGAATATAACAAAGTAACCCTCAATGTAAAAAAGTAAACCTGAATATAACAAAGTAAACCTTAATGTAACAAAGTAACCCTCAATGTAACAAAGTAAACCTGAATATAACAAAGTAAACCTGAATATAACAAAGTAACCCTCAATGTAACAAAGTAAACCTGAATGTAAGAAAGTAAACCTGAATATAACAAAGCAACCTGAATATAACGAAGTAAACTTGAATATAACAATGTAAACCTGAATGTAACCAAATAAACTTCAATATAACAAAGTAAACTTGAACATAACAAAGTAAACCTCAATGTAACAAAGTAAACCTGAATATAACAAAGTAACCCTCAATGTAACAAAGTAAACCTGAATGTAACAAAGTAAACCTGAATGTAACAAAGTAAACCTGAATATAACAAAGTAACCCTCAATATAACAAAGTAAACCTGAATGTAAGAAAGTAAACCTGAATATAACAAAGCAACCTGAATGTAACGAAGTAAACTTGAATATAACAATGTAAACCTGAATGTAACCAAGTAAACTTCAATATAACAAAGTAAACTTGAATATAACAAAGTAAACTTGAATGTAACAAAATAAACCTGAATATAACATAGTAAACCTTAATGTAACAAAGTAAACCTGAATGTAACGATGTATACCTGAATATAACAAAGTAAACCTGAATATAACAAAGTAAATCTGAATGTAACGACGTAAACCTGAGTATAACAAAGTAAACCTGAATATAACCAAATAAGGTTGAAATGCATTCCTCGGCACCATACGATATTTTGGGAAATTGTTCAAAACCACCAAATTGGACGATATCCACAAGAATTTTTTTAAATTGAAGTAGAAAAGTTACTTTTTTTCAATTTAAAGTAGGGTAATAAATTCAGCGCGGATGTAGAAGTTGTGTATAGGTTGCGGAGTGATACTTATGTTACAGTACTGCGCATAAGGTTGTACGCATTGTCCGCGGTACGTCACGCAACCATATGTGTGTAGATATTTGAGAAACAACTTCTCCAGTTAGGATAGATTTGGTTTTAAATTTATACAATACTGTATACCTATATTAAAATTTACCGAAAAAGTGTCAAGTCAGGTTAGATTTGGTTTTAATTTTATACATTGAAATTCAGTTGTAACATCACGAAGCATTTGTATCACTCCGTGCCTATTCACAACTTCTACATCCGCGCTGAATTTTTTACGCTACTTTAAATTGAAAAAAAAGTAACTTTCCGAGGTCAATTTTAAAAAATTCTTGTGGATATCGTCCTATTTGGTGGTGTTAAACCATTTCCCAAAATATCGTATGGCGCCGAGATTCTGCATTTTTACAACAATGTAAACATGAAAATAACTAAGTAAACTTGAATATAAACAAGTAAACCTGAATGTAACAAAGTAAACCTGAATGTAACGAAGTAAACCTGAATATAACAAAGTACCTGAACATAACAAAGTAAACCTGATTATAACATAGTAAACCTGAATGTAACGAAGTAAACCTGAATATAACAAAGTACCTGAACATAACAAAGTAAACCTGAATATAACAAAGTAAACCTGAATGTAACGAAGTAAACCTGAATATAACAAAGTAAACCTGAATGTAACGAAGTAAACCTGAATATAACAAAGTACCTGAACATAACAAAGTAAACCTGAATATAACAAAGTAAACCTGAATGTAACGAAGTAAACCTGAATATAACAAAGTACCTGAACATAACAAAGTAAACCTGAATATAACAAAGTAAACCTGAATGTAACGAAGTAAACCTGAATATAACAAAGTAAACCTGAATATAACAAAGTAAACCTGAATATAACAAAGTACCTGAACATAACAAAGTAAACCTGAATATAACAAAGTAAACCTGAATGTAACGAAGTAAACCTGAATATAACAAAGTACCTGAACATAACAAAGTAAACCTGAATATAACAAAGTAAACCTGAATGTAACGAAGTAAACCTGAATATAACAAAGTACCTGAACATAACAAAGTAAACCTGAATATAACAAAGTAAACCTGAATGTAACGAAGTAAACCTGAATATAACAAAGTACCTGAACATAACAAAGTAAACCTGAATATAACAAAGTAAACCTGAATGTAACGAAGTAAACCTGAATATAACAAAGTACCTGAATATAACAAAGTAAACCTGAATATAACAAAGTACCTGAACATAACAAAATAAACCTGAATATAACAAAGTAAACCTGAATGTAACGAAGTAAACCTGAATATAACAAATTACCTGAACATAACAAAGTAAACCTGAATATAACATAGTAAAAATGAATATAACAAAGTAAACCTGAATGTAACAAAGTAAATCTGAATATAACAAAGTTATCCTGAATATAAAAAAATAAACCTGAATATAATAATGTACACATAAAAATAACAAAGTAAACTTGAATATAAACAAGTAAACCTGATTGTAACAAAGTAAACTAGAATATAACAAAGTAAACTTGAATATAACAAATTAAACCGGAATATAACAATGTAAACATGAAAATAACAAAGTAAACTTGAATATAACAAAGTAAACCTGAATATAACATAGTAAACCTGAATATAACAAAGTACCTGAATATAACAAAGTAAATCTGAATATAACAAAGTAAACCTGAATATATCATAGTAAACCTGAATATAACAAAGTAAACCTGAATATAACAAAGTAAATCCGAATATAACAAAGTTATCCTGAATATAAAAAAATAAACCTGAATATAATAATGTACACATGAAAATAACAAAGTAAACTTGAATATAAACAAGTAAACCTGAATATAACGAAGTAAACCTGAATATAACAAAGTAAACTTGAATATAACAAATTAAACCGGAATATAACAATGTAAACATGAATATAACATAGTAAACCTTAATGTAACAAAGTCAACCTGAATGTAACAAAGTAAACTTGAATATAAACAAGTAAACCTGAATGTAACAAAGTAAACTAGAATATAACAAAGTAAACTTGAATATAACAAATTAAACCGGAATATAACAATGTAAACATGAAAATAACAAAGTAAACTTGAATATAAACAAGTAAACCTGAATTTAACAAAGTAAACTAGAATATAACAAAGTAAACTTGTATATGACCAAGTAAACTTGAATATTAAAACTGAATATAACAATATATACATGAATATAACAAAGTAAACTTAAATATATCAAAGTAAACTTGAATGTAACAAAGTAAACGTGAATATAACATAGTAAACCCTAATGTAACAAAGTAAACCTGAATATAACGAAGTAAACCTTAATATAACAAAGTAAACCTGAATATAACAAAGTAAACCTGAATATAACAAAGTAAACCTGAATATAACAAAGGAAACTTGAATGTAACAAAATAAACCTGAATGTAACAAAGTAAACCTGAATATAACAAAGTAAACCTGAATATAACAAAGGAAACATTAATTTAACAAGGTAAACCTGAATAATGTGTCCTGATGAATGTCGTTTCATCGTTCGTGAACACAGATAGCGAATGAGTCATATGAACCCACCGCCTAGTAAACATTATATTTTTCAATTCCTTTTGTTAGTGTATACTCTCCCTATATATTTGTATATCATCTCTCCCCCTTCACGTATTTTCAATTAATTTCGTTATTCCCATTACCATCTACAAAGAGCTTCCCTTAACGGTACTGTTTTATTATAACCCAGGTATTTTGGTCCCAGGAAAGTTCTACTTAAAATATTTGGACCCTTCTTTTGTTAAAGATTCCCCAGCCCCTTTATGACTACACTCGAAATAGAACAATGGTTAAGTACTTTTTCCGTAATTTTAGGAACTATTCTGATCGTTTGGCTTAATATTTCTTCCGACAATTTTTCTTTTTGGATATAAGCTGAATTTATTCTTTATCCCCAAACGTCATGTTATAATATATATATATATATATATTTATTTATTTATTTATTTGTACATTATGCAACACTGTTTTCTTGTATACACTTATCACTTTTACTTATGTACTTAATACCAAGTAAGATTCTTGTTTAAGTACATAAGTAAAAGTGATATATATATATATATATATATGGAGAGTGTGAACTAATAGCAGGAATTGAACAACCAAAAATCCACGCAGAAGTCGTGCTCCAGGGCTCAGGCAACAAAGCCACTCCACGACTCCAAATCCTTCAGCCGCCATGAATGTATGCATAGCACGAAGCTTTTGCCATGGTTAGTCTTGTTTGTAGGAACCCGGAGAAAGCTCCCAGACACCGCTAAACTGGCCGATATTATCTTGTCAACAAAGAGGCTGACAATAAACAGGCTTTTATAAAGGACGTGACATATTCACGCGGAAGTTGGCAGAGTGTTATTGTTCCTCTAATTTTCCCATTGTCTCACATTCTGTTAACGGGAAGAAATAATGTTCTTGAATACTTTGAATATTTTTTAAACTGTAGAAACTAACTTCCATAAACTCTGTTTACACTTTTATTCTGATATAGTGTTTTTGTAGCTTTGGTTCAGTCGGTATATATGAGTTTAACCATGGACCTACAGTGCGGGTTTTAAGATGACCGCAATCACGTTACAGGGGATGTTAGGGGCTTATAGGCGCCAGTTTTATAACAAACTTCATATTAGTTTCAGCCTTTAATGCTTTTAATGCATTTCTATATGAAGTAACCTGCCTCGTTAGATCTATTAATAAAGGTACGTATGCTACACAGTGTCTTTAAAAGAAGACTTCAATGCGCAGAACGACGTATGGCGAAGGGAAAATCTTTGTAGAATTGTAGTTTGAGAAAATGAAAATTTTAGGTTTTTCAAGACTCTATTTTTTGTAAACTGTTAACCTAAATCCTAAATAAATAAAACCCCGTACATGTACTTAAATTTAATGTTAATTGAATAATATTTGAATTTTGAATGTATCTAATTTTAATCATTACAAAACGCATTTAATTTTAAAAATTAGCTTTGACCCTAAGAATTAGCAGTTTTTCGGATTATCTACCTCACAGTAGCTTAGTTACGTTAAAAGCCAATGATTCTTTAACACACTTAAACCAACAGCCTAGTGCTGATATATAATAATAATCAACGACCTTCACACATAATGTATACATATTATTATAGTGGCACACACCCCACACTTACTAACACCTCCAGGAGGGTGCTTTACACTAGGTTTTATACTCTTTTCCTTCACAATTATGTAAAATCTGCTAAAAAACTTCAATTGTTTATCTATTGCCTCTTAAAGTGTCTCTTCTACTCAGCCTCCAATCACCCAGTGCTAAGATCACATCCCGCTTTTACACCACATCCGTCCTAACTCTGTTCCTTGTGGTTTCTTCGATGGCCACAACATGTGGCCACTAACATGTCTTCTATCATGGCGGAAATGACGTCATGTTATTACAATAAAAGAATTGATTTTATTGGTGTGTTAAAACTACGCGACTATTGATTTTGGCACGTCCAGTTCGTTGCCCAACGTTTTTATTCCACCACCTGGGCCTCACCCCGTGTTCCTTGTCTGTGAATTATTCACGACCGACCTGTGCTTCGTTTCACTCACTCAAGTCTCCCGCCCAGTTAATGCGTGATTATGTAGTATGTGTAATATTGTACAGTATAGTGTTGTACCTTGCACAGAAGTGAAGACGGGCAAGTAACAAGTTTATATCATTCCGCCAAAAAACATTGTTTAATAATAATAATAGAATATTGTAAACTTTTTTAAAGCAATAACTTAATATTACCACCTGAAGGTGAGAGGGCCACCACTCGGGGCAGTTATGTCACCTGAAGGTGAGAGGGCCACCACTCGGGGTAGTTATGCCACCTGAAGGTGAGAGGGCCACCACTCGGGGTAGTTATGTCACCTGAAGGTGAGAGGGCCACCACTCGGGGTAGTTATGCCACCTGAAGGTGAGAGGGCCACCACTCGGGGTAGTTATGTCACCTGAAGGTGAGAGGGCCACCACTCGGGGTAGTTATGCCACCTGAAGGTGAGAGGGCCACCACTCGGGGTAGTTATGCCACCTGAAGGTGAGAGGGCCACCACTCGGGGTAGTTATGCCACCTGAAGGTGAGAGGGCCACCACTCGGGGTAGTTATGCCACCTGAAGGTGAGAGGGCCACCACTCGGGGTAGTTATGCCACCTGAAGGTGAGAGGGCCACCACTCGGGGTAGTTATGCCACCTGAAGGTGAGAGGGCCACCACTCGGGGTAGTTATGCCACCTGAAGGTGAGAGGGCCACCACTCGGGGCAGTTATGTCACCTGAAGGTGAGAGGGCCACCACTCGGGGTAGTTATGTCACCTGAAGGTGAGAGGGCCACCACTCGGGGTAGTTATGCCACCTGAAGGTGAGAGGGCCACCACTCGGGGTAGTTATGCCACCTGAAGGTGAGAGGGCCACCACTCGGGGTAGTTATGCCACCTGAAGGTGAGAGGGCCACCACTCGGGTTAGTTATGCCACCTGAAGGTGAGAGGGCCACCACTCGGGGCAGTTATGTCACCTGAAGGTGAGAGGGCCACCACTCGGGGCAGTTATGCCACCTGAAGGTGAGAGGGCCACCACTCGGGGTAGTTATGCCACCTGAAGGTGAGAGGGCCACCACTCGGGGTAGTTATGCCACCTGAAGGTGAGAGGGCCACCACTCGGGGTAGTTATGCCACCTGAAGGTGAGAGGGCCACCACTCGGGGTAGTTATGCCACCTGAAGGTGAGAGGGCCACCACTCGGGGTAGTTATGTCACCTGAAGGTGAGAGGGCCACCACTCGGGGCAGTTATGCCACCTGAAGGTGAGAGGGCCACCACTCGGGGCAGTTATGTCACCTGAAGGTGAGAGGGCCACCACTCGGGGTAGTTATTCCACCTGAAGGTGAGAGGGCCACCACTCGGGGTAGTTATTTCACCTGAAGGTGGGAGGGCCACCACTCGGGGTAGTTATGCCACCTGAAGGTGAGAGGGCCACCACTCGGGGCAGTTATGTCACCTGAAGGTGAGAGGGCCACCACTCGGGGTAGTTATTCCACCTGAAGGTGAGAGGGCCACCACTCGGGGTAGTTATTTCACCTGAAGGTGAGAGGGCCACCACTCGGGGTAGTTATGCCACCTGAAGGTGAGAGGGCCACCACTCGGGGCAGTTATGCCACCTGAAGGTGAGAGGGCCACCACTCGGGGCAGTTATGTCACCTGAAGGTGAGAGGGCCACCACTCGGGGCAGTTATGTCACCTGAAGGTGAGAGGGCCACCACTCGGGGCAGTTATTCCACCTGAAGGTGAGAGGGCCACCACTCGGGGCAGTTATGTCACCTGAAGGTGAGAGGGCCACCACTCGGGGTAGTTATTCCACCTGAAGGTGAGAGGGCCACCACTCGGGGTAGTTATGCCACCAGAAGGTGAGAGGGCCACCACTCGGGGTAGTTATGCCACCTGAAGGTGAGAGGGCCACCACTCGGGGCAGTTATGTCACCTGAAGGTGAGAGGGCCACCACTCGGGGCAGTTATGCCACCTGAAGGTGAGAGGGCCACCACTCGGGGTAGTTATGTCACCTGAAGGTGAGAGGGCCACCACTCGGGGCAGTTATGTCACCTGAAGGTGAGAGGGCCACCACTCGGGGCAATTATGTCACCTGAAGGTGAGAGGGCCACCACTCGGGGTAGTTATGTCACCTGAAGGTGAGAGGGCCACCACTCGGGGCAGTTATGTCACCTGAAGGTGAGAGGGCCACCACTCGGGGCAGTTATGTCAAAGTAAATCATTAATTACATCATAACAAATATAAATACGTATACATAAAAATAAAGGATCTCCATTATTAGAGCTGTAAACTTTTAACTGATCAATCACATGCAACAAACTATTTGGGGACGTCTTACATTTCCCAAAACACGAATGTAAGAATCAAACAATAATTTATGTGCCTTTATGTATTCCACGTAGTTTTTAATAATATATATTTCATTCAACATGAGCACCCCTGGGGTAGGTTTGGAAATTTGTTCGAATTTTGTAAAATTAAAGAACAAGTCATTCTACATACAGATACGAGCTCAAGATTTTAATACCATTTTTCAATTATTACACTGAAGTCCTTAAAGCAAATAACATATAGTAATCTTTCCTTTATTATTAGTTATCTCCTAGGAGATAAAAAGTTATATTAAAACCTTTTCAACTTTTAAAATGTCAACGCACCATGCCCGGCACTTCTAGCCTGCGGCCTGCTTCCAGCTCTACACATATTCGCCTTGGTCCGGATGGAACGTTCCCTCTAACAATACAACAGGGGAACGTTCGGACGCTTGGCTTGCTCCTAGACCTAAGACCGCACGGGCGCCGACATTTGGAATAAAATTAATTCCCACCACTCGAAACAAAGAAGCTTCCCACATCGGAATCCGCAGATATTTCAAGCCCTCACAGTCGCGTTAGGTTTGGCCAGGCAAGAGTTTCTCTGTAGAGACGTTTAGATTAGGTGGAAGAAAATGTCCACGATATTCCAAAATCCCCAAATATTCCGGATATTGATTTGATAAAAGTTTATATTTGTTATATGATTAAAACTATTAGCTATAGGTTGATGCAAAGGGTGATGATACAATACATCCTAAATTGCCAGATTAGACCAACCTCCAACATGGAAGACTTCTACGCTAGATAAAGAAAGATAAGGAAGAATAGTGGAATTGATACAAAGTTTGATGATACAATACAGCCTACATTACCGGATTAGACCAACTCTCCAACATGGATGACTTCAACACTAGATAAAGAAAGATAAGGAAGAAAAGTTGGAGTTGATACAACGGGTGATGATACAATACGGTCTACATTACCGGATTAGACCAACTCTCCAACACGGATGACTTCAACACTAGATAAAGAAAGATAAGGAAGAAAAGTTGGAGTTGATACAACGGGTGATGATACAATACGGTCTACATTACCGGATTAGACCAACTCTCCAACACGGATGACTTCAACACTAGATAAAGAAAGATAAGGAAGAAAAGTTGGAGTTGATACAACGGGTGATGATACAATACGGTCTACATTACCGGATTAGACTAACTCTCCAACATGGAAGACTTCAATGCTAGATAAAGAAAGATAAGGATGCGAGCCTAAATGAAGATCAACTTGAGTCCGGGACGTTCGTTAGCGATTTCTACAAAGAGACAAATCTATTCTCCCTTTAGAGAGAATAAGCTGTATAAAATCTGTAGAATTCCAAATTAGTATATTTCATGTTTTTAAATTATGCTTAAAATTGGATACAATTTCGTCTCAAGGCAGTAATTAATAGTTTCCGAATAGGCTGTTATAAAGCAGTAAAACTACTTGTAAAGTGGTCAGGAAATAAACTCCGATAATTAGATACAAATAGTGTGGGGACTTTAACGCCGAGTAATAAAGTAAACGTAATGGGAACAAGGTAAATGTGCCAGAAAGAGGTTAAACAGAAACCAAGTACGATGAAACAGGTGGAGGGAAAACTTTAATTAGGGGCATTCCGAATGCCTGGACGCTCTGAACCAAAATCTGAGTGAAAGGTCAATGAAATATTAACATTGCGTTATGCTTTCTAAACCTTATTTACATGTTTACATGCTCTATAGGGCGCTGTGCTCTAGTCTTGAGAGAAACTTAAGTTCATTGGATAAATTCAAAGTGTTATACATATCTCCAAAAGTGTTATTAAATAATATAATTACTAATAGATTAACTACGCAGAGTTCTAGACAAGTGATTGACAAACGATTTCCTTTCTGATGTGCAACAATGTAAAAGGCGGAAACGTCCGAATGCAACCGAATTGAGCAACGTTCATCTCGCACCATTAATCAAGATTCATTAGTCAACTGTTTCCGAAGTGAAGACAGGACAGGCTTCGATGCAGTTCGTTGCTTGACTTTCTCCTGAGGAACTGAGGCTCGCCAAACTGAATGGCAAAAAGCAGTGGTAACCTGAACGCCTGGGCCAGAATTAGCGTCCATTAGCGCTGCTGGAGCGCTCTTTCCAAACAGACACGTAACCCCAAAAAATGGGTTGTAATTACGCCTTTTGGACGCAATAACCTACAATCCTCGCGTGAAAATCCACAACAAAAAAAGTAACAGGCCAAGCGAAACATAATATAAGATCTGAGCTCGGCATGTGAGTCGGGGTTGCTAGGAAACTAATAACAACTTAGTGTTTTAAGAACCAAACGCGTTTCATTAACAAAGTCGTCATCTATAGTAACATACACAATCTCAAGTTACAACGATTTTAACTTGATCCAGAAGCGAAGGAGCGTACGTGGTTGTTTCAATACTACTTCAATAGAACCGTACAAGATGTACCCCAAAATGGTTTAAGAGGTAAGAGACAGAATAAGGTTTGAAGTAGGGTCTTCCTCTCTAGAATCATCGTTTTGGGCTCTGAAGGTAGGCCATTTCTTTAAGAGTCTTCTCCTCATACAGGAAGAAAGTGAATTCATACGGAAAATCGGATTATGTATATTAGGAGGGGTCTTGTGTGTGTGTGTGTGGTGTGTGTGTGTGTGTGTGTGTGTGTGTGTGTGTGTGTGTGTGTGTGTGTGTGTGTGTGTGTGTGTGTGTGTGTGTGTGTGTGTGTGTGTGTGTGTGTGTGTGTGTGGTGTGTGTGTGTGTGTGTGGTGTGTGTGTGTGTGTGTGTGTGTGTGTGTGTGTGTGTGTGTGTGTGTGTATGTGTGTGTGTGTGTGTTAGTGTGTGTGTGTGTGTGTGTGTGTGTGTGTGTGTGTGTGTGTGTGTGTGTGTTAGTGTGTGTGTGTGTGTGTGTGTGTGTGTGTGTGGTGTGTGTGTGTGTGTGTGTGTGTGTGTGTATGTGTGTGTGTGTGTGTTAGTGTGTGTGTGTGTGTGTGTGTGTGTGTGTGTGTGTGTGTGTGGTGTGTGTGTGTGTGTGTGTGTGTGTGTGTGTGTGTGTGTGTGTATGTGTGTGTGTGTGTGTGTGTGTGTGTGTGTGTGTGTGTGTGTGTGTGTGTGTGTGTGTGTGTGTGTGTGTGTGTGTGTGGTGTGTGTGTGTGTGTGTGGTGTGTGTGTGTGTGTGTGTGTGTGTGTGTGTGTGTGTGTGTGTGTGTGTGTGTGTGTTAGAAGGGAAAAGAATGAAGACGCTCCCATAGCAAGGCGTCCACTATTTGAGCCGAAGGAAGGACCACCATAGAGGATAATTGAGTATTGCAATGAAAGTAAAACCTAACATATTGCAGAGTCTTGCTGTATGCTTCGGTAAAGGGAAGAAGGGGAACAAGAGGTGAAGGATAACCGGTGCGAAAGGGTGGTACACTGGACCAGGACAATGGCGAGGTTTAACGGCACACAACTATACTCTCACCTGTTGCCCTACACTTAACTCTATTTATTATAGTTCTACTTAATGGTTTCTACTTTAGAAAGGTCGTATGGATACTTAACTTGAGATAAGAGTGGTATTTTAAAATCGCACTGATATGAGAGGCGAGCGAAAGCCCAATACAGTGGCACGACCTTATTCCCAGAGCATGGCTTCTGCCAGCGATGCTCACGTCTCGGGGCGCACGTGTGTCCATTGTTACGGATGTTTGACGGCCATCGCTCAACATAACAGTTCTGTCCACACAATGCTCGCGTGGCTTTCCAGCGTTACGGAGCAAGGAAAAGGAACGGCAAAGAATTAGTTTCTAAGAAATGCTTCTTACTCATAGCTCTAACAGTCCGACCCTAAATTCACCCGATCGATTTTTAATATTTTGAAATCCTCTTTCCTACTCTTTAATTAAAATTTCCAACCTTTTGGTTTTGGGGTAATATTTGTCAATGTACCTTCTTGTAACGTTTTGAACCCAAATAGTATAGCACGTGGGTGTCACCGCTTATTTAAAGGAAGCATGTACGCAGCGTTGCCATTGTTGCGGACCAAAGCAAAAAATATGGCAACCTTGTTAAATATTGATGTCATAAAAACAAGATATCTCGATTAGGACAAAGCAGTGACGCGCCCTCGTTCCTTTAACAAGTCAGATGGCAAAATACCTTTATAATTTTAATTTTAATACAAATCGAAGGAATATTAGTATCGCAAGTTCCCGCAAATGAAGGGAAGTGGTTCTTAGAAAAGGCGTATGTATAAGCATTTGCTACAAACAGGAAGTGCACGTTGTTTGTTCGCTGTTTGGGCCTGAAGGGGCGTCATAGCAGATGGTGCTATCAAGAACAATCGTGACTGGCTTGGAGCAACTTAGTAATGACAATTCACTAAACACAACTGTTAAAGGAAGAAATTCAGTCAACCAGAGTACAATGTTCCAACACGAATATCCTTTGCTTAACATTTCCGGTGCCCTTTTCCGATAAACTTCGATTATTCGGAACAAAATGATCCTCTGGGAGAAGGGGACGTATAGCTAGCGTGGAGAAGGTTTACTGCCAGATGGAACATTTGTGCACTTTAAGTATTAATAAAACTGCTAGAAGCGCCTATTTGCTTTCCAAAACACACATGTGGATATAATGGTCTAGAAGGACCCCCTGGGGGCGTTGATAGAGTCTCTAATGGGCAGCAATTTTCCGTCCAACCGGCCGTAAGAAACTGCGCGGAGCATTTAGCTCAAGTTTCACCTATCTCTGACATCCTTCCAAACAGCTGATAAACTCTCTTCCAGCTGCTGCAAGACGGGAAATTCTACCTAAAACTTAGCCTGACACTTCCCTTCACTAAACTCTTTAAAAGGCCAATTTCCTCTGTTCCAACCTGTTTTGTTTTATTATATCACACTGCGTATAAACAGATTATACGTCTAGTTACGTGACTTTTAAGGACTTTTAAGGTCGTAGGATCTTCTCAAATTATAATTTAGACTTTTAAATCTCTTCAAACGTTTGACATTATAAGTTGCGATTGCAAGATGTTTCGTTAAGATACGCTGACATTATTTCACTATAACTTGAAGTCACTTCATTATCGCTGACATTCTATCCCACACCTTGAAATCACTTCATTATTGCTGACATTCTGTCCCACACCTTAAAGTCACTTCATTTGTGCTGACATTCTGTCCTACACCTGGAAGTCACTTCATTATCGCTGATATTCTGTCCCACACCTTGAAGTCACTTCATTTGCGGTGACATTCCGTCCTACATCTTGAAATCACTTCATTTGCGCTGACATTCTGTCCCACACCTTGAAGTCACTTCATTTGATCTGACATTCTGTCACTTCCGCTGGCATTCTACCCTACCCCTTGAAGTCACTTCATTTGTGCTGACATTCTGTCCTACACCTGGTAGTCACTTCATTATCGCTAATATTCTGTCCCACGCCTTGAAGTCACTTCATTTGCGCTGACATTCCGTCCTACATCTTGAAATCACTTCATTTGCGCTGACATTCTGTCCCACACCTTGAAGTCACATCATTTGATCTGACATTCTGTCCCACACCTTGAAGTCACTTCCACTGGCATTCTATCCTACCCCTTGAAGTCACTTCATTTGATCTGACATTCTGTCCCACACCTTGAAGTCACTTCCGCTGGCATTCTACCCTACCCCTTGAAGTCACTTCATTTGTGCTGACATTCTGTCCTACACCTGGTAGTCACTTCATTATCGCTAATATTCTGTCCCACGCCTTGAAGTCATTTCATTTGCGCTGACATTCCGTCCTACATCTTGAAATCACTTCATTTGATCTGACATTCTGTCCCACACCTTGAAGTCACTTCCACTGGCATTCTATCCTACCCCTTGAAATCACTTCATTTGCGCTGACATTCTATCCTACACCTGGAACTCACTTCATTATCGCTGATATTCGTCCCACACCTTCAAGTCACTTCCGCTGACATTCTGTCCTACCCCTTGAAGTCACTTCATTTGCGCTAACATTTTGTCCTACACCTGGAAGTCCCTTCATTTGCGCTGACATTCTGTTCCACACCTTGAAGTCACTTCCGCTGGCATTCTATCCTACTCCTTGAAGTCACTTCATTTGCGCTGACATTCTGTCCTGCACCTGGAAGTCACTTCATTATCGCTGATATTCTGTCCCACACCTTGAAGTCACTTCCGCTGACATTCTATCCTACCCCTTGAAGTCACTTCATTTGCGCTGACATTCTGTTCTACACCTTCAAGTCACTTCATTTGCGCTGACATTCTGTCCTACCCCTTGAAGTCACTTCATTTGCGCTGACATTCTGTCCTACCCCTTGAAGTCACTTCATTTGCGCTGACATTCTGTCCTACCCCTTGAAGTCACTTCATTTGCGCTGACATTCTGTCCTACACCTTGAAGTCACTTCATTTGCGCTGACATTCTGTTACTATTTATTAGGAATATACTGTGGTTGAATTTAATAATAAATACACAAAAACCTCTTAACCACAAACTTTCTTTAATTTACCCTAATGTACATTTCAGTTACAAAGTAACCATCCTCAGAGGGATAACATACAAAGACTGATTAACGCTAGAAAAAAAAACTTGACTCTCAAATTCAACTTTTGGAATCTATTATATTCCTGAGACCGAGAAGCCATACTGTTACTTGTCCTACACCTTCAAGTCACTTCATTTACCAACGATAACTTTACATGCCAGAGGGTTTGTACAGACGGGGTCGGCAAGGTACACATAAACTAGAGACGACGATAGGGGGAGGTACTATGGCACTAAGGTCACAATGATCTGGGAATAGGCGAAATTATGTCTGCGATTCTGTAGGTAATTCACCCTTTAACCGGGTGATGTACGCTCCCCACCTGAAATATATGATTTAATGAAAGTAGCGTGCAATATAACCTAAAATCATGTTATTCCCCAGAAGGAAATTCGTTCTATGTGCGAACTAAACAAATTTCTTTCGCCACAATTAAACGTTCTATGTCCAGGAAACAATCCGGGCTCGACATTGCCCAGACGATCATAAAGCCAACTATTCTGCGCGAGGTAAGGAAATCTGCTCGTAAAAACGTAAAAAAGCATTTTTATTGCTTACTTTCACGTTTACATTAAACTCTGGAGCCAAGGTCAAACTGCTTCTGTTCCCACGTGACGTCGAGCAAACGAAAGCGTGTGAGGCAACCTGTCTCCCATTGTTTCCTGTTTACTATTATTTGCTTAATTGTACGCGAACCCAATGGTTTTTCAGCTTCAGAGGTTTATTATAGCAACTGGTTCGCCTGGGATGAGAACGAGCCTATGTAGAACCAGTTGCAAGGCAGGACAATGTACTGCGGAGAATTTAACGAGCGACAAGATCGTGTCTGGATATATTACAGATCTGTTTGTTTTCCATTGAAATAATAGTGAATAGTTGTTAAAGCATTCAATACCCATTAAGGGTAATGAAACCTCAACATTCTCTTTCCAATTCCTTCTTTCAGCTCACACTCTCCTTATACCTATCTTCTTCAAGATGTTTGGCTTAAAAGTGATAACGTATGATTCCATAAATCAGCTGATTTTATGTTATAGGTTTGGGGTGGAACGGCTGTTTTAACGCACAGGTTATGTTACTTTATATATTTAATTGTAATTATTTAATAAAAAGTTATTAAATGAAATTTTTCTTTGTTGACTTGAGTAGGAATTGTTTTTAATACATTTTTCTTTATATTACTTGCTGAGAAACGTCGTAGGCTTTAGTAGAGACATTTTGTTAAAGATAGCGCAGTGTTCCAATAACTGCATTAGATTACACAAGCTAGAAGGAAGACAAGCGAGCATCAGTAGGCTTGCGATGGTATTCTCATATATTTCCAAGGGAGATACTGGTTAGATCGTTAAGCGATTACGTAAACATACGAAAAGTAAAAATACGTGTCTGGACGAGGGGGAAACTGTTGCAATTTGTCGGAACTGGACCAAGGTTTTTATCTGAAATTAAAATCCATCCTTTCTATTTTACATAAAGTGGTTCTTTATTTATATCTACCGTATGCGCCAAAATAAACAGCACTAAAACCGCATCCGCTGTAGTTGCCATCTCGATCAGTTATGGCGGCATTAGATTGTTGCCGCGTTATACGCGTTGATGTTAGGTGCTAACTGTTGCAGAGAAAACTATGTACATAAAATAAAATGAAACAAAATAAAATCCCATACGGTGTTTCCAAGACCCCGGTCTGTCGAAAAGACCAGTTAAGTGGGGACGGAAAGTTACGTGTTTGAGTACATTTTCCTGCTTTTCTTAACATTACAATATTTTCCTTTGTAGGCGCGTTTCGGAATGAATCCATTTTCAAAACTTCAATTGTACTACTACTATTACTCCTAATAATATTTTAAGACTAGGCCTACAACTAAAGCTTTGAAAGTGCAGCAATTCCGAAACGCGTCAATAAAGGAAACTATTATAATGTTAAAAAAGGCAGAAAAAGGTACTCAAATATATAGAAATATTTCTAACAGAAGTGAAGATGAGTATAGTAAGAATTTGAAAGACAGGTAGTTTGAAGGCTAGATAGAGGAATGTTTCACAAAGCCTATGTTTCACAAAGCATCAGTTGAGACGCCTATAGCACAACAAATGTACAAGCAATCAGCACAAATGTGATGGATTCTTTAGATTAAAGGCTAGGATGACTCTTTCACTTAGGAGAGGTTGTGTATAAAGGTAGGATTAAAATAAGCATACATCAGTTAACTGGAGACTTTTACCTCTCTCTATCAGGACTCTAAGGAACTACGAGATACTTACACAATGTCCCCTCGTACTGTCAATAGGGGAACCCTATCGTGCCCCGATTTCCCTCTCTGTTATCTATCAGGGGGTTGTACCGCCTTACTAGAACCATTGATGGACATCGATATACTGATATAAAATGATCGATATATTAGATATAGGCCTACTGGCAAAATTTGCCTTCCGATCATACTCCTAGTGAATTTCAATCAAGAAGTTTAGCTTATAGAAACATCTCACCTTCATAAAACGTAGGACAGATAGTTTCGAATGAATATTCGCATTTTTTTAACCGCTTTATGTCCCGGCAGCTTGCTGCGCATGCTAATCTATCCTTACGCACGACTCACCTATACGATACTGCATGCGCTTCACCGCGTTGAAATCTCCTAAATCTTAGGTCGTTGCTCCCAAAGGTTGCCCGTTCAGTTATTTCTATTAAGGATTAATGATTGCCCAAAATTATAACAAAAGCTCCCACGTCTCCCAACCGGGTATAATTGGCAGAAAATCGACTTCACGTGATAGTCAAACGATAATTATTTAGTAAATAGCCGTAATTATCGCAGCGTGTCAATCTTACGCAGCGTTCAAATGGAATTTCAGTGATTAGTAAAATTACACATCACAGGTATAATTATTAAATTTCTTGACCACTGTGGACTAATTTTATCTAAATATATAAAAATCCACAAACCACAATAATAAAGTATTTTATTTTACTACAGTTATCTTACGTTCATTTCGATTAAATGGCAATCATCTTCAGAAGTATTTTCCTCCAATTTTTTTCACAATAAAAAGAGCAAAGCAATCTTTGCTCAAACAACAAATAGTAAACAAAAGATTTTTCTATGGTGATTAGTGGGGTTTTATTTGTTAAGAGCACAGGTTTATAGCGACTTCACCCGTTTGCTGGTAACATTGACGTTAAATTGCCTACACGACGCCGTGTCTGAGTCTACAAATATTATATTACACCATATTAGAGATGGGGTAAACAGTTTCCTTCCATAGTGACTATGGCATAATGGCTCGCGTGGACAGCGTCACTTGGAGGCGAACACTGACTACAAGGCTAACATTTGCACTTTCCCAACCAATAATTAACACCTATAAACACCGCTTCGACTAGAAAATCGATTATGCAAGTCGATACGTAACGCTCCACAATGCCTGAGACTTGCAGGACTGACCTACCGCAACAACGCTTATGCAACGGCTGAGGAACCTAATGTCGTCGCCTGATGTGATTGCGTGCTTTGTGGCTGGCCGGCGGGTGCAACTCGGCCGTTAATGCATGGCCTTTTGTCTTTAACGTTCGTATTTAAATCCTGTAAATTAGGTCAGAGAAATATCTAGTACTGTTTCCAACAGACATACACATCTCTATAACACTCCACGAGGCCTGTTGCTACCTAATCCCTATCCCCATCAGGTAGCGCAGCAGATACACATCTACCTGTACACGAACTACATACCTAAACACTACCCGCACATGAATCTCCCAAAATATCCTACACCGGACAAATGGTCTGTCACATCGTTAAATTTCCCACAACGAATAATAAATATTTCCTTTTTATGTGCTTATGTAAACCATCAATATACGATTTCTGTGTTTAACCTCGTTCCGGAACCTTTCGTGCTCCACAAAAACCGTTTCGCTTTCGACTTACGCGCGTACTGCAAAGTTACAAGATGTCGCACTCAGGCTTGCCGTGGGAACCGGTGTAACAAGAACCCCGGCATGGTACGCTGCCCTTACTGTGCTCATGGAAACTGCACTGACCCGCCTACATTAAACCTTGTCCGCGGTACATCTACTTGCTTGCTCATGCTATTGCAGTGTTAGGCACTCTACAAAGTTGTGGCTCTGCCTAATTAGGTAGAACAACGCAAGGCAACTTTATTCATAAAATAAACCCTTATAAGTGAAGAGAAGTAAGATGAGCCTAAGGTCTCCTTACATATCCATTGTATCTCAAGGAAACGTGTCCCTGTTTGGGGCTCTATAACTTTACATTGTAAATATAAATCGCCTTGTTGTCATATTTATAAAATGGGAAATATAAAAGAGGCCAGAATAAATGAACGTAGCTTAAGTCATAATGTGGTGGGTATTTATCGTTAAGTTATTGGGAAATGAGATCCAAATCACTGCTAAAGTACCTAACCTATTAATAAAAACCGCTCTATGAAATCATATGTTGTCACATAATTTAATCATATAGGCCTACGATATTTATGAATATATACGAAAATTATTCAAACATAGCCTCCAAAGGACATCTAAATAGAAGCGAAACCAGGTGTTGGCATTAACCGGCAAAGTCTCGGGATGAAGCCAGGTAATATGCAAGGGATGGGCAACCGGTGAAGGGACTAGGTTAGATAAGTTTGCATACAAATTTGTAAGAAATCAATATAAAAATATAAACTTTAAATTCATGATCTTGACAATCTTCTGTCGAAAGTATTAACACAAATATGAGAGTTAACTTTTCCAATGTTAAAATATAACTTTCATTTCCCAATCTTACCTAACCTAACCTAACCTAACCTAACCTTACCTTACCTAACCTAACCTAACCTAACCTAACCTTACCTAACCTAACCTAACAGAACTAATTTGTAATACGTTATCAAATTTAATTTCCTTTAAGGAAAAAACGCAAAATTACTCAATATTGCGCCCCTAACACAGCGTAGGCATGCTGGAACTTTCCGGCGTACTGGCGTTGGCCGCGATGCGCAATGGGCTGTCATGTTTACTGTGCCGTGCAAATATCGTGCCTGACAGGCTCCACTTGCTTCAGCACGCACTAATCGATTCCTTGTGCTGGTAACGTCCGATTGCCTTCAGATCCACGGTTCGGGCCCAAACCTAACGTAACGTAAAGACTTGGGTAGGGGGTAGATAAGGACTCCTCCCGAAACGGATGAAATATAACATTTTCATTACACATTTTAATAAATGTTTAAAAAGATGATTCCAAATCAATAGAAGAAATTGAAAAAGTAATGGAATTTCATAAAAAATAATGAAATTGTTTCTGATACATTATATTTATTATTTTTAATCACTTAAACAATAGTTTATGACTATCCGAACTTTTAATTTAGTAAATTTGTTAAAACTTACTGAGACAGAACGTTTTCGATCGCTATGTGCCGATCTTCATCAGTGTCTTCTGCTTGGAGATGTTGGGTCAAGCGGTGACGGTTTTAAAGGTAGGTTTTCGATAGTATCAGAGAGTATGTGTGATTTGTATTGTGTTTGTTTGTTTAATATGTTTGTACTTGTGTTTTTGTGTGTCTGTAAATTTCATATTGTTCTAGAGTGTTGAGATGTGGTCCTCTTTTGTTGATGTGTAGGATTTCTAAATTATGATAAATGTCTGTGTATTTGTGTCCTGTTTCTTTTAAGTGATTGTAAAATGTTGAGTTGGTGTTCTGTTTGTGTTCTTCGACTCTTTGTTTAAAGCTGCGACCTGTTTGCCCAATGTAGAATTTGTTACATTCGTCGCAGTTCAGTTTGTATACGCCTGGTGCTTGTAGTTTATCTTTGCTGTTGGTGTTGTGTTGTATTTTGTATAAAATCAATTTCTATTTAGGCGACGTTGCTCCGGAGAAATAAATTGTGTTAAAACGTACCTGTTTAAGGAGGGCGTATAGATTAGCATCGCCGTGCAAGGAGAGGCCTGGGGATGGGAGTCCGACTTAGTGAATTTACGAGAACGCTACAGTTGCGGTTACATTACGTTATTCTGTTCCAGCAGCCTCGGAAATATCACCCCTTCGACCATCGCCGTGCAAGGAGAGGCCTGGGGATGGGAGTCCGACTTAGTGAATTTACGAGAACGCTACAGGTCCGGTTACATTAAGTTATTCTGTTCCAGCAGCCTCGGAAATATCACCCCTTCGACCATCGCCGTGCAAGGAGAGGCCTGGGGATGGGAGTCCGACTTAGTGAATTTACGAGAACGCTACAGTTGCGGTTACATTAAGTTATTCTGTTCCAGCAGCCTCGGAAATATCACCCCTTCGACCATCGCTTCTTTGATGTTAGTTCCCCGCCTCTCCCTTTTTTTCGATGACCATCCCCTTGATGATCGTCTCCTTCAATGAACATCCCCTTGGAAACGAAGGTGGCACACAAATCTCTCGTGTTCGGGGAAGAGAAGGTAGTAGAGTTAAAGAGAATCAAGGCTCCAGCGACCATGGCCAGTTACCGGGGACGTGCTATCTGCAAGCCGAGTGTGATAGTGACCTTAATCCGTGGCGTGGCTGATGCTGTTGGCGAATCGATTGGCCATGGATAAATCAATAGTACTGTGCAGTCGACACTTAACTGTACCCGTCTGTTCGCTCTAGACTCAGGTTCCAAGAGAAATCCTTTCCATCGTCTAACATTGGTTTCGGGAATATGACGTCATAAGGTCGCACCAACTGGTGATGTAGAGGCTTTCTATATTTTGAGAAACATTGAGTTGGTGAAGGAATTATGTGATATGATACAGCTTCCTTCGGGCACTACCTCACTTCCATTAAGCTCGTAATAAGAACATACGACTAAGAATTTATCGTAGATTAGCAGACAGCTAAAATGTGGCATTCTTGGCTTATAGACTGACTTAAGCTCTGTTTATAGATTAAGTTGAAGTAGTGTCAACCTATAACCCAATAATAAAGTTTTAATTACAACTTAAACATTCACAATCACGATAAGTTGTGAAGTGGTCTAAGGCTTTGTAATATCTCTGACAGATCCCTTACGGCAAACATAGTTTCACCGTAGGAAGCTTCTACTTGCTCCAGCCTGGATCGCTCTGGGAATGTAGGGCCTAGGCAGGGTGGCTTTCGAGGAACCTAGCAGACAAATGAACCTGTACATAAGCATCGCCGTCGATGAATAAAGCCGTTTAATATAACCTAACATCTATTCACCGGGGTCGACAGAGTTAACGAAGAGGCTACATTCTGGATATTAGATATGCTCGTACAGGGCCCTTTCGCCAAACACAGGCCCCAACAACACACCACTAACTACATTGTAGCGACAGAGTTAACGAAGAGGCTACATTCTGGATAAGGACCCTTTCGCCAAACACAGGCCCCAACAACACACCACTAACTACATTGTAGCGACAGAGTTAACGAAGAGGCTACATTCTGGATAAGGACCCTTTCGCCAAACACAGGCCCCAACAACACACCACTAACTACATTGTAGCGACAGAGTTAACGAAGAGGCTACATTCTGGATAAGGACCCTTTCGCCAAACACATGCCCCAACAACACACCACTAACTACATTGTAGCGACAGAGTTAACGAAGAGGCTACATTCTGGATAAGGACCCTTTCGCCAAACACATGCCCCAACAACACACCACTAACTACATTGTAGCGACAGAGTTAACGAAGAGGCTACATTCTGGATAAGGACCCTTTCGCCAAACACAGGCCCCAACAACACACCACTAACTACATTGTAGCGACAGAGTTAACGAAGAGGCTACATTCTGGATAAGGACCCTTTCGCCAAACACAGGCCCCAACAACACACCACTAACTACATTGTAGCGACAGAGTTAACGAAGAGGCTACATTCTGGATAAGGACCCTTTCGCCAAACACATGCCCCAACAACACACCACTAACTACATTGTAGCGACAGAGTTAACGAAGAGGCTACATTCTGGATAAGGACCCTTTCGCCAAACACAGGCCCCAACAACACACCACTAACTACATTGTAGCGACAGAGTTAACGAAGAGGCTACATTCTGGATAAGGACCCTTTCGCCAAACACATGCCCCAACAACACACCACTAACTACATTGTAGCGACAGAGTTAACGAAGAGGCTACATTCTGGATAAGGACCCTTTCGCCAAACACATGCCCCAACAACACACCACTAACTACATTGTAGCGACAGAGTTAACGAAGAGGCTACATTCTGGATAAGGACCCTTTCGCCAAACACATGCCCCAACAACACACCACTAACTACATTGTAGCGACAGAGTTAACGAAGAGGCTACATTCTGGATAAGGACCCTTTCGCCAAACACATGCCCCAACAACACACCACTAACTACATTGTAGCGACAGAGTTAACGAAGAGGCTACATTCTGGATAAGGACCCTTTCGCCAAACACATGCCCCAACAACACACCACTAACTACATTGTAGCGACAGAGTTAACGAAGAGGCTACATTCTGGATAAGGACCCTTTCGCCAAACACATGCCCCAACAACACACCACTAACTACATTGTAGCGACAGAGTTAACGAAGAGGCTACATTCTGGATAAGGACCCTTTCGCCAAACACATGCCCCAACAACACACCACTAACTACATTGTAGCGACAGAGTTAACGAAGAGGCTACATTCTGGATAAGGACCCTTTCGCCAAACACATGCCCCAACAACACACCACTAACTACATTGTAGCGACAGAGTTAACGAAGAGGCTACATTCTGGATAAGGACCCTTTCGCCAAACACATGCCCCAACAACACACCACTAACTACATTGTAGCGACAGAGTTAACGAAGAGCCTACATTCTGGATAAGGACCCTTTCGCCAAACACATGCCCCAACAACAAACCACTAACTACATTGTAGCGACAGAGTTAACGAAGAGCCTACATTCTGGATAAGGACCCTTTCGCCAAACACATGCCCCAACAACACACCACTAACTACATTGTAGCGACAGAGTTAACGAAGAGGCTACATTCTGGATAAGGACCCTTTCGCCAAACACATGCCCCAACAACACACCACTAACTACATTGTAGCGACAGAGTTAACGAAGAGGCTACATTCTGGATAAGGACCCTTTCGCCAAACACATGCCCCAACAACACACCACTAACTACATTGTAGCGACAGAGTTAACGAAGAGGCTACATTCTGGATAAGGACCCTTTCGCCAAACACATGCCCCAACAACACACCACTAACTACATTGTAGCGACAGAGTTAACGAAGAGGCTACATTCTGGATAAGGACCCTTTCGCCAAACACATGCCCCAACAACACACCACTAACTACATTGTAGCGACAGAGTTAACGAAGAGCCTACATTCTGGATAAGGACCCTTTCGCCAAACACATGCCCCAACAACACACCACTAACTACATTGTAGCGACAGAGTTAACGAAGAGGCTACATTCTGGATAAGGACCCTTTCGCCAAACACATGCCCCAACAACACACCACTAACTACATTGTAGCGACAGAGTTAACGAAGAGGCTACATTCTGGATAAGGACCCTTTCGCCAAACACATGCCCCAACAACACACCACTAACTACATTGTAGCGACAGAGTTAACGAAGAGGCTACATTCTGGATAAGGACCCTTTCGCCAAACACATGCCCCAACAACACACCACTAACTACATTGTAGCGACAGAGTTAACGAAGAGGCTACATTCTGGATAAGGACCCTTTCGCCAAACACATGCCCCAACAACACACCACTAACTACATTGTAGCGACAGAGTTAACGAAGAGGCTACATTCTGGATAAGGACCCTTTCGCCAAACACATGCCCCAACAACACACCACTAACTACATTGTAGCGACAGAGTTAACGAAGAGGCTACATTCTGGATAAGGACCCTTTCGCCAAACACATGCCCCAACAACACACCACTAACTACATTGTAGCGACAGAGTTAACGAAGAGGCTACATTCTGGATAAGGACCCTTTCGCCAAACACATGCCCCAACAACACACCACTAACTACATTGTAGCGACAGAGTTAACGAAGAGGCTACATTCTGGATAAGGACCCTTTCGCCAAACACATGCCCCAACAACACACCACTAACTACATTGTAGCGACAGAGTTAACGAAGAGCCTACATTCTGGATAAGGACCCTTTCGCCAAACACATGCCCCAACAACACACCACTAACTACATTGTAGCGACAGAGTTAACGAAGAGGCTACATTCTGGATAAGGACCCTTTCGCCAAACACATGCCCCAACAACACACCACTAACTACATTGTAGCGACAGAGTTAACGAAGAGGCTACATTCTGGATAAGGACCCTTTCGCCAAACACATGCCCCAACAACACACCACTAACTACATTGTAGCGACAGAGTTAACGAAGAGCCTACATTCTGGATAAGGACCCTTTCGCCAAACACATGCCCCAACAACACACCACTAACTACATTGTAGCGACAGAGTTAACGAAGAGGCTACATTCTGGATAAGGACCCTTTCGCCAAACACATGCCCCAACAACACACCACTAACTACAGTGTAGCGACAGAGTTAACGAAGAGGCTACATTCTGGATAAGGACCCTTTCGCCAAACACATGCCCCAACAACACACCACTAACTACATTGTAGCGACAGAGTTAACGAAGAGCCTACATTCTGGATAAGGACCCTTTCGCCAAACACATGCCCCAACAACACACCACTAACTACATTGTAGCGACAGAGTTAACGAAGAGGCTACATTCTGGATAAGGACCCTTTCGCCAAACACATGCCCCAACAACACACCACTAACTACATTGTAGCGACAGAGTTAACGAAGAGCCTACATTCTGGATAAGGACCCTTTCGCCAAACACATGCCCCAACAACACACCACTAACTACATTGTAGCGACAGAGTTAACGAAGAGGCTACATTCTGGATAAGGACCCTTTCGCCAAACACATGCCCCAACAACACACCACTAACTACATTGTAGCGACAGAGTTAACGAAGAGGCTACATTCTGGATAAGGACCCTTTCGCCAAACACATGCCCCAACAACACACCACTAACTACATTGTAGCGACAGAGTTAACGAAGAGGCTACATTCTGGATAAGGACCCTTTCGCCAAACACATGCCCCAACAACACACCACTAACTACATTGTAGCGACAGAGTTAACGAAGAGGCTACATTCTGGATAAGGACCCTTTCGCCAAACACATGCCCCAACAACACACCACTAACTACATTGTAGCGACAGAGTTAACGAAGAGGCTACATTCTGGATAAGGACCCTTTCGCCAAACACATGCCCCAACAACACACCACTAACTACATTGTAGCGACAGAGTTAACGAAGAGGCTACATTCTGGATAAGGACCCTTTCGCCAAACACATGCCCCAACAACACACCACTAACTACATTGTAGCGACAGAGTTAACGAAGAGGCTACATTCTGGATAAGGACCCTTTCGCCAAACACATGCCCCAACAACACACCACTAACTACATTGTAGCGACAGAGTTAACGAAGAGGCTACATTCTGGATAAGGACCCTTTCGCCAAACACATGCCCCAACAACACACCACTAACTACATTGTAGCGACAGAGTTAACGAAGAGCCTACATTCTGGACAAGGACCCTTTCGCCAAACACATGCCCCAACAACACACCACTAACTACATTGTAGCGACAGAGTTAACGAAGAGGCTACATTCTGGATAAGGACCCTTTCGCCAAACACATGCCCCAACAACACACCACTAACTACATTGTAGCGACAGAGTTAACGAAGAGGCTACATTCTGGATAAGGACCCTTTCGCCAAACACATGCCCCAACAACACACCACTAACTACATTGTAGCGACAGAGTTAACGAAGAGGCTACATTCTGGATAAGGACCCTTTCGCCAAACACATGCCCCAACAACACACCACTAACTACATTGTAGCGACAGAGTTAACGAAGAGGCTACATTCTGGATAAGGACCCTTTCGCCAAACACATGCCCCAACAACACACCACTAACTACATTGTAGCGACAGAGTTAACGAAGAGGCTACATTCTGGATAAGGACCCTTTCGCCAAACACATGCCCCAACAACACACCACTAACTACATTGTAGCGACAGAGTTAACGAAGAGGCTACATTCTGGATAAGGACCCTTTCGCCAAACACATGCCCCAACAACACACCACTAACTACATTGTAGCGACAGAGTTAACGAAGAGGCTACATTCTGGATAAGGACCCTTTCGCCAAACACAGGCCCCAACAACACACCACTAACTACATTGTAGCGACAGAGTTAACGAAGAGCCTACATTCTGGATAAGGACCCTTTCGCCAAACACATGCCCCAACAACACACCACTAACTACATTGTAGCGACAGAGTTAACGAAGAGGCTACATTCTGGATAAGGACCCTTTCGCCAAACACATGCCCCAACAACACACCACTAACTACATTGTAGCGACAGAGTTAACGAAGAGGCTACATTCTGGATAAGGACCCTTTCGCCAAACACAAGCCCCAACAACACACCACTAACTACATTGTAGCGACAGAGTTAACGAAGAGCCTACATTCTGGATAAGGACCCTTTCGCCAAACACATGCCCCAACAACACACCACTAACTACATTGTAGCGACAGAGTTAACGAAGAGGCTACATTCTGGATAAGGACCCTTTCGCCAAACACATGCCCCAACAACACACCACTAACTACATTGTAGCGACAGAGTTAACGAAGAGGCTACATTCTGGATAAGGACCCTTTCGCCAAACACATGCCCCAACAACACACCACTAACTACATTGTAGCGACAGAGTTAACGAAGAGGCTACATTCTGGATAAGGACCCTTTCGCCAAACACAGGCCCCAACAACACACCACTAACTACATTGTAGCGACAGAGTTAACGAAGAGCCTACATTCTGGATAAGGACCCTTTCGCCAAACACAGGCCCCAACAACACACCACTAACTACATTGTAGCGACAGAGTTAACGAAGAGGCTACATTCTGGATAAGGACCCTTTCGCCAAACACATGCCCCAACAACACACCACTAACTACATTGTAGCGACAGAGTTAACGAAGAGGCTACATTCTGGATAAGGACCCTTTCGCCAAACACAGGCCCCAACAACACACCACTAACTACATTGTAGCGACAGAGTTAACGAAGAGCCTACATTCTGGATAAGGACCCTTTCGCCAAACACAGGCCCCAACAACACACCACTAACTACATTGTAGCGACAGAGTTAACGAAGAGGCTACATTCTGGATAAGGACCCTTTCGCCAAACACATGCCCCAACAACACACCACTAACTACATTGTAGCGACAGAGTTAACGAAGAGGCTACATTCTGGATAAGGACCCTTTCGCCAAACACATGCCCCAACAACACACCACTAACTACATTGTAGCGCGTAGTAATTATTTAACGTGTAAATAATGTCTCTGGTAATTACGGTCGCTGCAACAATAGAAATGTTCACCTTTACGCCCGCCAACCACTGCCTACTGTAATCAAAGCATCGCGGACGTATAATTGACCGACATTTGCCCAACACCTTGCCAAGGCCAACTGGAGCAGAAAAAAGAAATCTGAAATATTGTCGTTGGTTCGTACTTTCTAAGGATGCAATTAAAATTGATGTCTCCGAAGGGGACATGATCTTTACGGTCCAAAGTGGCGTTTAATAATATTAATACGAGGGAATCATTTCCCCAACTTTGTATCGACCTTTTGGAGGAATTCGTTTTGTTGCCCATCGCACTACTAACTTTATCGTCCTTAAGGAAGTATTTGTTTTTTGATCATCGCACTACTAACTTTTTCATTCATTAAAATTTATCGTACTATTTACTTCATCGTTCATTAAAATTTATCGTCCTTAAGGGGGTATTTTTTGTGTGATCATCACACTGCTAACTTTATCGTGCAGAGCCTACAGGGGATGTAAACACTTCAAGGAGCTAAGCAGTAAGGGTAATAGTTCTAGAAATACCTAGGGGTAAACCATTTGATGGAGCGTGTAGTGTGGACTTACTGCTAGATATCCCGTGCATCCCTTAGTGGACTGCTACAGCCGTGCAGAGCCTACAGGGGATGTAAACACTTCAAGGAGCTAAGCAGTAAGGGTAATAGTTCTAGAAATACCTAGGGGTAAACCATTTGATGGAGCGTGTAGTGTGGACTTACTGCTAGATATCCCGTGCATCCCTTAGTGGACTGCTACAGCCGTGCAGAGCCTACAGGGGATGTAAACACTTCAAGGAGCTAAGCATGGAGGGTATTAGTTCTAGGAATACCTAGGGGTAAACCACTTGATGGAGCGTGTAGTGTGGACTTACTGCTAGTTATCCCGTGCATCCCTTAGTGGACTGCTACAGCCGTGCAGAGCCTACAGGGGATGTAAACACTTCAAGGAGCTAAGCATGGAGGGTATTAGTTCTAGGAATACCTAGGGGTAAACCATTTGATGGAGCGTGTAGTGTGGACTTACTGCTAGATATCCCGTGCATCCCTTAGTGGACTGCTACAGCCGTGCAGAGCCTACAGGGGATGTAAACACTTCAAGGAGCTAAGCATGGAGGGTACTAGTTTTAGGAATACCTAGGGGTAAACCACTTGATGGAGCGTGTAGTGTGGACTTACTGCTAGTTATCCCGTGCATCCCTTAGTGGACTGCTACAGCCGTGCAGAGCCTACAGAGGATGTAAACACTTCAAGGAGCTAAGCATGGAGGGTATTAGTTCTAGGAATACCTAGGGGTAAACCATTTGATGGAGCGTGTAGTGTGGACTTACTGCTAGATATCCCGTACATCCCTTAGTGGACTGCTACAGCCATGCAGAGCCTACAGGGGATGTAAACACTTCAAGGAGCTAAGCATGGAGGGTATTAGTTCTAGGAATACCTAGGGGTAAACCACTTGACGGAGCGTGTAGTGTGGACTTACTGCTAGTTATCCCGTGCATCCCTTAGTGGACTGCTACAGCCGTGCAGAGCCTACAGGGGATGTAAACACTTCAAGGAGCTAAGCATGGAGGGTATTAGTTCTAGGAATACCTAGGGGTAAACCACTTGATGGAGCGTGTAGTGTGGACTTACTGCTAGATATCCCGTGCATCCCTTAGTGGACTGCTACAGCCGTGCAGAGCCTACAGGGGATGTAAACACTTCAAGGAGCTAAGCATGGAGGGTATTAGTTCTAGGAATACCTAGGGGTAAACCACTTGATGGAGCGTGTAGTGTGGACTTACTGCTAGTTATCCCGTGCATCCCTTAGTGGACTGCTACAGCCGTGCAGAGCCTACAGGGGATGTAAACACTTCAAGGAGCTAAGCATGGAGGGTATTAGTTCTAGGAATACCTAGGGGTAAACCACTTGATGGAGCGTGTAGTGTGGACTTACTGCTAGATATCCCGTGCATCCCTTAGTGGACTGCTACAGCCGTGCAGAGCCTACAGGGGATGTAAACACTTCAAGGAGCTAAGCATGGAGGGTACTAGTTTTAGGAATACCTAGGGGTAAACCATTTGATGGAGCGTGTAGTGTGGACTTACTGCTAGATATCCCGTACATCCCTTAGTAGACTGCTACAGCCATGCAGAGCCTACAGGGGATGTAAACACTTCAAGGAGCTAAGCAGTAAGGGTAATAGTTCTAGGAATACCTAGGGGTAAACCATTTGATGGAGCGTGTAGTGTGGACTTACTGCTAGATATCCCGTACATCCCTTAGTGGACTGCTACAGCCGTGCAGAGCCTACAGGGGATGTAAACACTTCAAGGAGCTAAACATGGAGGGTATTAGTTCTAGGAATACCTAGGGGTAAACCACTTGATGGAGCGTGTAGTGTGGACTTACTGCTAGTTATCCCGTGCATCCCTTAGTGGACTGCTACAGCCGTGCAGAGCCTACAGGGGATGTAAACACTTCAAGGAGCTAAGCATGGAGGGTATTAGTTCTAGGAATACCTAGGGGTAAACCACTTGATGGAGCGTGTAGTGTGGACTTACTGCTAGTTATCCCGTGCATCCCTTAGTGGACTGCTACAGCCGTGCAGAGCCTACAGGGGATGTAAACACTTCAAGGAGCTAAGGATGGTGGAGGGTACTAGTTCTAGGAATACCTAGGGGTAAACCACTTGATGGAGCGTGTAGTGTGGACTTACTGCTAGATATCCCGTACATCCCTTAGTGGACTGCTACAGCCGTGCAGAGCCTACAGGGGATGTAAACACTTCAAGGTGCTAAGCATGGAGGGTACTAGTTTTAGGAATACCTAGGGGTAAACCACTTGATGGAGCGTGTAGTGTGGACTTACTGCTAGTTATCCCGTGCATCCCTTAGTGGACTGCTACAGCCGTGCAGAGCCTACAGAGGATGTAAACACTTCAAGGAGCTAAGCATGGAGGGTATTAGTTCTAGGAATACCTAGGGGTAAACCATTTGATGGAGCGTGTAGTGTGGACTTACTGCTAGATATCCCGTACATCCCTTAGTGGACTGCTACAGCCATGCAGAGCCTACAGGGGATGTAAACACTTCAAGGAGCTAAGCATGGAGGGTATTAGTTCTAGGAATACCTAGGGGTAAACCACTTGACGGAGCGTGTAGTGTGGACTTACTGCTAGTTATCCCGTGCATCCCTTAGTGGACTGCTACAGCCGTGCAGAGCCTACAGGGGATGTAAACACTTCAAGGAGCTAAGCATGGAGGGTATTAGTTCTAGGAATACCTAGGGGTAAACCACTTGATGGAGCGTGTAGTGTGGACTTACTGCTAGATATCCCGTGCATCCCTTAGTGGACTGCTACAGCCGTGCAGAGCCTACAGGGGATGTAAACACTTCAAGGAGCTAAGCATGGAGGGTATTAGTTCTAGGAATACCTAGGGGTAAACCACTTGATGGAGCGTGTAGTGTGGACTTACTGCTAGATATCCCGTGCATCCCTTAGTGGACTGCTACAGCCGTGCAGAGCCTACAGGGGATGTAAACACTTCAAGGAGCTAAGCATGGAGGGTACTAGTTTTAGGAATACCTAGGGGTAAACCATTTGATGGAGCGTGTAGTGTGGACTTACTGCTAGATATCCCGTACATCCCTTAGTAGACTGCTACAGCCATGCAGAGCCTACAGGGGATGTAAACACTTCAAGGAGCTAAGCAGTAAGGGTAATAGTTCTAGGAATACCTAGGGGTAAACCATTTGATGGAGCGTGTAGTGTGGACTTACTGCTAGATATCCCGTACATCCCTTAGTGGACTGCTACAGCCGTGCAGAGCCTACAGGGGATGTAAACACTTCAAGGAGCTAAGCATGGAGGGTATTAGTTCTAGGAATACCTAGGGGTAAACCACTTGATGGAGCGTGTAGTGTGGACTTACTGCTAGTTATCCCGTGCATCCCTTAGTGGACTGCTACAGCCGTGCAGAGCCTACAGGGGATGTAAACACTTCAAGGAGCTAAGCATGGAGGGTATTAGTTCTAGGAATACCTAGGGGTAAACCACTTGATGGAGCGTGTAGTGTGGACTTACTGCTAGTTATCCCGTGCATCCCTTAGTGGACTGCTACAGCCGTGCAGAGCCTACAGGGGATGTAAACACTTCAAGGAGCTAAGGATGGTGGAGGGTACTAGTTCTAGGAATACCTAGGGGTAAACCACTTGATGGAGCGTGTAGTGTGGACTTACTGCTAGATATCCCGTACATCCCTTAGTGGACTGCTACAGCCGTGCAGAGCCTACAGGGGATGTAAACACTTCAAGGAGCTAAGCATGGAGGGTATTAGTTCTAGGAATACCTAGGGGTAAACCACTTGATGGAGCGTGTAGTGTGGACTTACTGCTAGATATCCCGTACATCCCTTAGTGGACTGCTACAACCGTGCAGAGCCTAAAGGGGATGTAAACACTTCAAGGAGCTAAGCATGGTGGAGGGTACTAGTTCTAGGAATACCTAGGGGTAAACCACTTGATGGAGCGTGTAGTGTGGACTTACTGCTAGATATCCCGTACATCCCTTAGTGGACTGCTACAGCCGTGCAGAGCCTACAGGGGATGTAAACACTTCAAGGAGCTAAGCATGGAGGGTATTAGTTCTAGGAATACCTAGGGGTAAACCATTTGATGGAGCGTGTAGTGTGGACTTACTGCTAGATATCCCGTACATCCCTTAGTGGACTGCTACAGCCGTGCAGAGCCTACAGGGGATGTAAACACTTCAAGGAGCTAAGCATGGAGGGTATTAGTTCTAGGAATACCTAGGGGTAAACCACTCTAACACATTTATAAAGTAATGTACATGTGCAACTATCCGAACCCAACACCTATTGCTGCTCTCCTGAATAGCATTGTGCGGGGAAGCCTTCAGGTTGGCGTCATACTACAATCCCCACGCACTAACACATTTATAATGTAATGTACAATGTGCAACTATCCGGACCCAACACCTATTGCTGCTCTCCTGAATAGCATTGTGCGGGGAAGCCTTCGGGTAGGCGTCATACTACAATCCCCACGCTCTAACACATTTATAATGTAATGTACATGTGCAACTATCCGAACCCAACACCTCTTGCTGCTCTCCTGAATAGCATTGTGCGGGGAAGCCTTCGGGTAGGCGTCATACTACAATCCCCACGCTCTAACACATTTATAATGTAATGTACATGTGCAACTATCCGAACCCAACACCTCTTGCTGCTCTCCTGAATAGCATTGTGCGGGGAAGCCTTCGGGTAGGCGTCATACTACAATCCCCACGCTCTAACACATTTATAAAGTAATGTACATGTGCAACTATCCGAACCCAACACCTCTTTCTAGTCTCCTGAATAGCATTTGCGGGGATGCCTTCAGGTTGGCGTCATACTACAATCCCCACGCTCTAACACATTTATAATGTAATGTACATGTGCAACTATCCGGACCTAACACCTCTTGCTGCTCTCCTGAATAGCATTGTGCGGGGAAGCCTTCGGGTAGGCGTCATACTACAATCCCCACGCTCTAACACATTTATAATGTAATGTACATGTGCAACTATCCGAACCCAACACCTCTTGCTGCTCTCCTGAATAGCATTGTGCGGGGAAGCCTTCAGGTTGGCGTCATACTACAATCCCCACGCTCTAACACATTTATAATGTAATGTACATGTGCAACTATCCGGACCTAACACCTCTTGCTGCTCTCCTGAATAGCATTGTGCGGGGAAGCCTTCAGGTTGGCGTCATACTACAATCCCCACGCTCTAACACATTTATAAAGTAATGTACATGTGCAACTATCCGGACCTAACACCTCTTGCTGCTCTCCTGAATAGCATTGTGCGGGGAAGCCTTCAGGTTGGCGTCATACTACAATCCCCACGCTCTAACACATTTATAAAGTAATGTACATGTGCAACTATCCGGACCCAACACCTCTTGCTGCTCTCGTGAATAGCATTGTGCGGAGAAGCCTTCGGGTTGGCGTCATACTACAATCCCCACGCTCTAACACATTTATAAAGTAATGTACATGTGCAATTATCCGGACCTAACACCTCTTGCTGCTCTCCTGAATAGCATTGTGCGGGGAAGCCTTCGGGTTGGCGTCATACTACAATCCCCACGCTCTAACACATTTATAAAGTAATGTACATGTGCAACTATCCGGACCTAACACCTCTTGCTGCTCTCCTGAATAGCATTGTGCGGGGAAGCCTTCAGGTTGGCGTCATACTACAATCCCCACGCTCTAACACATTTATAAAGTAATGTACATGTGCAACTATCCGGACCTAACACCTCTTGCTGCTCTCCTGAATAGCATTGTGCGGGGAAGCCTTCGGGTTGGCGTCATACTACAATCCCCACGCTCTAACACATTTATAAAGTAATGTACATGTGCAACTATCCGGACCTAACACCTCTTGCTGCTCTCCTGAATAGCATTGTGCGGGGAAGCCTTCAGGTTGGCGTCATACTACAATCCCCACGCTCTAACACATTTATAAAGTAATGTACATGTGCAACTATCCGGACCTAACACCTCTTGCTGCTCTGCTGAATAGCATTGTGCGGAGAAGCCTTCGGGTAGGCGTCATACTACAATCCCCACGCTCTAACACATTTATAATGTAATGAACATGTGCAACTATCCGAACCCAACACCTCTTGCTGCTCTCCTGAATAGCATTGTGCGGAGAAGCCTTCGGGTAGGCGTCATACTACAATCCCCACGCTCTAACACATTTATAATGTAATGTACAATGTGCAACTATCCGAACCCAACACCTCTTGCTGCTCTCCAGAATAGCATTGAGCGGGGAAGCCTTCGGGTTGGCGTCATACTACAATCCCCACGCTCTAACACATTTATAATGTAATGTACATGTGCAACTATCCGAACCCAACACCTATTGCTGCTCTCCTGAATAGCATTGTGCGGGGAAGCCTTCGGGTAGGCGTCATATTACAATCCCCACGCTCTAACACATTTATAATGTAATGTACATGTGCAACTATCCGAACCCAACACCTCTTGCTGCTCTCCTGAATAGCATTGTGCGGGGAAGCCTTCAGGTTGGCGTCATACTACAATCCCCACGCTCTAACACATTTATAATGTAATGTACATGTGCAACTATCCGAACCCAACACCTCTTTCTAGTCTCCTGAATAGCATTGTGCGGGGAAGCCTTCAGGTTGGCGTCATACTACAATCCCCACGCTCTAACACATTTATAATGTAATGTACATGTGCAACTATCCGAACCCAACACCTATTGCTGCTCTCCTGAATAGCATTGTGCGGGGAAGCCTTCAGGTTGGCGTCATACTACAATCCCCACGCTCTAACACATTTATAATGTAATGTACATGTGCAACTATCCGAACCCAACACCTCTTTCTAGTCTCCTGAATAGCATTGTGCGGGGAAGCCTTCAGGTTGGCGTCATACTACAATCCCCACGCTCTAACACATTTATAATGTAATGTACATGTGCAACTATCCGAACCCAACACCTCTTTCTAGTCTCCTGAATAGCATTGTGCGGGGAAGCCTTCAGGTTGGCGTCATACTACAATCCCCACGCTCTAACACATTTATAATGTAATGTACATGTGCAACTATCCGAACCCAACACCTCTTTCTAGTCTCCTGAATAGCATTGTGCGGGGAAGCCTTCGGGTAGGCGTCATACTACAATCCCCACGCTCTAACACATTTATAATGTAATGTACATGTGCAACTATCCGAACCCAACAACTCTTGCTGCTCTCCTGAATAGCATTGTGAGGGGAAGCCTTCGGGTAGGCGTCATACTACAATCCCCACGCTCTAACACATTTATAATGTAATGTACAAGTGCAACTATCCGAACCCAACACCTCTTGCTGCCCTCCTGAATAGCATTGTGCGGGGAAGCCTTCGGGTAGGCGTCATACTACAATCCCCACGCTCTAACACATTTATAATGTAATGTACATGTGCAACTATCCGAACCTAACACCTCTTGTTGCTCTCCTGAATAGCATTGTGCGGGGAAGCCTTCGGGTAGGCGTCATACTACAATCCCCACGCTCTAACACATTTATAATGTAATGTACATGTGCAACTATCCGAACCCAACACCTCTTGCTGCTCTCCTGAATAGCATTGTGCGGGGAAGCCTTCGGGTAGGCGTCATACTACAATCCCCACGCTCTAACACATTTATAATGTAATGTACAATGTGCAACTATCCGAACCCAACACCTCTTGCTGCTCTCCTGAATAGCATTGTGCGGGGAAGCCTTCAGGTTGGCGTCATACTACAATCCCCACGCTCTAACACATTTATAATGTAATGTACATGTGCAACTATCCGAACCCAAAACCTCTTGCTGCCCTCCTGAATAGCATTGTGCGGGGAAGCCTTCAGGTTGGCGTCATACTACAATCCCCACGCTCTAACACATTTATAATGTAATGTACAATGTGCAACTATCCGAACCCAACACCTCTTGCTGCTCTCCTGAATAGCATTGTGCGGGGAAGCCTTCGGGTAGGCGTCATACTACAATCCCCACGCTCTAACACATTTATAATGTAATGTACATGTGCAACTATCCGAACCCAACACCTCTTGCTGCTCTCCTGAATAGCATTGTGCGGGGAAGCCTTCAGGTTGGCGTCATACTACAATCCCCACGCTCTAACACATTTATAATGTAATGTACATGTGCAACTATCCGAACCCAACACCTATTGCTACTCTCCTGAATAGCATTGTGCGGGGAAGCCTTCGGGTAGGCGTCATACTACAATCCCCACGCTCTAACACATTTATAATGTAATGTACATGTGCAACTATCCGAACCCAACACCTCTTGCTGCTCTCCTGAATAGCATTGTGCGGGGAAGCCTTCGGGTAGGCGTCATACTACAATCCCCACGCTCTAACACATTTATAATGTAATGTACATGTGCAACTATCCGAACCCAACACCTCTTGCTGCTCTCCTGAATAGCATTGTGCGGGGAAGCCTTCGGGTAGGCGTCATACTACAATCCCCACGCTCTAACACATTTATAATGTAATGTACATGTGCAACTATCCGAACCCAACACCTCTTGCTGCTCTCCTGAATAGCATTGTGCGGGGAAGCCTTCGGGTAGGCGTCATACTACAA
Organism: Prosapia bicincta; assembly: GCA_036971475.1. Lineage (NCBI taxonomy): Eukaryota > Metazoa > Arthropoda > Insecta > Hemiptera > Cercopidae > Prosapia > Prosapia bicincta. Next base: position 1,498,467 of record JBAIZL010000005.1, read on the forward strand.
TCCCCACGCTCTAACACATTTATAATGTAATGTACAATGTGCAACTATCCGAACCCAACACCTATTGCTGCTCTCCTGAATAGCATTGTGCGGGGAAGCCTTCGGGTAGGCGTCATACTACAATCCCCACGCTCTAACACATTTATAATGTAATGTACAATGTGCAACTATCCGAACCCAACACCTCTTTCTAGTCTCCTGAATAGCATTATGCGGGGAAGCCTTCGGGTAGGCGTCATACTACAATCCCCACGCTCTAACACATTTATAATGTAATGTACATGTGCAACTATCCGAACCCAACACCTCTTGCTGCTCTCCTGAATAGCATTGTGCGGGGAAGCCTTCGGGTAGGCGTCATACTACAATCCCCACGCTCTAACACATTTATAATATAATGTACATGTGCAACTATCCGAACCCAACACCTATTGCTGCTCTCCTGAATAGCATTGTGCGGGGAAGCCTTCGGGTAGGCGTCATACTACAATCCCCACGCTCTAACACATTTATAATGTAATGTACAATGTGCAACTATCCGAACCCAACACCTCTTGCTGCCCTCCTGAATAGCATTGTGCGGGGAAGCCTTCGGGTAGGCGTCATACTACAATCCCCACGCTCTAACACATTTATAATGTAATAAACATGTGCAACTATCCGAACCCAACACCTCTTTCTAGTCTCCTGAATAGCATTGTGCGGGGAAGCCTTCGGGTAGGCGTCATACTACAATCCCCACGCTCTAACACATTTATAATGTAATGTACATGTGCAACTATCCGAACCCAACACCTCTTGCTGCCCTCCTGAATAGCATTGTGCGGGGAAGCCTTCGGGTAGGCGTCATACTACAATCCCCACGCTCTAACACATTTATAATGTAATGTACAATGTGCAACTATCCGAACCCAACACCTCTTGCTGCCCTCCTGAATAGCATTGTGCGGGGAAGCCTTCGGGTAGGCGTCATACTACAATCCCCAAGCTCTAACACATTTATAATGTAATGTACAATGTGCAACTATCCGAACCCAACACCTCTTGCTGCCCTCCTGAATAGCATTGTGCGGGGAAGCCTTCGGGTAGGCGTCATACTACAATCCCCACGCTCTAACACATTTATAATGTAATGTACATGTGCAACTATCCGAACCCAAAACCTCTTGCTGCCCTCCTAAATTGAATTGTGCGGGGAAGCCTTCGGGTAGGCGTCATACTACAATCCCCACGCTCTAACACATTTATAATTTAATGTACAATGTGCAACTATCCGAACCCAACACCTATTGCTGCTCTCCTGAATAGCATTGTGCGGGGAAGCCTTCGGGTTGGCGTCATACTACAATCCCCACGCTCTAACACATTTATAATGTAATGTACATGTGCAACTATCCGAACCCAACACCTATTGCTGCTCTCCTGAATAGCATTGTGCGAGGAAGCCTTCGGGTAGGCGTCATACTACAATCCCCACGCTCTAACACATTTATAATGTAATGTACATGTGCAACTATCCGAACCCAACACCTATTGCTGCTCTCCTGAATAGCATTGTGCGGGGAAGCCTTCGGGTAGGCGTCATACTACAATCCCCACGCTCTAACACATTTATAATGTAATGTACAATGTGCAACTATCCGAACCCAACACCTCTTTCTAGTCTCCTGAATAGCATTGTGCGGGGAAGCCTTCGGGTAGGCGTCATACTACAATCCCCACGCTCTAACACATTTATAATGTAATGTACATGTGCAACTATCCGAACCCAACACCTCTTGCTGCTCTCCTGAATAGCATTGTGCGGAGAAGCCTTCGGGTAGGCGTCATACTACAATCCCCACGCTCTAACACAATTATAATGTAATGTACATGTGCAACTATCCGAACCCAACACCTCTTGCTGCTCTCCTGAATAGCATTGTGAGGGGAAGCCTTCGGGTAGGCGTCATACTACAATCCCCACGCTCTAACACATTTATAATGTAATGTACATGTGCAACTATCCGAACCCAACACCTCTTGCTGCTCTCCTGAATAGCATTGTTCGGAGAAGCCTTCGGGTAGGCGTCATACTACAATCCCCACGCTCTAACACATTTATAATGTAATGTACATGTGCAACTATCCGAACCCAACACCTCTTGCTGCTCTCCTGAATAGCATTGTGCGGGGAAGCTTTCGGGTAGGCGTCATACTACAATCCCCACGCTCTAACACATTTATAATGTAATGTACAATGTGCAACTATCCGAACCCAACACCTATTGCTGCTCTCCTGAATAGCATTGTGCGGGGAAGCCTTCGGGTAGGCGTCATACTACAATCCCCACGCTCTAACACATTATTAATGTAATGTACATGTGCAACTATCCGAACCTAACACCTCTTGTTGCTCTCCTGAATAGCATTGTGCGGGGAAGCCTTCGGGTAGGCGTCATACTACAATCCCCACGCTCTAACACATTTATAATGTAATGTACATGTGCAACTATCCGAACCCAACACCTCTTGCTGCTCTCCTGAATAGCATTGTGCGGGGAAGCCTTCGGGTAGGCGTCATACTACAATCCCCACGCTCTAACACATTTATAATGTAATGTACAATGTGCAACTATCCGAACCCAACACCTCTTGCTGCTCTCCTGAATAGCATTGTGCGGGGAAGCCTTCAGGTTGGCGTCATACTACAATCCCCACGCTCTAACACATTTATAATGTAATGTACATGTGCAACTATCCGAACCCAAAACCTCTTGCTGCCCTCCTGAATAGCATTGTGCGGGGAAGCCTTCAGGTTGGCGTCATACTACAATCCCCACGCTCTAACACATTTATAATGTAATGTACAATGTGCAACTATCCGAACCCAACACCTCTTGCTGCTCTCCTGAATAGCATTGTGCGGGGAAGCCTTCGGGTAGGCGTCATACTACAATCCCCACGCTCTAACACATTTATAATGTAATGTACATGTGCAACTATCCGAACCCAACACCTCTTGCTGCTCTCCTGAATAGCATTGTGCGGGGAAGCCTTCAGGTTGGCGTCATACTACAATCCCCACGCTCTAACACATTTATAATGTAATGTACATGTGCAACTATCCGAACCCAACACCTATTGCTACTCTCCTGAATAGCATTGTGCGGGGAAGCCTTCGGGTAGGCGTCATACTACAATCCCCACGCTCTAACACATTTATAATGTAATGTACAATGTGCAACTATCCGAACCCAACACCTCTTGCTGCCCTCCTGAATAGCATTGTGCGGGGAAGCCTTCAGGTTGGCGTCATACTACAATCCCCACGCTCTAACACATTTATAATGTAATGTACATGTGCAACTATCCGAACCCAACACCTCTTGCTGCTCTCCTGAATAGCATTGTGCGGGGAAGCCTTCGGGTAGGCGTCATACTACAATCCCCACGCTCTAACACATTTATAATGTAATGTACAATGTGCAACTATCCGAACCCAACACCTATTGCTGCTCTCCTGAATAGCATTGTGCGGGGAAGCCTTCGGGTAGGCGTCATACTACAATCCCCACGCTCTAACACATTTATAATGTAATGTACATGTGCAACTATCCGAACCCAACACCTCTTGCTGCCCTCCTGAATAGCATTGTGCGGGGAAGCCTTCAGGTTGGCGTCATACTACAATCCCCACGCTCTAACACATTTATAATGTAATGTACATGTGCAACTATCCGAACCCAACACCTCTTGCTGCTCTCCTGAATAGCATTGTGCGGGGAAGCCTTCGGGTAGGCGTCATACTACAATCCCCACGCTCTAACACATTTATAATGTAATGTACAATGTGCAACTATCCGAACCCAACACCTATTGCTGCTCTCCTGAATAGCATTGTGCGGGGAAGCCTTCGGGTAGGCGTCATACTACAATCCCCACGCTCTAACACATTTATAATGTAATGTACATGTGCAACTATCCGAACCCAACACCTCTTTCTAGTCTCCTGAATAGCATTGTGCGGGGAAGCCTTCGGGTAGGCGTCATACTACAATCCCCACGCTCTAACACATTTATAATGTAATGTACATGTGCAACTATCCGAACCCAACACCTCTTGCTGCTCTCCTGAATATCATTGTGCGGGGAAGCCTTCGGGTAGGCGTCATACTACAATCCCCACGCTCTAACACATTTATAATCAAATGTACATGTGCAACTATCCGAACCCAACACCTATTGCTGCTCTCCTGAATAGCATTGTGCGGGGAAGCCTTCGGGTAGGCGTCATACTACAATCCCCACGCTCTAACACATTTATAATGTAATGTACATGTGCAACTATCCGAACCCAACACCTCTTGCTGCTCTCCTGAATAGCATTGTGCGGGGAAGCCTTCGGGTAGGCGTCATACTACAATCCCCACGCTCTAACACATTTATAATGTAATGTACATGTGCAACTATCCGAACCCAACACCTCTTGCTGCTCTCCTGAATAGCATTGTGCGGGGAAGCCTTCGGGTAGGCGTCATACTACAATCCCCACGCTCTAACACATTTATAATGTAATGTACATGTGCAACTATCCGAACCCAACACCTCTTGCTGCTCTCCTGAATAGCATTGTGCGGGGAAGCCTTCGGGTAGGCGTCATACTACAATCCCCACGCTCTAACACATTTATAATGTAATGTACAATGTGCAACTATCCGAACCCAACACCTATTGCTGCTCTCCTGAATAGCATTGTGCGGGGAAGCCTTCGGGTAGGCGTCATACTACAATCCCCACGCTCTAACACATTTATAATGTAATGTACATGTGCAACTATCCGAACCCAACACCTATTGCTGCTCTCCTGAATAGCATTGTGCGGGGAAGCCTTCGGGTAGGCGTCATACTACAATCCCCACGCTCTAACACATTTATAATGTAATGTACAATGTGCAACTATCCGAACCCAACACCTCTTTCTAGTCTCCTGAATAGCATTGTGCGGGGAAGCCTTCGGGTAGGCGTCATACTACAATCCCCACGCTCTAACACATTTATAATGTAATGTACATGTGCAACTATCCGAACCCAACACCTCTTGCTGCTCTCCTGAATAGCATTGTGCGGGGAAGCCTTCGGGTAGGCGTCATACTACAATCCCCACGCTCTAACACATTTATAATGTAATGTACATGTGCAACTATCCGAACCCAACACCTATTGCTGCTCTCCTGAATAGCATTGTGCGGGGAAGCCTTCGGGTAGGCGTCATACTACAATCCCCACGCTCTAACACATTTATAATGTAATGTACATGTGCAACTATCCGAACCCAACACCTCTTGCTGCTCTCCTGAATAGCATTGTGCGGGGAAGCCTTCGGGTAGGCGTCATACTACAATCCCCACGCTCTAACACATTTATAATGTAATGTACAATGTGCAACTATCCGAACCCAACACCTCTTGCTGCCCTCCTGAATAGCATTGTGCGGGGAAGCCTTCGGGTAGGCGTCATACTACAATCCCCACGCTCTAACACATTTATAATGTAATGTACATGTGCAACTATCCGAACCCAACACCTCTTTCTAGTCTCCTGAATAGCATTGTGCGGGGAAGCCTTCGGGTAGGCGTCATACTACAATCCCCACGCTCTAACACATTTATAATGTAATGTACATGTGCAACTATCCGAACCCAACACCTCTTGCTGCCCTCCTGAATAGCATTGTGCGGGGAAGCCTTCGGGTAGGCGTCATACTACAATCCCCACGCTCTAACACATTTATAATGTAATGTACAATGTGCAACTATCCGAACCCAACACCTCTTGCTGCCCTCCTGAATAGCATTGTGCGGGGAAGCCTTCGGGTAGGCGTCATACTACAATCCCCACGCTCTAACACATTTATAATGTAATGTACAATGTGCAACTATCCGAACCCAACACCTCTTGCTGCCCTCCTGAATAGCATTGTGCGGGGAAGCCTTCGGGTAGGCGTCATACTACAATCCCCACGCTCTAACACATTTATAATGTAATGTACATGTGCAACTATCCGAACCCAAAACCTCTTGCTGCCCTCCTAAATAGAATTGTGCGGGGAAGCCTTCGGGTAGGCGTCATACTACAATCCCCACGCTCTAACACATTTATAATTTAATGTACAATGTGCAACTATCCGAACCCAACACCTATTGCTGCTCTCCTGAATAGCATTGTGCGGGGAAGCCTTCGGGTTGGCGTCATACTACAATCCCCACGCTCTAACACATTTATAATGTAATGTACATGTGCAACTATCCGAACCCAACACCTAATGCTGCTCTCCTGAATAGCATTGTGCGGGGAAGCCTTCGGGTAGGCGTCATACTACAATCCCCACGCTCTAACACATTTATAATGTAATGTACATGTGCAACTATCCGAACCCAACACCTATTGCTGCTCTCCTGAATAGCATTGTGCGGGGAAGCCTTCGGGTAGGCGTCATACTACAATCCCCACGCTCTAACACATTTATAATGTAATGTACAATGTGCAACTATCCGAACCCAACACCTCTTTCTAGTCTCCTGAATAGCATTGTGCGGGTAAGCCTTCGGGTAGGCGTCATACTACAATCCCCACGCTCTAACACATTTATAATGTAATGTACATGTGCAACTATCCGAACCCAACACCTCTTGCTGCTCTCCTGAATAGCATTGTGCGGGGAAGCCTTCGGGTAGGCGTCATACTACAATCCCCACGCTCTAACACATTTATAATGTAATGTACATGTGCAACTATCCGAACCCAACACCTATTGCTGCTCTCCTGAATAGCATTGTGCGGGGAAGCCTTCGGGTAGGCGTCATACTACAATCCCCACGCTCTAACACATTTATAATGTAATGTACATGTGCAACTATCCGAACCCAACACCTCTTGCTGCTCTCCTGAATAGCATTGTGCGGGGAAGCCTTCGGGTAGGCGTCATACTACAATCCCCACGCTCTAACACATGTATAATGTAATGTACAATGTGCAACTATCCGAACCCAACACCTCTTGCTGCCCTCCTGAATAGCATTGTGCGGGGAAGCCTTCGGGTAGGCGTCATACTACAATCCCCACGCTCTAACACATTTATAATGTAATGTACAATGTGCAACTATCCGAACCCAACACCTCTTGCTGCCCTCCTGAATAGCATTGTGCGGGGAAGCCTTCGGGTAGGCGTCATACTACAATCCCCACGCTCTAACACATTTATAATGTAATGTACAATGTGCAACTATCCGGACCTAACACCTCTTGTTGCTCTCCTGAATAGCATTGTGCGGGGAAGCCTTCGGGTAGGCGTCATACTACAATCCCCACGCTCTAACACATTTATAATGTAATGTACAATGTGCAACTATCCGAACCCAACACCTCTTGCTGCCCTCCTGAATAGCATTGTGCGGGGAAGCCTTCGGGTAGGCGTCATACAACAATCCCCACGCTCTAACACATTTATAATGTAATGTACATGTGCAACTATCCGAACCCAACACCTCTTGCTGCTCTCCTGAATAGCATTGTGCGGGGAAGCCTTCGGGTAGGCGTCATACTACAATCCCCACGCTCTAACACATTTATAATGTAATGTACATGTGCAACTATCCGAACCCAACACCTATTGCTGCTCTCCTGAATAGCATTGTGCGGGGAAGCCTTCGGGTAGGCGTCATACTACAATCCCCACGCTCTAACACATTTATAATGTAATGTACATGTGCAACTATCCGAACCCAACACCTATTGCTGCTCTCCTGAATAGCATTGTGCGGGGAAGCCTTCGGGTAGGCGTCATACTACAATCCCCACGCTCTAACACATTTATAATGTAATGTACATGTGCAACTATCCGAACCCAACACCTATTGCTGCTCTCCTGAATAGCATTGTGCGGGGAAGCCTTCGGGTAGGCGTCATACTACAATCCCCACGCTCTAACACATTTATAATGTAATGTACAATGTGCAACTACCCGAACCCAACACCTATTGCTGCTCTCCTGAATAGCATTGTGCGGGGAAGCCTTCGGGTTGGCGTCATACTACAATCCCCACGCTCTAACACATTTATAATGTAATGTACATGTGCAACTATCCGAACCCAACACCTATTGCTGCTCTCCTGAATAACATTGTGCGGGGAAGCCTTACGGGTTGGCGTCATACTACAATCCCCACGCTCTAACACATTTATGATGTAATGTACAATGTGCAACTATCCGAACCCAACACCTATCGCTGCTCTCCTGAATAGCATTGTGCGGGGAAGCCTTCGGGTAGGCGTCATACTACAATCCCCACGCTCTAACACATTTATAATGTAATGTACATGTGCAACTATCCGAACCCAACACCTATTGCTGCTCTCCTGAATAGCATTGTGCGGGGAAGCCTTCGGGTTGGCGTCATACTACAATCCCCACGCTCTAACACATTTATAATGTAATGTACATGTGCAACTATCCGAACCCAACACCTATTGCTGCTCTCCTGAATATCATTGTGCGGGGAAGCCTTCGGGTTGGCGTCATACTACAATCCCCACGCTCTAACACGTTTATAATGTAATGTACAATGTGCAACTATCCGAACCCAACACCTATCGCTGCTCTCCTGAATAGCATTGTGCGGGGAAGCCTTCGGGTAGGCGTCATACTACAATCCCCACGCTCTAACACATTTATAATGTAATGTACATGTGCAACTATCCGAACCCAACACCTCTTGTTGCTCTCCTGAATAGCATTGTGCGGGGAAGCTTTCGGGTAGGCGTCATACTACAATCCCCACGCTCTAACACATTTATAATGTAATGTACAATGTGCAACTATCCGAACCCAACACCTATTGCTGCTCTCCTGAATAGCATTGTGCGGGGAAGCCTTCGGGTAGGCGTCATACTACAATCCCCACGCTCTAACACATTTATAATGTAATGTACAATGTGCAACTATCCGAACCCAACACCTATTGCTGCTCTCCTGAATAGCATTGTGCGGGTAAGCCTTCGGGTAGGCGTCATACTACAATCCCCGCGCTCTAACACATTTATAATGTAATGTACAATGTGCAACTATCCGGACCTAACACCTCTTGTTGCTCTCCTGAATAGCATTGTGCGGGGAAGCCTTCGGGTAGGCGTCATACTACAATCCCCACGCTCTAACACATTTATAATGTAATGTACAATGTGCAACTATCCGAACCCAACACCTATTGCTGCTCTCCTGAATAGCATTGTGCGGGGAAGCCTTCGGGTAGGCGTCATACTACAATCCCCGCGCTCTAACACATTTATAATGTAATGTACAATGTGCAACTATCCGGACCTAACACCTCTTGTTGCTCTCCTGAATAGCATTGTGCGGGGAAGCCTTCGGGTAGGCGTCATACTACAATCCCCACGCTCTAACACATTTATAATGTAATGTACAATGTGCAACTATCCGAACCCAACACCTATTGCTGCTCTCCTGAATAGCATTGTGCGGGTAAGCCTTCGGGTAGGCGTCATACTACAATCTACGCGCTCTAACACATTTATAATGTAATGTACAATGTGCAACTATCCGGACCTAACACCTCTTGTTGCTCTCCTGAATAGCATTGTGCGGGGAAGCCTTCGGGTAGGCGTCATACTACAATCCCCACGCTCTAACACATTTATAATGTAATGTACAATGTGCAACTATCCGAACCCAACACCTATTGCTGCTCTCCTGAATAGCATTGTGCGGGGAAGCCTTCGGGTAGGCGTCATACTACAATCCCCGCGCTCTAACACATTTATAATGTAATGTACAATGTGCAACTATCCGGACCTAACACCTCTTGTGTCTCTCCTGAATAGCATTGTGCGGGGAAGCCTTCGGGTAGGCGTCATACTACAATCCCCACGCTCTAACACATTTATAATGTAATGTACAATGTGCAACTATCCGGACCTAACACCTCTTGTTGCTCTCCTGAATAGCATTGTGCGGGGAAGCCTTCGGGTAGGCGTCATACTACAATCCCCACGCTCTAACACATTTATAATGTAATGTACAATGTGCAACTATCCGAACCCAACACCTATTGCTGCTCTCCTGAATAGCATTGTGCGGGGAAGCCTTCAGGTTGGCGTCATACTACAATCCCCACGCTCTAACACATTTATAATGTAATGTACATGTGCAACTATCCGAACCCAACACCTCTTGCTGCTCTCCTGAATAGCATTGTGCGGGGAAGCCTTCGGGTAGGCGTCATACTACAATCCCCGCGCTCTAACACATTTATAATGTAATGTACAATGTGCAACTATCCGGACCTAACACCTCTTGTTGCTCTCCTGAATAGCATTGTGCGGGGAAGCCTTCGGGTAGGCGTCATACTACAATCCCCACGCTCTAACACATTTATAATGTAATGTACAATGTGCAACTATCCGGACCTAACACCTATTGCTGCTCTCCTGAATAGCATTGTGCGGGGAAGCCTTCGGGTAGGCGTCATACTACAATCCCCACGCTCTAACACATTTATAATGTAATGTACAATGTGCAACTATCCGAACCTAACACCTATTGCTGCTCTCCTGAATAGCATTGTGCGGGGAAGCTTTCGGGTAGGCGTCATACTACAATCCCCACGCTCTAACACATTTATAATGTAATGTACAATGTGCAACTATCCGAACCCAACACCTATTGCTGCTCTCCTGAATAGCATTGTGCGGGGAAGCCTTCGGGTAGGCGTCATACTACAATCCCCACGCTCTAACACATTTATAATGTAATGTACAATGTGCAACTATCCGAACCTAACACCTATTGCTGCTCTCCTGAATAGCATTGTGCGGGGAAGCTTTCGGGTAGGCGTCATACTACAATCCCCACGCTCTAACACATTTATAATGTAATGTACAATGTGCAACTATCCGAACCCAACACCTATTGCTGCCCTCCTGAATAGCATTGTGCGGGGATGCCTTCGGGTAGGCGTCATACTACAATCCCCACGCTCTAACACATTTATAATGTAATGTACAATGTGCAACTATCCGAACCCAACACCTATTGCTGCTCTCCTGAATAGCATTGTGCGGGGAAGCTTTCGGGTAGGCGTCATACTACAATCCCCACGCTCTAACACATTTATAATGTAATGTACAATGTGCAACTATCCGGACCCAACACCTATTGCTGCTCTCCTGAATAGCATTGTGCGGGGAAGCTTTCGGGTAGGCGTCATACTACAATCCCCACGCTCTAACACATTTATAATGTAATGTACAATGTGCAACTATCCGAACCCAACACCTATTGCTGCTCTCCTGAATAGCATTGTGCGGGGAAGCCTTCGGGTAGGCGTCATACTACAATCCCCACGCTCTAACACATTTATAATGTAATGTACAATGTGCAACTATCCGGACCTAACACCTCTTGTTGCTCTCCTGAATAGCATTGTGCGGGGAAGCCTTCGGGTAGGCGTCATACTACAATCCCCACGCTCTAACACATTTATAATGTAATGTACAATGTGCAACTATCCGAACCCAAAACCTCTTGCTGCCCTCCTGAATAGCATTGTGCGGGGAAGCCTTCGGGTAGGCGTCATACTACAATCCCCACGCTCTAACACATTTATAATGTAATGTACAATGTGCAACTATCCGGACCTAACACCTCTTGTTGCTCTCCTGAATAGCATTGTGCGGGGAAGCTTTCGGGTAGGCGTCATACTACAATCCCCACGCACTAACACATTTATAATGTAATGTACAATGTGCAACTATCCGAACCCAAAACCTCTTGCTGCCCTCCTGAATAGCATTGTGCGGGGAAGCCTTCGGGTAGGCGTCATACTACAATCCCCACGCTCTAACACATTTATAATGTAATGTACAATGTGCAACTATCCGGACCTAACACCTCTTGTTGCTCTCCTGAATAGCATTGTGCGGGGAAGCTTTCGGGTAGGCGTCATACTACAATCCCCACGCACTAACACATTTATAATGTAATGTACAATGTGCAACTATCCGGACCCAACACCTATTGCTGCTCTCCTGAATAGCATTGTGCGGGGAAGCCTTCGGGTAGGCGTCATACTACAATCCCCACGCTCTAACACATTTATAATGTAATGTACATGTGCAACTATCCGGACCCAACACCTATTGCTGCTCTCCTGAATAGCATTGTGCGGGGAAGCCTTCGGGTAGGCGTCATACTACAATCCCCACGCTCTAACACATTTATAATGTAATGTACAATGTGCAACTATCCGGACCTAACACCTCTTGTTGCTCTCCTGAATAGCATTGTGCGGGGAAGCTTTCGGGTAGGCGTCATACTACAATCCCCACGCACTAACACATTTATAATGTAATGTACAATGTGCAACTATCCGGACCTAACACCTCTTGTTGCTCTCCTGAATAGCATTGTGCGGGGAAGCTTTCGGGTAGGCGTCATACTACAATCCCCACGCACTAACACATTTATAATGTAATGTACAATGTGCAACTATCCGGACCTAACACCTCTTGTTGCTCTCCTGAATAGCATTGTGCGGGGAAGCCTTCGGGTAGGCGTCATACTACAATCCCCACGCACTAACACATTTATAATGTAATGTACAATGTGCAACTATCCGGACCTAACACCTCTTGTTGCTCTCCTGAATAGCATTGTGCGGGGAAGCCTTCGGGTAGGCGTCATACTACAATCCCCACGCTCTAACACATTTATAATGTAATGTACAATGTGCAACTATCCGGACCTAACACCTCTTGTTGCTCTCCTGAATAGCATTGTGCGGGGAAGCCTTCGGGTAGGCGTCATACTACAATCCCCACGCTCTAACACATTTATAATGTAATGTACAATGTGCAACTATCCGGACCTAACACCTCTTGTTGCTCTCCTGAATAGCATTGTGCGGGGAAGCTTTCGGGTAGGCGTCATACTACAATCCCCACGCTCTAACACATTTATAATGTAATGTACAATGTGCAACTATCCGGACCTAACACCTCTTGTTGCTCTCCTGAATAGCATTGTGCGGGGAAGCTTTCGGGTAGGCGTCATACTACAATCCCCACGCACTAACACATTTATAATGTAATGTACAATGTGCAACTATCCGGACCTAACACCTATTGCTGCTCTCCTGAATAGCATTGTGCGGGGAAGCCTTCGGGTAGGCGTCATACTACAATCCCCACGCTCTAACACATTTATAATGTAATGTACAATGTGCAACTATCCGGACCCAACACCTCTTGTTGCTCTCCTGAATAGCATTGTGCGGGGAAGCTTTCGGGTAGGCGTCATACTACAATCCCCACGCTCTAACACATTTATAATGTAATGTACAATGTGCAACTATCCGGACCTAACACCTATTGCTGCTCTCCTGAATAGCATTGTGCGGGGAAGCCTTCGGGTAGGCGTCATACTACAATCCCCACGCACTAACACATTTATAATGTAATGTACAATGTGCAACTATCCGGACCCAACACCTCTTGTTGCTCTCCTGAATAGCATTGTGCGGGGAAGCTTTCGGGTAGGCGTCATACTACAATCCCCACGCTCTAACACATTTATAATGTAATGTACAATGTGCAACTATCCGGACCCAACACCTCTTGTTGCTCTCCTGAATAGCATTGTGCGGGGAAGCTTTCGGGTAGGCGTCATACTACAATCCCCACGCTCTAACACATTTATAATGTAATGTACAATGTGCAACTATCCGGACCTAACACCTATTGCTGCTCTCCTGAATAGCATTGTGCGGGGAAGCCTTCGGGTAGGCGTCATACTACAATCCCCACGCACTAACACATTTATAATGTAATGTACAATGTGCAACTATCCGGACCCAACACCTCTTGTTGCTCTCCTGAATAGCATTGTGCGGGGAAGCTTTCGGGTAGGCGTCATACTACAATCCCCACGCTCTAACACATTTATAATGTAATGTACAATGTGCAACTATCCGGACCTAACACCTCTTGTTGCTCTCCTGAATAGCATTGTGCGGGGAAGCTTTCGGGTAGGCGTCATACTACAATCCCCACGCTCTAACACATTTATAATGTAATGTACAATGTGCAACTATCCGGACCCAACACCTATTGCTGCTCTCCTGAATAGCATTGTGCGGGGAAGCCTTCGGGTAGGCGTCATACTACAATCCCCACGCTCTAACACATTTATAATGTAATGTACAATGTGCAACTATCCGGACCTAACACCTCTTGCTGCTCTCCTGAATAGCATTGTGCGGGGAAGCCTTCAGGTTGGCGTCATACTACAATCCCCACGCTCTAACACATTTATAATGTAATGTACAATGTGCAACTATCCGAACCTAACACCTATTGCTGCTCTCCTGAATAGCATTGTGCGGGGAAGCCTTCGGGTAGGCGTCATACTACAATCCCCACGCTCTAACACATTTATAATGTAATGTACAATGTGCAACTATCCGGACCTAACACCTCTTGTTGCTCTCCTGAATAGCATTGTGCGGGGAAGCTTTCGGGTAGGCGTCATACTACAATCCCCACGCTCTAACACATTTATAATGTAATGTACAATGTGCAACTATCCGGACCTAACACCTCTTGTTGCTCTCCTGAATAGCATTGTGCGGGGAAGCTTTCGGGTAGGCGTCATACTACAATCCCCACGCTCTAACACATTTATAATGTAATGTACAATGTGCAACTATCCGGACCTAACACCTCTTGTTGCTCTCCTGAATAGCATTGTGCGGGGAAGCTTTCGGGTAGGCGTCATACTACAATCCCCACGCTCTAACACATTTATAATGTAATGTACAATGTGCAACTATCCGGACCTAACACCTCTTGCTGCCCTCCTGAATAGCATTGTGCGGGGAAGCCTTCGGGTAGGCGTCATACTACAATCCCCACGCTCTAACACATTTATAATGTAATGTACAATGTGCAACTATCCGGACCTAACACCTCTTGCTGCTCTCCTGAATAGCATTGTGCGGGGAAGCTTTCGGGTAGGCGTCATACTACAATCCCCACGCTCTAACACATTTATAATGTAATGTACAATGTGCAACTATCCGGACCTAACACCTCTTGCTGCTCTCCTGAATAGCATTGTGCGGGGAAGCCTTCGGGTAGGCGTCATACTACAATCCCCACGCTCTAACACATTTATAATGTAATGTACAATGTGCAACTATCCGGACCCAACACCTCTTGTTGCTCTCCTGAATAGCATTGTGCGGGGAAGCTTTCGGGTAGGCGTCATACTACAATCCCCACGCTCTAACACATTTATAATGTAATGTACAATGTGCAACTATCCGGACCTAACACCTCTTGTTGCTCTCCTGAATAGCATTGTGCGGGGAAGCTTTCGGGTAGGCGTCATACTACAATCCCCACGCTCTAACACATTTATAATGTAATGTACAATGTGCAACTATCCGGACCTAACACCTCTTGCTGCCCTCCTGAATAGCATTGTGCGGGGAAGCCTTCGGGTAGGCGTCATACTACAATCCCCACGCTCTAACACATTTATAATGTAATGTACAATGTGCAACTATCCGGACCTAACACCTCTTGCTGCTCTCCTGAATAGCATTGTGCGGGGAAGCCTTCGGGTAGGCGTCATACTACAATCCCCACGCTCTAACACATTTATAATGTAATGTACAATGTGCAACTATCCGGACCCAACACCTCTTGTTGCTCTCCTGAATAGCATTGTGCGGGGAAGCTTTCGGGTAGGCGTCATACTACAATCCCCACGCTCTAACACATTTATAATGTAATGTACAATGTGCAACTATCCGAACCCAATTAGTTCAAACTGTGTATTCCAAGTTAGTGGTTTTACTAGAGACGGAGTAGAGCTGGCTTACTTGAGTCACGGTATTGGAGGTAGGCCAACATAGGCAGCATTAAGCCTTTTATCACCCTACCTACACTTATTCTCAGGTTGGGTCGAACACAGCCGCAGTTATGTGCTCTACTCAGTAGACCAGTACGGTGCCAGAAAATACTTTCCCTACTCATACTTCCGAACACTTATACGTTCTCGTAGAGATGCCAAGGTATTACGTCTGCATAGTGAGGACAGGTACTGGTTATTCTTAATGTTATTGAACTAAAGGTTTGGCTAAAAAGGTCGGAAATGTCGTAGCACACGGAACACCAACGTTTGATAGTTGCAGCTACACTAATTCGATTTCTTCGCAATTCCCACCATATGACTTTGTATTTCTCAAGACGTTTGGAGACGTTAACGTCGGTACAGAGAATAAATCATCGACAAGTTGATATTAACGGTGGTGTAAAAGCGTGTCAGCCAAGAAGCGAGATGGGACTGATTAGGACTGCTTGTGTAACAGTGAAGTCTTCCTGCGTCGCTGGCTTGCTGCAACCTAACTGTATCCTGAGCAAACACCGTGAATCATGCAAGCTTGCTTTGCCCCGCACACTGTGACCTAAGGATACCCAGTTAGCCTTGTGTCTACCCGTTGTGGAGCACACATTGAACCAATGCTACGTCAGCGAACGTCTATATGTTTGCAGCGTTATTTAGAACTAGCTAACCCCTTGAGAGACACTCCACTACAGTGCAACAGTTTTGTTGTGCCACCAAACATATCCTGGGGAACACACATTGAACCAATGCTACGTCAGCGAACGTCTACATGTTTGCAGCGTTATTTAGAACTAGCTAACCCCTTGAGAGACACTCCACTACAGTGCAACAGTTTTGTTGTGCCACCACACATATCCTGGGGAACACACATTGAACCAATGCTACGTCAGCGAACGTCTACATGTTAGCAGCGTTATTTAGAACTAGCTAACCCCTTGAGAGACACTCCACTACAGTGCAACAGTTTTGTTGTGTCACCAAACATATCCTGGGGAACACACATTGAACCAATGCTACGTCAGCGAACGTCTACATGTTAGCAGCTTTATTTAGAACTAGCTAACCCCTTGAGAGACACTCCACTACAGTGCAACAGTTTTGTTGTGTCACCAAACATATCCTGGGGAACACACATTGAACCTATGCTACGTCAGCGAACGTCTACATGTTAGCAGCGTTATTTAGAACTAGCTAACCCGCTGAGAGACACTCCACTACAGTGCAACAGTTTTGTTGTGTCACCAAACATATCCTGGGGAACACACATTGAACCTATGCTACGTCAGCGAACGTCTACATGTTTGCAGCGTTATTTAGAACTAGCTAACCCGCTGAGAGACACTCCACTACAGTGCAACAGTTTTGTTGTGTCACCAAACATATCCTGGGGAACACACATTGAACCAATGCTACGTCAGCGAACGTCTACATGTTAGCAGCGTTATTTAAAACTAGCTAACCCCTTGAGAAACACTCCACTACAGTGCAACAGTTTTGTTGTGTCACCAAACATATCCTGGGGAACACACATTGAACCAATGCTACGTCAGCGAACGTCTACATGTTTGCAGCGTTATTTAGAACTACCTAACCCCTTGAGAGACACTCCACTACAGTGCAACAGTTTTGTTGTGCCACCAAACATATCCTGGGGAACACATTGAACCAATGCTACGTCAGCGAACGTCTACATGTTAGCAGCGTTATTTAGAACTACCTAACCCCTTGAGAGACACTCCACTACAGTGCAACAGTTTTGTTGTGCCACCAAACATATCCTGGGGAACACATTGAACCAATGCTACGTCAGCGAACGTCTACATGTTAGCAGCGTTATTTAGAACTACCTAACCCCTTGAGAGACACTCCACTACAGTGCAACAGTTTTGTTGTGCCACCAAACATATCCTGGGGAACACATTGAACCTATGCTACGTCAGCGAACGTCTACATGTTTGCAGCGTTATTTAGAACTAGCTAACCCGCTGAGAGACACTCCACTACAGTGCAACAGTTTTGTTGTGTCACCAAACATATCCTGGGGAACACACATTGAACCAATGCTACGTCAGCGAACGTCTACATGTTAGCAGCGTTATTTAGAACTAGCTAACCCGTTGAGAAACACTCCACTACAGTGCAACAGTTTTGTTGTGCCACCAAACATATCCTGGGGAACACACATTGAACCAATGCTACGTCAGCGAACGTCTACATGTTTGCAGCGTTATTTAGAACTACCTAACCCCTTGAGAGACACTCCACTACAGTGCAACAGTTTTGTTGTGCCACCAAACATATTCTGGGGAACACATTGAACCAATGCTACGTCAGCGAACGTCTACATGTTAGCAGCGTTATTTAGAACTACCTAACCCCTTGAGAGACACTCCACTACAGTGCAACAGTTTTGTTGTGCCACCAAACATATCCTGGGGAACACACATTGAACCTATGCTACGTCAGCGAACGTCTACATGTTTGCAGCGTTATTTAGAACTAGCTAACCCGCTGAGAGACACTCCACTACAGTGCAACAGTTTTGTTGTGTCACCAAACATATCCTGGGGAACACATTGAACCAATGCTACGTCAGCGAACGTCTACATGTTAGCAGCGTTATTTAGAACTACCTAACCCCTTGAGAGACACTCCACTACAGTGCAACAGTTTTGTTGTGCCACCAAACATATCCTGGGGAACACATTGAACCAATGCTACGTCAGCGAACGTCTACATGTTAGCAGCGTTATTTAGAACTACCTAACCCCTTGAGAGACACTCCACTACAGTGCAACAGTTTTGTTGTGCCACCAAACATATCCTGGGGAACACACATTGAACCAATGCTACGTCAGCGAACGTCTACATGTTAGCAGCGTTATTTAGAACTACCTAACCCCTTGAGAGACACTCCACTACAGTGCAACAGTTTTGTTGTGCCACCAAACATATCCTGGGGAACACATTGAACCAATGCTACGTCAGCGAACGTCTACATGTTAGCAGCGTTATTTAGAACTACCTAACCCCTTGAGAGACACTCCACTACAGTGCAACAGTTTTGTTGTGTCACCAAACATATCCTGGGGAACACACATTGAACCAATGCTACGTCAGCGAACGTCTACATGTTAGCAGCGTTATTTAGAACTAGCTAACCCCTTGAGAGACACTCCACTACAGTGCAACAGTTTTGTTGTGCCACCAAACATATCCTGGGGAACACATTGAACCAATGCTACGTCAGCGAACGTCTACATGTTAGCAGCGTTATTTAGAACTACCTAACCCCTTGAGAGACACTCCACTACAGTGCAACAGTTTTGTTGTGTCACCAAACATATCCTGGGGAACACACATTGAACCAATGCTACGTCAGCGAACGTCTACATGTTAGCAGCGTTATTTAGAACTACCTAACCCCTTGAGAGACACTCCACTACAGTGCAACAGTTTTGTTGTGCCACCACACATATCCTGGGGAACACACATTGAACCAATGCTACGTCAGCGAACGTCTACATGTTAGCAGCGTTATTTAGAACTAGCTAACCCCTTGAGAGACACTCCACTACAGTGCAACAGTTTTGTTGTGTCACCAAACATATCCTGGGGAACACACATTGAACCAATGCTACGTCAGCGAACGTCTACATGTTAGCAGCGTTATTTAGAACTACCTAACCCCTTGAGAGACACTCCACTACAGTGCAACAGTTTTGTTGTGCCACCACACATATCCTGGGAACACACATTGAACCAATGCTACGTCAGCGAACGTCTACATGTTAGCAGCGTTATTTAGAACTACCTAACCCCTTGAGAGACACTCCACTACAGTGCAACAGTTTTGTTGTGCCACCACACATATCCTGGGGAACACACATTGAACCAATGCTACGTCAGCGAACGTCTACATGTTAGCAGCGTTATTTAGAACTAGCTAACCCCTTGAGAGACACTCCACTACAGTGCAACAGTTTTGTTGTGTCACCAAACATATCCTGGGGAACACACATTGAACCAATGCTACGTCAGCGAACGTCTACATGTTAGCAGCGTTATTTAGAACTAGCTAACCCCTTGAGAGACACTCCACTACAGTGCAACAGTTTTGTTGTGTCACCAAACATATCCTGGGGAACACACATTGAACCAATGCTACGTCAGCGAACGTCTACATGTTAGCAGCGTTAGTTAGAACAAGCTAACACGTTGAGAGACACTCCACTACAGTGCAACAGTTTTGTTGTGCCACCAAACATATCCTGGGGAACACACATTGAACCAATGCTACGTCAGCGAACGTCTACATGTTAGCAGCGTTATTTAGAACTAGCTAACCCCTTGAGAGACACTCCACTACAGTGCAACAGTTTTGTTGTGTCACCAAACATATCCTGGGGAACACACATTGAACCAATGCTACGTCAGCGAACGTCTACATGTTAGCAGCGTTATTTAGAACTAGCTAACCCCTTGAGAGACACTCCACTACA
Source organism: Prosapia bicincta (assembly GCA_036971475.1). NCBI lineage: Eukaryota > Metazoa > Arthropoda > Insecta > Hemiptera > Cercopidae > Prosapia > Prosapia bicincta. The sequence goes on from JBAIZL010000005.1 coordinate 1,518,936, forward strand.
GTGCAACAGTTTTGTTGTGCCACCACACATATCCTGGGGAACACACATTGAACCAATGCTACGTCAGCGAACGTCTACATGTTAGCAGCGTTATTTAGAACTAGCTAACCCGCTGAGAGACACTCCACTACAGTGCAACAGTTTTGTTGTGCCACCACACCTATCCTGGGGAACACACATTGAACCAATGCTACGTCAGCGAACGTCTACATGTTAGCAGCGTTATTTAGAACTAGCTAACCCCTTGAGAGACACTCCACTACAGTGCAACAGTTTTGTTGTGCCACCAAACATATCCTGGGGAACACACATTGAACCAATGCTACGTCAGCGAACGTCTACATGTTAGCAGCGTTATTTAGAACTAGCTAACCCCTTGAGAGACACTCCACTACAGTGCAACAGTTTTTTTGTGTCACCAAACATATCCTGGGGAACACACATTGAACCAATGCTACGTCAGCGAACGTCTACATGTTAGCAGCGTTATTTAGAACTAGCTAACCCCTTGAGACACACTCCACTACAGTGCAACAGTTTTGTTGTGCCACCAAACATATCCTGGGGAACACACATTGAACCAATGCTACGTCAGCGAACGTCTACATGTTAGCAGCGTTATTTAGAACTAGCTAACCCCTTGAGAGACACTCCACTACAGTGCAACAGTTTTGTTGTGCCACCAAACATATCCTGGGGAACACACATTGAACCAATGCTACGTCAGCGAACGTCTACATGTTAGCAGCGTTATTTAGAACTAGCTAACCCCTTGAGAGACACTCCACTACAGTGCAACAGTTTTGTTGTGCCACCACACATATCCTGGGGAACACACATTGAACCAATGCTACGTCAGCGAACGTCTACATGTTTGCAGCGTTATTTAGAACTACCTAACCCCTTGAGAGACACTCCACTACAGTGCAACAGTTTTGTTGTGTCACCAAACATATCCTGGGGAACACACATTGAACCAATGCTACGTCAGCGAACGTCTACATGTTTGCAGCGTTATTTAGAACTAGCTAACCCCTTGAGAGACACTCCACTACAGTGCAACAGTTTTGTTGTGTCACCACACATATCCTGGGGAACACACATTGAACCAATGCTACGTCAGCGAACGTCTACATGTTAGCAGCGTTATTTAGAACAAGCTAACCCGCTGAGAGACACTCCACTACAGTGCAACAGTTTTGTTGTGTCAAAAAACATATCCTGGGGAACACATTGAACCAATGCTACGTCAGCGAACGTCTACATGTTAGCAGCGTTATTTAGAACTACCTAACACGTTGAGAGACACTCCACTACAGTGCAACAGTTTTGTTGTGCCACCACACATATCCTGGGGAACACACATTGAACCAATGCTACGTCAGCGAACGTCTACATGTTAGCAGCGTTATTTAGAACTAGCTAACCCGCTGAGAGACACTCCACTACAGTGCAACAGTTTTGTTGTGTCACCAAACATATCCTGGGGAACACACATTGAACCAATGCTACGTCAGCGAACGTCTACATGTTAGCAGCGTTATTTAGAACTAGCTAACCCGCTGAGAGACACTCCACTACAGTGCAACAGTTTTGTTGTGTCACCAAACATATCCTGGGGAACACATTGAACCAATGCTACGTCAGCGAACGTCTACATGTTAGCAGCGTTATTTAGAAGTACCTAACACGTTGAGAGACACTCCACTACAGTGCAACAGTTTTGTTGTGCCACCACACATATCCTGGGGAACACACATTGAACCAATGCTACGTCAGCGAACGTCTACATGTTTGCAGCGTTATTTAGAACTACCTAACCCCTTGAGAGACACTCCACTACAGTGCAACAGTTTTGTTGTGTCACCAAACATATCCTGGGGAACACACATTGAACCAATGCTACGTCAGCGAACGTCTACATGTTAGCAGCGTTATTTAGAACTAGCTAACCCCTTGAGAGACACTCCACTACAGTGCAACAGTTTTGTTGTGTCACCAAACATATCCTGGGGAACACACATTGAACCAATGCTACGTCAGCGAACGTCTACATGTTAGCAGCGTTATTTAGAACTAGCTAACCCCTTGAGAGACACTCCACTACAGTGCAACAGTTTTGTTGTGCCACCACACATATCCTGGGGAACACACATTGAACCAATGCTACGTCAGCGAACGTCTACATGTTAGCAGCGTTATTTAGAACTAGCTAACCCCTTGAGAGACACTCCACTACAGTGCAACAGTTTTGTTGTGTCACCAAACATATCCTGGGGAACACATTGAACCAATGCTACGTCAGCGAACGTCTACATGTTTGCAGCGTTATTTAGAACTAGCTAACCCCTTGAGAGACACTCCACTACAGTGCAACAGTTTTGTTGTGCCACCAAACATATCCTGGGGAACACACATTGAACCAATGCTACGTCAGCGAACGTCTACATGTTTGCAGCGTTATTTAGAACTAGCTAACCCCTTGAGAGACACTCCACTACAGTGCAACAGTTTTGTTGTGTCACCAAACATATCCTGGGGAACACATTGAACCAATGCTACGTCAGCGAACGTCTACATGTTAGCAGCGTTATTTAGAACTAGCTAACCCCTTGAGAGACACTCCACTACAGTGCAACAGTTTTGTTGTGCCACCAAACATATCCTGGGGAACACACATTGAACCAATGCTACGTCAGCGAACGTCTACATGTTAGCAGCGTTATTTAGAACTACCTAACCCCTTGAGAGACACTCCACTACAGTGCAACAGTTTTGTTGTGCCACCACACATATCCTGGGGAACACACATTGAACCAATGCTACGTCAGCGAACGTCTACATGTTAGCAGCGTTATTTAGAACTAGCTAACCCGCTGAGAAACACTCCACTACAGTGCAACAGTTTTGTTGTGCCACCAAACATATCCTGGGGAACACACATTGAACCAATGCTACGTCAGCGAACGTCTACAAGTTAGCAGCGTTATTTAGAACTAGCTAACACGTTGAGAGACACTCCACTACAGTGCAACAGTTTTGTTGTGTCACCAAACATATCCTGGGGAACACACATTGAACCAATGCTACGTCAGCGAACGTCTACATGTTTGCAGCGTTATTTAGAACTACCTAACCCCTTGAGAGACACTCCACTACAGTGCAACAGTTTTGTTGTGTCACCAAACATATCCTGGGTAACACACATTGAACCAATGCTACGTCAGCGAACGTCTACATGTTAGCAGCGTTATTTAGAACTACCTAACCCCTTGAGAGACACTCCACTACAGTGCAACAGTTTTGTTGTGTCACCAAACATATCCTGGGGAACACATTGAACCAATGCTATGACAGCGAACGTCTACATGTTAGCAGCGTTATTTAGAACTACCTAACCCCTTGAGAGACACTCCACTACAGTGCAACAGTTTTGTTGTGCCACCAAACATATCCTGGGGAACACACATTGAACCAATGCTACGTCAGCGAACGTCTACATGTTAGCAGCGTTATTTAGAACTAGCTAACCCGCTGAGAGACACTCCACTACAGTGCAACAGTTTTGTTGTGTCACCACACATATCCTGGGGAACACACATTGAACCAATGCTACGTCAGCGAACGTCTACATGTTAGCAGCGTTATTTAGAACTAGCTAACCCGCTGAGAGACACTCCACTACAGTGCAACAGTTTTGTTGTGCCACCACACATATCCTGGGGAACACACATTGAACCAATGCTACGTCAGCGAACGTCTACATGTTAGCAGCGTTATTTAGAACTAGCTAACCCCTTGAGAGACACTCCACTACAGTGCAACAGTTTTGTTGTGCCACCACACATATCCTGGGGAACACACATTGAACCAATGCTACGTCAGCGAACGTCTACATGTTTGCAGCGTTATTTAGAACTAGCTAACCCCTTGATAGACACTCCACTACAGTGCAACAGTTTTGTTGTGTCACCAAACATATCCTGGGGAACACACATTGAACCAATGCTACGTCAGCGAACCTCTACATGTTAGCAGCGTTATTTAGAACTACCTAACACGTTGAGAGACACTCCACTACAGTGCAACAGTTTTGTTGTGCCACCACACATATCCTGGGGAACACACATTGAACCAATGCTACGTCAGCGAACGTCTACATGTTTGCAGCGTTATTTAGAACTAGCTAACCCCTTGAGAGACACTCCACTACAGTGCAACAGTTTTGTTGTGCCACCACACCTATCCTGGGGAACACACATTGAACCAATGCTACGTCAGCGAACGTCTACATGTTAGCAGCGTTATTTAGAACTAGCTAACCCCTTGAGAGACACTCCACTACAGTGCAACAGTTTTGTTGTGTCACCAAACATATCCTGGGGAACACACATTGAACCAATGCTACGTCAGCGAACGTCTACATGTTAGCAGCGTTATTTAGAACTAGCTAACCCCTTGAGAGACACTCCACTACAGTGCAACAGTTTTGTTGTGCCACCAAACATATCCTGGGGAACACATTGAACCAATGCTACGTCAGCGAACGTCTACATGTTAGCAGCGTTATTTAGAACTAGCTAACCCCTTGAGAGACACTCCACTACAGTGCAACAGTTTTGTTGTGTCACCACACATATCCTGGGGAACACACATTGAACCAATGCTACGTCAGCGAACGTCTACATGTTAGCAGCGTTATTTAGAACTAGCTAACCCGCTGAGAGACACTCCACTACAGTGCAACAGTTTTGTTGTGCCACCACACATATCCTGGGGAACACACATTGAACCAATGCTACGTCAGCGAACGTCTACATGTTAGCAGCGTTATTTAGAACTAGCTAACCCCTTGAGAGACACTCCACTACAGTGCAACAGTTTTGTTGTGCCACCAAACATATCCTGGGGAACACACATTGAACCAATGCTACGTCAGCGAACGTCTACATGTTAGCAGCGTTATTTAGAACTACCTAACACGTTGAGAGACACTCCACTACAGTGCAACAGTTTTGTTGTGCCACCACACATATCCTGGGGAACACACATTGAACCAATGCTACGTCAGCGAACGTCTACATGTTTGCAGCGTTATTTAGAACTAGCTAACCCCTTGAGAGACACTCCACTACAGTGCAACAGTTTTGTTGTGCCACCACACCTATCCTGGGGAACACACATTGAACCAATGCTACGTCAGCGAACGTCTACATGTTAGCAGCGTTATTTAGAACTAGCTAACCCCTTGAGAGACACTCCACTACAGTGCAACAGTTTTGTTGTGTCACCAAACATATCCTGGGGAACACACATTGAACCAATGCTACGTCAGCGAACGTCTACATGTTAGCAGCGTTATTTAGAACTAGCTAACCCCTTGAGAGACACTCCACTACAGTGCAACAGTTTTGTTGTGCCACCAAACATATCCTGGGGAACACATTGAACCAATGCTACGTCAGCGAACGTCTACATGTTAGCAGCGTTATTTAGAACTAGCTAACCCCTTGAGAGACACTCCACTACAGTGCAACAGTTTTGTTGTGTCACCAAACATATCCTGGGGAACACACATTGAACCAATGCTACGTCAGCGAACGTCTACATGTTAGCAGCGTTATTTAGAACTAGCTAACCCGCTGAGAGACACTCCACTACAGTGCAACAGTTTTGTTGTGTCACCAAACATATCCTGGGGAACACACATTGAACCAATGCTACGTCAGCGAACGTCTACATGTTAGCAGCGTTATTTAGAACTAGCTAACCCCTTGAGAGACACTCCACTACAGTGCAACAGTTTTGTTGTGTCACCACACATATCCTGGGGAACACACATTGAACCAATGCTACGTCAGCGAACGTCTACATGTTAGCAGCGTTATTTAGAACTAGCTAACCCGCTGAGAGACACTCCACTACAGTGCAACAGTTTTGTTGTGTCACCACACATATCCTGGGGAACACACATTGAACCAATGCTACGTCAGCGAACGTCTACATGTTAGCAGCGTTATTTAGAACTAGCTAACCCCTTGAGAGACACTCCACTACAGTGCAACAGTTTTGTTGTGTCACCACACATATCCTGGGGAACACACATTGAACCAATGCTACGTCAGCGAACGTCTACATGTTAGCAGCGTTATTTAGAACTAGCTAACCCGCTGAGAGACACTCCACTACAGTGCAACAGTTTTGTTGTGTCACCAAACATATCCTGGGGAACACACATTGAACCAATGCTACGTCAGCGAACGTCTACATGTTAGCAGCGTTATTTAGAACTACCTAACACGTTGAGAGACACTCCACTACAGTGCAACAGTTTTGTTGTGCCACCAAACATATCCTGGGGAACACACATTGAACCAATGCTACGTCAGCGAACGTCTACATGTTAGCAGCGTTATTTAGAACTAGCTAACCCCTTGAGAGACACTCCACTACAGTGCAACAGTTTTGTTGTGCCACCACACATATCCTGGGGAACACACATTGAACCAATGCTACGTCAGCGAACGTCTACATGTTTGCAGCGTTATTTAGAACTAGCTAACCCGCTGAGAGACACTCCACTACAGTGCAACAGTTTTGTTGTGTCACCACACATATCCTGGGGAACACACATTGAACCAATGCTACGTCAGCGAACGTCTACATGTTAGCAGCGTTATTTAGAACTACCTAACCCCTTGAGAGACACTCCACTACAGTGCAACAGTTTTGTTGTGTCACCAAACATATCCTGGGGAACACACATTGAACCAATGCTACGTCAGCGAACGTCTACATGTTAGCAGCGTTATTTAGAACTACCTAACACGTTGAGAGACACTCCACTACAGTGCAACAGTTTTGTTGTGTCACCACACATATCCTGGGGAACACACATTGAACCAATGCTACGTCAGCGAACGTCTACATGTTAGCAGCGTTATTTAGAACTAGCTAACCCGCTGAGAGACACTCCACTACAGTGCAACAGTTTTGTTGTGTCACCACACATATCCTGGGGAACACACATTGAACCAATGCTACGTCAGCGAACGTCTACATGTTAGCAGCGTTATTTAGAACTACCTAACCCCTTGAGAGACACTCCACTACAGTGCAACAGTTTTGTTGTGCCACCACACATATCCTGGGGAACACACATTGAACCAATGCTACGTCAGCGAACGTCTACATGTTAGCAGCGTTATTTAGAACTAGCTAACCCGTTGAGAGACACTCCACTACAGTGCAACAGTTTTGTTGTGTCACCACACATATCCTGGGGAACACACATTGAACCAATGCTACGTCAGCGAACGTCTACATGTTAGCAGCGTTATTTAGAACTACCTAACCCCTTGAGAGACACTCCACTACAGTGCAACAGTTTTGTTGTGCCACCACACATATCCTGGGGAACACACATTGAACCAATGCTACGTCAGCGAACGTCTACATGTTAGCAGCGTTATTTAGAACTAGCTAACCCGCTGAGAGACACTCCACTACAGTGCAACAGTTTTGTTGTGCCACCAAACATATCCTGGGGAACACACATTGAACCAATGCTACGTCAGCGAACGTCTACATGTTAGCAGCGTTATTTAGAACTAGCTAACCCCTTGAGAGACACTCCACTACAGTGCAACAGTTTTGTTGTGCCACCACACATATCCTGGGGAACACACATTGAACCAATGCTACGTCAGCGAACGTCTACATGTTAGCAGCGTTATTTAGAACTAGCTAACCCCTTGAGAGACACTCCACTACAGTGCAACAGTTTTGTTGTGCCACCACACATATCCTGGGGAACACACATTGAACCAATGCTACGTCAGCGAACGTCTACATGTTAGCAGCGTTATTTAGAACTAGCTAACCCCTTGAGAGACACTCCACTACAGTGCAACAGTTTTGTTGTGTCACCAAACATATCCTGGGGAACACACATTGAACCAATGCTACGTCAGCGAACGTCTACATGTTAGCAGCGTTATTTAGAACTACCTAACCCCTTGAGAGACACTCCACTACAGTGCAACAGTTTTGTTGTGCCACCACACATATCCTGGGGAACACACATTGAACCAATGCTACGTCAGCGAACGTCTACATGTTAGCAGCGTTATTTAGAACTACCTAACCCCTTGAGAGACACTCCACTACAGTGCAACAGTTTTGTTGTGTCACCAAACATATCCTGGGGAACACACATTGAACCAATGCTACGTCAGCGAACGTCTACATGTTAGCAGCGTTATTTAGAACTAGCTAACCCCTTGAGAGACACTCCACTACAGTGCAACAGTTTTGTTGTGCCACCACACATATCCTGGGGAACACACATTGAACCAATGCTACGTCAGCGAACGTCTACATGTTAGCAGCGTTATTTAGAACTAGCTAACCCGTTGAGAGACACTCCACTACAGTGCAACAGTTTTGTTGTGCCACCACACCTATCCTGGGGAACACACATTGAACCAATGCTACGTCAGCGAACGTCTACATGTTAGCAGCGTTATTTAGAACTAGCTAACCCCTTGAGAGACACTCCACTACAGTGCAAGAGTTTTGTTGTGCCACCACACCTATCCTGGGGAACACACATTGAACCAATGCTACGTCAGCGAACGTCTACATGTTAGCAGCGTTATTTAGAACTAGCTAACCCCTTGAGAGACACTCCACTACAGTGCAACAGTTTTGTTGTGTCACCAAACATATCCTGGGGAACACACATTGAACCAATGCTACGTCAGCGAACGTCTACATGTTAGCAGCGTTATTTAGAACTAGCTAACCCCTTGAGAGACACTCCACTACAGTGCAACAGTTTTTTTGTGTCACCAAACATATCCTGGGGAACACACATTGAACCAATGCTACGTCAGCGAACGTCTACATGTTAGCAGCGTTGTTTAGAACTAGCTAACCCCTTGAGAGACACTCCACTACAGTGCAACAGTTTTGTTGTGTCACCAAACATATCCTGGGGAACACATTGAACCAATGCTACGTCAGCGAACGTCTACATGTTTGCAGCGTTATTTAGAACTAGCTAACCCCTTGAGAGACACTCCACTACAGTGCAACAGTTTTGTTGTGCCACCACACATATCCTGGGGAACACACATTGAACCAATGCTACGTCAGCGAACGTCTACATGTTTGCAGCGTTATTTAGAACTAGCTAACCCCTTGAGAGACACTCCACTACAGTGCAACAGTTTTGTTGTGCCACCAAACATATCCTGGGGAACACATTGAACCAATGCTACGTCAGCGAACGTCTACATGTTAGCAGCGTTATTTAGAACTAGCTAACCCCTTGAGAGACACTCCACTACAGTGCGTCAGTTTTGTTGTGCCACCAAACATATCCTGGGGAACACACATTGAACCAATGCTACGTCAGCGAACGTCTACATGTTTGCAGCGTTATTTAGAACTAGCTAACCCCTTGAGAGACACTCCACTACAGTGCAACAGTTTTGTTGTGTCACCAAACATATCCTGGGGAACACACATTGAACCAATGCTACGTCAGCGAACGTCTACATGTTTGCAGCGTTATTTAGAACTAGCTAACCCCTTGAGAGACACTCCACTACAGTGCAACAGTTTTGTTGTGCCACCACACATATCCTGGGGAACACACATTGAACCAATGCTACGTCAGCGAACGTCTACATGTTAGCAGCGTTATTTAGAACTAGCTAACCCCTTGAGAGACACTCCACTACAGTGCAACAGTTTTGTTGTGCCACCACACATATCCTGGGGAACACACATTGAACCAATGCTACGTCAGCGAACGTCTACATGTTTGCAGCGTTATTTAGAACTAGCTAACCCCTTGAGAGACACTCCACTACAGTGCAACCGTTTTGTTGTGCCACCAAACATATCCTGGGGAACACACATTGAACCAATGCTACGTCAGCGAACGTCTACATGTTTGCAGCGTTATTTAGAACTAGCTAACCCCTTGAGAGACACTCCACTACAGTGCAACAGTTTTGTTGTGCCACCAAACATATCCTGGGGAACACACATTGAACCAATGCTACGTCAGCGAACGTCTACATGTTAGCAGCGTTATTTAGAACTAGCTAACCCCTTGAGAGACACTCCACTACAGTGCAACAGTTTTGTTGTGTCACCAAACATATCCTGGGGAACACACATTGAACCAATGCTACGTCAGCGAACGTCTACATGTTAGCAGCGTTATTTAGAACTACCTAACCCGTTGAGAGACACTCCACTACAGTGCAACAGTTTTGTTGTGTCACCAAACATATTCCTGGGGAACAAAAGTTATCCTTTACAAGTAATCTAATGACGCAACTGATTGCTTTCAGATTCGCAAACAAGACCGATGCCGCGACACGAAAGCATGGTAACAGCTGGAGCTGCAGAACCATGTTGGGCAGGTTGATCGTCTCGGTGAGGGGACTTCTGCCCCTAGCTGCGTGCGTCGCCATGGTCATTGCACAAGGTATGTATTCTTGCAATCATTGTACAAGATAACTCAATCATTATGCTTAAACAGGTGAGGGAAATTAATAACACTACGCTGTTCTATGAGGGATATTTTTCACTGTCGTAGGTGCTTTTTGGGTTACCCAACCTAATCTTGTCTGTTTTTACAATAAACCGCCAAGAGAACCCTTGTGCCTTTATGTTAGAACGCTCAACATGTATGAGGGTATAAAGTCTGGGAATCATAGTTCTCCCCGCTAAGACAACTAAGGATGGGAAACTTTGCTCTAATGGCCTCTCACCATAAAGACTTCACATTGTAATTAGGGTTATGCTACAGCTAACCTACAAAACCAAATGTTCCGACCAAACTGTTTTAATGGCCCCATTAGCTTGTCAAAACCTAACCTGACTCGTGTCCGTTGTGAGCTATGAACAAAACGCGTAAGAGAGACTCTAACGCGCGATGTTGGCAGCACTGTAATTACACCATTATTTTGTCGAAAATTGAACGTAATCTGTATTCAGATTGTTCAGGTTATGTTCATTAATCCATGACTAGGCTTTGTAAGGTAGTGATTTCAAAATAAATATAAACAAGAAGGAAGCGCGTAGGAGGGATTTTAATGCGTGATGTTGACAGCACTGTAATTACACCATTATTTTGTCGAAAATTGAACGTAATCTGTATTCAGATTGTTCAGGTTATGTTCATTAATCCATGACTAGGCTTTGTAAGGTAGTGATTTCAAAATAAATATAAACAAGAAGGAAGCGCGTAGGAGGGATTTTAATGCGTGATGTTGGCAGCACTGTAATTACACCATTATTTTGTCGAAAATTGAACGTAATCTGTATTCAGATTGTTCAGGTTATGTTCATTAATCCATGACTAGGCTTTGTAAGGTAGTGATTTCAAAATAAATATAAACAAGAAGGAAGCGCGTAGGAGGGATTTTAACGCGCGATGTTGGCAGCACTGTAATTACACCATTATTTTGTCGAAAATTGAACGTAATCTGTATTCAGATTGTTCAGGTTATGTTCATTAATCCATGACTAGGCTTTGTAAAGTAGTGATTTCAAAATAAATATAAACAAGAAGGAAGCGCGTAGGAGGGATTTTAATGCGCGATGTTGGCAGCACTGTAATTACACCATTATTTTGTCGAAAATTGAACGTAATCTGTATTCAGATTGTTCAGGTTATGTTCATTAATCCATGACTAGGCTTTGTAAGGTAGTGATTTCAAAATAAATATAAACAAGAAGGAAGCGCGTAGGAGGGATTTTAATGCGTGATGTTGACAGCACTGTAATTACACCATTATTTTGTCGAAAATTGAACGTAATCTGTATTCAGATTGTTCAGGTTATGTTCATTAATCCATGACTAGGCTTTGTAAGGTAGTGATTTCAAAATAAATATAAACAAGAAGGAAGCGCGTAGGAGGGATTTTAATGCGTGATGTTGGCAGCACTGTAATTACACCATTATTTTGTCGAAAATTGAACGTAATCTGTATTCAGATTGTTCAGGTTATGTTCATTAATCCATGACTAGGCTTTGTAAGGTAGTGATTTCAAAATAAATATAAACAAGAAGGAAGCGCGTAGGAGGGATTTTAACGCGCGATGTTGGCAGCACTGTAATTACACCATTATTTTGTCGAAAATTGAACGTAATCTGTATTCAGATTGTTCAGGTTATGTTTATTAATCCATGACTAGGCTTTGTAAGGTAGTGATTTCAAAATAAATATAAACAAGAAGGAAGCGCGTAGGAGGGATTTTAACGCGCGATGTTGACAGCACTGTAATTACACCGCTATTACGTCATACGTTAATACGGTTGTTTATGTTTTGCCCATTAATCCATGAGTATTCTTTGTAAGACTAACTGTGCTTTCAAAATAAATACACGAACAAAGAGAGTAGGAGGCATTTTAACGCGCGCAGTGTTGGCAGCACTGTAATTACCAATTGCGAAACTACACTATCTATCTGAGCCATCGGACCAAGTGTGAAGAGTGAACAAAATGTCTCTTCAACAAAAACAGAGACAGGCAGTAACGTTCTTATCTCTGCTGCTGAGTGCGCAGCAAGGCAAGCAATTGGTTATGGCTTCCCGGTCGCAGCCCTAACGTATCAATACATGGTTGAAGCGTTGTGCTTGATACATTGTCCCCTGTCTATCCTGGCTGTCTTTATAATACCGCTCCCTGGTGCGTGAGATAGGGGGGGGGGGGTACAAAGCTCCACCCCTGAGGAGTTGGTACACTCGCTGTTAAATTACAAAAAAGAAGAAAATGAATAAAATATCATCACCTCTATGCTATAACTATTATGATATAAAATATAAGAGAACTGCTTGGCCCCCTGAATGTTGGCGGCGCCACCCCTCAGTACTTGCGGTACTCTCCGGGGACATAGAGGCAAGTGGTAACCGTTCTTGGCCCCGTACTGGAACTCGTCACCCCGGACGACTTAATCAAAGAACTGTATAGAGCTACCCTCGGTTTGTCACATCCCTAACAAAACACAGATACGTTTATTCCTAACACACGTCGTCTTTGTGTACACACGTAGAGCTTTGCTACGAGACATTGTAAGTTCCATTGTTGCCAGTGAAACAAAGGTGGGCAGCGAGCCGAAACCACATCTGTCAGGAGGTTTATTGGTTCCGCCACGTCACAGCCCGCCAAAGCAACCGTTATTGCACGAGTTCAGGTGTTCACTACATGATACGATCTATACTTGTTCGATACTTGCACTGGAAACACGAACGATACTACTTTTAGTAGTGTCTCCAGGTTTCTGACCGAGTAAGAGAAATAAAAAAGCAAACGGCAAATTTTTAAAAAACTTCAACTTGGAAGTAACTTTAAGATATTTTATTCTCATACAGTATCTTCCGCAAGTTTAATGAAATGAAAGTACGACATACGAACGCTGGAGGTGACGAGCACGTATGTTATCCAGTGAATCTCCTCTAATGTGACTTTCGTGGTTTTTTTTCTGATAAACCTACTCTTTAACGAAGTCATAAGAGCTCTCATTTTTGGAAGCGTCAGGAATAGAAATAGGGTTAAGAACGAACGTTAGGAAGGAGGAACTGTGACGCGCGGGCAGGACTGTGACTTTGCTGACGATAAAAGGGTGAGGGAAATGGAAAGGTTTGGTTCTGTGCCTGCTTGTGTGTAGAAGGAAGTAGACCTCTTCTCTATTGGGGTAATAAAGGACTCTCTGCTGTAGAAATACTTTTGAGATATTTATTTTAACTACTTATTGAGACTAATACGCCACTACCGTCCTCGTGTTCTCGTGGAACCACGGGATTTCCCCGTGCGCACGACTCCAACGCGATAAACGCTGGCCTCAGCAGGATTTATGTTCTCACGAATTTTAAGGAATTACAGTCGATTGTTCTTTAATTGACCTCATTACAGAATCGATAGCAGACGAGGAAACGTGGCGTCCGTACAATTATTGGAACCATTAAGGTCCCTATTTGTAATTATAAACAGAAACTGCCAAATATCTGTAATTTACAACATATTGGATTGTAACTTTATGTCATTTCAAACATATTAAATTGCAAAATACGGTTACTTAAAACATACCCCCGTGAAACATGTTTTATTTTAAAATAATAAATCCTTTAATTTTTACAATTTCCATTAAATTAACTGCAAAGTTGAAATATTTCTAATTAAAAAAAAATAGAAAAACGTGTTTAAATATGACTGGGAAATATTTGGAATTTAATTAATAATGATTTACAAAATAACTGTAACTCTCACAAAAGCTAATTATAAAATTATCAAGCTGAACATCTGTCTAAAACACAAAGGGTACTAATGTTTTAGCTTAACTTCTTTTTGTTTGATGATGGAAGTGTTCCGAAACCCGTGAAATAGGCGTGGGCTCAGGAAAACTGGAATTATACTCTTCGTTATTTATTACATTGGAAATCTATTGCAAACACTAGTTTCAACTAAAAATAACTTTATGCGAGCCCGGAATGGGGAAACTCTAGGTTTGGAAATCACATTTCGGGGGCGATTTAGCTACATATTGAGTTCAGCTTCACTCAGCAGCTGTTTTTATTGTACGTCGGTTGTTATATTCTGTATTGTAGATCTTTAAGCTATTATTCAATACTATTTTTATGTTAAAATCGTTAATTTATATTTCAATAAATAAATTCATTGTAAAAAGTCTTTAGGAGCATCTGACACTTTGCAATATCGAACCAAGTAGTTGCAAAGAGATTTGAATGAACGGGAATGTAGAGATACAGGATCCCAGCACAGCAGTCTCCGCGTAACAAGGCCTGACCTTTCACACACTAACCCGACCAGGTGAGTCACCAACCAGTAGCTTTGTAGAGCAAGTGAGACCACCTAACCTTGTTGGACAGTGTCGTTCGCTCCAGTAACATCAGCGTGCCTTAACGTGGGAGGATAATGTCATGGGCAAACATTTAAACAACACGTCCTTTAGTTGGAGACATAGAAAGTACGTGGGAACACGGATAACGCCCTCAACTATCACTTAACCCTCACTTCATAACATTTCAGAAACCGTGTATAAGGGAATACTTTGTTACATCGAATTATAGCTTCAGGATTGCAGTTAGGAGAGACTTGTACATAAAGTTTGCTAACTCGAAGTAAACAGTTAAAGGGAAACGTGGCCTTCATGTTGTTTGCGGAAATTCAATAACTTGTAGCAAAACTGAGGTCAATATACTTGTCAACCGGTTAGCTTACGTTAATAACCAAAACGATGGGGATGTGTGAGGAATGTGGGGTGTGGGAGGAATGTGAGAGGGTGTAGGGAGATGTGAGAAGGGTGTTGGAGGAATGTGAGAGAGAGATGGGGGTGTGGGGGTGTGTGAAGAATGTGGGGTGTGGGAGGAATGTGAGAGGGGTGCATGGGGATGTGAGAAGGATGGAAGATGTGGGAGTGATGTGAGGGGAATGACCTCATTAAAATCATTGATTGAACTAAGACAACGAATCTGCTTGGAAATTTCGCAGTAAAGATATAATTATTGTTTACGTAAAACTGCCGTATTTGGCTTCACTGCTCACTGACGTCACGATTATTGTACAAGCTACAGCTACATGACGCCTACTTTGTCCTCTCTGTGGTCAGTTACTATGTGCACTATGTAGCCGCACTTGTGTAACCTTTGCCTGGCAATCCGTGATCCACCTAACCTCACGCTCGGCTCCGCCCGTCACGAACTGGTCTCGTAAGAAACGAGGCAATCACAACGCACTAATTAGCATTGGAGTGTATTTGCTCAAGCGCGCTGCAAAGTTTGCGTGCATGTAGTGGCCACTTTATTTCACGGGTTTTAATTAATCTTTAAACGAAAAACCTATTTATTATATTCCCACTACGGCTTCGCAAGCTCAACACTCACTCCTTCCTTGCATAGAAGTCTCTGGATTCTCTAGGTTAGCAAGTGACGTCACTCAGCAGCTGTATATTTTTATCGTTAAATATAGCATTTAACTTTTGCAATTCAAACTAGACTGAACATTTCGATTTGCACAGAACATTTTTGTCACATACACCTAGTTTGTTTTCAAATGATCCCTTTCGTAAGTGAATACTATATATAACTATGGTGTAATATAGCTATAATACATTAAAATTGAAACTTTGCCACAATATAGCAGCAAATTAGCCGGAACCAGGACACAACATATATAGCCTACGTCATCGGATAACCGCTCCTGTAGTTTAGAAATGTTCTGTTCTTCCGCAATTGCCGGTCCTAACCTAATCTAATGCTCTTGACTGTTACTTATATTTATAGCCTGTGAGGACTTAATGACAAAAGGTAACGCACGACAACACTGCAGCACACCGCAAGCTTTTGGGGTTGGCCGACTCCTGTGGGTTGGATGAGTGGGATTAACAGCAGAGGCTAAAAATTAACCACAAACATCCTATTTTCAATAACATTAAATTAATATTCATGAGTAATAATAACATGAGTAGTAGCCAAGCACCAATGAAGACCACATCGTCGTCGAAACTAGTGTTTGTTTCAATAAGCTTGTGTGTTTGTTTTAATAAACTAATGTGTAGTGAGATTTATAGTAAACTGTGTTAATTTATACGGATGTTATCTATCTCCACTTAATATAACTAACCAAACACCCAATACCTCAATATAAAACATAATCATTAACAAAGTTATATAACTATTGAAACACCTTTATAGGTATACCCTCTGATGATAGCTGTATGGTCATCGAAATGTGCATAATGGTTTAACCTGCATGACCTTGATGAATAGGTTATTGCTTATATCTTGTATTGTGGCACTTGAAGGCGGGTTGCAGTAACTACACAGCCGAGTAGAAAAGCCTTTACAGTGTACATATTTCTTAGACTTAAAACGGAAACCAAACAGTTCATTAAAATCTCCGTCCCTCGTGACCATCGGACACCTACGCCACACAAAGAAAGCCCAACTCATCAAATGAGGGCCAATTAATTGGCGATTCAAGCAGTGACGCAGAGCGCACGCCCGAGCCCCGGTTGTGCAAGCGGACCATTACTTCGAGAATCAGACCAAAGCGCGTGCGCGGACGTCCACTCGTGATCTCCATTCTTTTCACTTCTTGTTTAGATAAGCAGCGTGATGCAATAATGTAACTAGATTGCGCCCGGCAACAATGGAGCTGCTGTAAGGCTCCCTCTCTCGGAAGTAAAAGTAAACGTCGTCGTATCGCCGATTGGGAAATCTAATCGTACCCGTTCCAAATCAAAGATCAATATGTTATTTTGGAATGGAGCATCCCGCTTTCTTTTCGGAACAGTTCTTTGTCGTCGACACATTCCAGAATCCCAGGACAAATTTCATCCTTAATTCGATTTATAAACGCAACAGAAGTAATTTTAAATGTCGTAAACAATAATTATTTTCTCAAGGTTAATATTTGAAGGAAGAAAGACAATCTCCATGAACCAAAACACTCGATGCTATAAGTTGAATAGAGCTACTTCACAGAGTATTGGCTTCGGGACTAGTGCAGACTGTAAGACTTCGTAGAAATCTTCTTGTTGTATAAAGAAATCGCTACTTAGGTATTATACGAGTGGGCCACTATTATTCACGGCGCGGCGGTGGTTAGGTCGGGAGTGTTGCCTCAACGTATTCGGAGGTTACCCGAACTGGAAGACCGGGTTCATCTCCTGGGACGTTACTAAGGCCTTCTACGTTACACGAGACTGACTTGGCCGTTGGGGGGGGGGGGGGGGGCTGGCGGGGACCAACAAGAGAAAATAAATCAAACTGAATGTAATTTTACGCAAATTTTAGTTAGAAAATAGAAACAAGATACATCAAAAATATTATTCTGTTAGATAAACGCAATCGAAATTTGAAGTGGTCAATGACTATTAAACTGAAGTACGTGTCTACGGTGGTGTTTATTTAGGGGATATGGTAATAGCATGGGTCAGCAACCTTTATGTACTGGAGGGCCTCATGTAGGAAGTACGTGTCTACGGTGGTGTTTAATTAAAGGATATGGTAATAGCATGGGTCGGCAACTTTTATGTACTGGAGGGTCCCATGTAGGAAGTACATGTCTACGGTGGTGTTTATTTAGGGGATATGGTAATAGCATGGGTCGGCAACTTTTATGTACTGGAGGGTCCCATGTAGGAAGTACATGTCTACGGTGGTGTTTATTTAGGGGATATAGTAATAGCATGGGTCGGCAACTTTTATGTACTGGAGGGTCCCATGTAGGAAGTACATGTCTACGGTGGTGTTTATTTAGGGGATATGGTGAAAGCATGGGTCAGCAACTTTTATGTACTGGAGGGCCTCATGTGGGAAGTACATGTCTACGGTGGTGTTTATTTAGGGGATATGGTGAAAGCATGGGTCAGCAACCTTTATGTACTGGAGGGTCCCATGTGGGAAGTACATGTCTACGGTGGTGTTTATTTAGGGGATATGGTGAAAGCATGGGTCAGCAACCTTTATGTACTGGAGGGTCCCATGTGGGAAGTACATGTCTACGGTGGTGTTTATTTAGGGGATATGGTGAAAGCATGGGTCAGCAACTTTTATGTACTGGAGGGCCTCATGTGGGAAGTACATGTCTACGGTGGTGTTTATTTAGGGGATATGGTGAAAGCATGGGTCAGCAACCTTTATGGACTGGAGGGCCTCATGTGGGAAGTACATGTCTACGGTGGTGTTTATTTAGGGGATATGGTGAAAGCATGGGTCAGCAACCTTTATGTACTGGAGGGCCTCATGTGGGAAGTACATGTCTAGGGCGGTGTTTATTTAGGGGATATGGTGAAAGCATGGGTCAGCAACCTTTATGTACTGGAGGGCCTCATGTAGGAAGTACATGTCTAGGGCGGTGTTTATTTAGGGGATATGGTGAAAGCATGGGTCAGCAACCTTTATGTACTGGAGGGCCTCATGTGGGAAGTACATGTCTACGGTGGTGTTTATTTAGGGGATATGGTGAAAGCATGGGTCAGCAACCTTTATGTACTGGAGGGCCTCATGTGGGAAGTACATGTCTACGGTGGTGTTTATTTAGGGGATATGGTGAAAGCATGGGTCAGCAACCTTTATGTACTGGAGGACCCCATGTAGGAAGTACATGTCTACGGTGGTGTTTATTTAGGGGATATGGTGAAAGCATGGATCAGCAACTTTTATGTACTGGAGGGTCTTATGTTAACCTTGCATGCACGTACATGGCACACCTTACTAACCACTTATATCGCGCATTGTTGCGGCTAATTGTATTCTTATCCAGTTAGTTGTATTCTACGTTGTAACTTATCCAGACTAACAGTGGAAAGGTCTTGTTATCCCAACAGGAAATTTAGAAATATTCATAACGCTGTTTCCGTGGCCATGTTTGTTCTTAACTGTAGGCACTGCCGGAAGCGGAAGTCTCACGGCAATTTCACTATTACACTGTATAGGCTCTTAATAAATTGTAAACATACGTCTTACTGCAAGGCTATAGATACAGTCAGGTCTGACTACACGCGAGACAAGAACTATGCTTACCACGTAACTTATCTGGCAACTAACAAGCCACATAGACGGACGCCAACCTAAGCGAATCACACTTAGTGTTCCATCACACAAATTCGCACGATTCGACAGGCTTTCCTCTGCCCGCCATTGTCGTTCTGTGTATCTAATTTCACACTTACAAGTATCAATTGCCAGAAGTTATATAAAGCGTATCGATGCTATTGGGCAAACATTGCCGAGAAATGCAACCCCGTAATCAAAAAGGCAACGATCCAAAGATTCCAATGGCCTTGCGTTGACATCCGCGTTGCAAAATACATTTGCAATCGTGTGTGTGTGTGTGTGTGTGTGTGTGTGTGTGTGTGTGTGTGTGTGTGTGTGTGTGTGTGTGTGTGTGTGTGTGTGTGTGTGTGTGTGTGTGTGTGTGTGTGTGTGTGTGTGTGTGTGTGTGTGTGTGTGTGTGTGTGTGTGTGTGTGTGTGTGTGTGTGTGTGTGTGTGTGTGTGTGTGTGTGTGTGTGTGTGTGTGTGTGTGTGTGTGTGTGTGTGTGTGTGTGTGTGTGTGTGTGTGTGTGTGTGTGTGTGTGTGTGTGTGTGTGTGTGTGTGTGTGTGTGTGTGTGTGTGTGTGTGTGTGTGTGTGTGTGTGTGTGTGTGTGTGTGTGTGTGTGTGTGTGTGTGTGTGTGTGTGTGTGTGTGTGTGTGTGTGTGTGTGTGTGTGTGTGTGTGTGTGTGTGTGTGTGTGTGTGTGTGTGTGTGTGTGTGTGTGTGTGTGTGTGTGTGTGTGTGTGTGTGTGTGTGTGTGTGTGTGTGTGTGTGTGTGTGTGTGTGTGTGTGTGTGTGTGTGTGTGTGTGTGTGTGTGTGTGTGTGTGTGTGTGTGTGTGTGTGTGTGTGTGTGTGTGTGTGTGTGTGTGTGTGTGTGTGTGTGTGTGTGTGTGTGTGTGTGTGTGTGTGTGTGTGTGTGTGTGTGTGTGTGTGTGTGTGTGTGTGTGTGTGTGTGTGTGTGTGTGTGTGTGTGTGTGTGTGTGTGTGTGTGTGTGTGTGTGTGTGTGTGTGTGTGTGTGTGTGTGTGTGTGTGTGTGTGTGTGTGTGTGTGTGTGTGTGTGTGTGTGTGTGTGTGTGTGTGTGTGTGTGTGTGTGTGTGTGTGTGTGTGTGTGTGTGTGTGTGTGTGTGTGTGTGTGTGTGTGTGTGTGTGTGTGTGTGTGTGTGTGTGTGTGTGTGTGTGTGTGTGTGTGTGTGTGTGTGTGTGTGTGTGTGTGTGTGTGTGTGTGTGTGTGTGTGTGTGTGTGTGTGTGTGTGTGTGTGTGTGTGTGTGTGTGTGTGTGTGTGTGTGTGTGTGTGTGTGTGTGTGTGTGTGTGTGTGTGTGTGTGTGTGTGTGTGTGTGTGTGTGTGTGTGTGTGTGTGTGTGTGTGTGTGTGTGTGTGTGTGTGTGTGTGTGTGTGTGTGTGTGTGTGTGTGTGTGTGTGTGTGTGTGTGTGTGTGTGTGTGTGTGTGTGTGTGTGTGTGTGTGTGTGTGTGTGTGTGTTATTGGACTTTCGAGAACTTATTGATTACAGTGCTCTCATTTTCGAGCTTCTAAAAAGTATAATAATTAATAAGCTCTCGCATATATATATATATATATATATATATATATGCGAGAGCTTATTAATTATTATACTTTTTAGAAGCTCGAAAATGAGAGCACTGTAATCAATAAGTTCTCGAAAGTCCAATAACACACACACATATATATATATATATATATTATAACGAAATTCATTAGGTTAAGAAAACTGTTAGACAAATATTTGAACTTGTGGGATATACCTAGCTAGCGCTAGTCTACTGTCAGATCTATCGGCAGAAATAAGTTACTGTACACACACACCTGCAAGTCATAAATAAAAATAATTCGAAAGGGGTTCATTGTAAGTAGACCAGGACTTGCCTCGTTCATGGGAGAGAAGCTTTACCTAGACATCCACGGACCAGGGAGATTTATGACTAGGAATCCCTGAGAATACAGGAAAACACATGCACCTTTGGGAAAGTTCAACAAATTCCCACGAAGCCCAAAAGAAAGTGAGGGAAACGTCAAAATTTCATAGGCTAGCCACAGTTTGAGCGCCGTAAGGGAGCCAATCAAATTTGAAGAGGGGATGAAACACAAACGGATACGATCCAAGAGGACGTTCAGGAAAGAGAGTCAAATTTCAGTACTCGAAAGGGTCAAGTGGTAGGAGTCATAATGCAGGACTCGAGGGAGAAGTAATGTTCAATTTTAGTAAGAATTATCAAATTCAAACAAAGTAACGTGGAAATTTAAAGTAAGGGAGATTAATAGAGGGAGATTAAAGGGTAGCCAGGGAGATTATTAAATTGAAAGTGAAGTATAAAGAGGGAGATTAAAGGGTAACAAGTGAGAATTAAATAAGGGAGGGATAAATAAAGTCAGTTACGGCATAGAAGCATTTCGAGAAATTAAGAAAAGTGAAATTGATAGGAAAATATTAATAAGTGAATTTGTGTGAAGTGAAGTGAAACAAGGAACCACGCAAGTAATAAGCAATACATTTATTTTAACTTAAAGCCAACTCTTTAAAACCAAAACATTTAAGAACGCCCTTAGATAGTTAAAAGAAAATAAATTTAGAATTGTTGAAAAATCAATAGTCAAATAAGAGTCTTGATGCCTATCGGCAAATATTAGAGTTAGTAAAACGAATTATATGAACTACCTGTAAATGCAATATTGATCTCAGGATAAAATAAATCTGTAATTATAACAGCAAGTAGCTGGGTTATTAATTTAATTTCCTAAGAGTCAAAAATATCCTGTAGAGAAGCATTAAGTGAAGGTAGGTTATATATAAAATTTGCGCCCATCGTGAATGGCTATGGTTTGATACATTTCAATTAGTGATATAATTAAATTGTTTTTTCTAGATTTTTGAAGTAATTGTATTAAATTGTTAAATTCAACAAGGTTGGATTAGCAATAAGAAACTATTTAGTGGATAAGTAAATTATAAATGTAAAACTCTGTCCATATAAAATTTGATAATAATTTTGTGTTATTAACCAATTTTAATTTAGTAAACTTGTGCTAGTGTAAACCAATTGATAACTAGCATATGCTTAGGCGTAGCCAAAGAATTAAGAATAAACAAAGGAAAATGAACACGGAAGAGAGTGGGTTTAGCCAGCTAGGGCAAAGTATTAATACAGAAGATATTACGAGGGATTTAGAATTACGAACGTTAGAGAATAGGATGGAAATGGAACAGGGAAGTCACATACGGGAGTCGGGGACCGCCAATACGAGTCCAGTACAACAAAAGGAAACGGAGCATATAGTTGTAAATTCAGAAAGTAATATAATGCAAATGTTAATTAAAATGAATGAACAAATGGCAGAAATAAAGGGAGCTAATGCAGAAATAATGGAACGAAATACACAAATAAAGGCAGCTAATGCAGAAATAAAGGAACAAAATACACGAATAAAGGCAGCTAATGCAGAAATAATGGAACGAAATACACAAATAAAGGCAGCTAATGCAGAAATAAAAGCCAACCTTCAGGATCTAACAATACAAATAACTAAAGAAATGTGTACATTAAATGATCAAATGAATAAAAACCATCAAGACTTAGTTAAAGAAACACGTAAATACGTAGCCAACCTTCAGGATCTAACAACACAAATAACTAAAGAAATGTGTACATTAAATGATCAAATGAATAAAAACCATCAAGACTTAATTAAAGAAACACGTAAATTTGCTGATCAAATTGATGAAGGCGATCAAAATGTAAAGGAAGTAGTAAAAGGGAGGGAGATAGAAGAAGTGTATCAATTATCCAATAACTACACTGATGGTGAAAGGAATGTTTATGATGAATTATTACCACCATTACCAGAGTCGGCGCCTATTACAGGGACAAATGATTCGGAACAGGGGAACAGAGCTAGTGCTAAGATGCAGGTTAACTCTTCGGAAATTACGTAAGTTTTACATGTACCAACGGATGAAAGGGTTGATCATAATGACGGCTTGGGAGAAAAAGAATCAGTAAGAACATGTCAGAGTATTATGAAGGACAGTGTTCTAAAAGCTAAAGGGAAGATAAGGCAAAACGTTCAAACTCAGGAAAACAATACCGATCAGATACCAAAAGATCATCATAAAAGAATTTTGGGAAAGTCTGAAGATAGTTTAAAAGAAATAAAAAAAAGAAGCATTTACAAAAAATTCAGTTCCACGTATCAATGAAGCTAAGAAAACGATAATTGTGACTGGAACAAAAGAGAGTATTGGTGCTATGTATCAGGCAGTAATTAAAATGCGTACTACGGTATGGGTAGAAGTTGTCAAAACACAACACAAGCATGAAATTATTCAACATGGCAGTGAAATTGCAGAAATCTTAAAAAGGATGGGTGTAAGAGTTGAAGTGCCACCACGTTTGTTCACCGCGACAAGATTGTGAAGACCTCCGGATAAATTTGCATTAGTTGAACATTTTTTATGAGAAAGTAAACAGATTCCAACCAAAGGACATAGAAGCTCCCGATTGGATATACAAGTACATCATGCGACGTAAAGGTAATAAAAAATATCAGATTAAAGCCCGATTTGGTACATCTAGTTATCAATTGGTCGCGATACAAACCCAAAAATTAAGAGGGGTATTTAATTTTCGATTACTTTAAAAATATGTTAGTTATAATTGAATATAAATTTAAGAAGTAGAGTATAAAAGAACATGTAATAAACATTTAAACTGAGTTACAGAAACAGAAGGTTATTTTGTTACATAGATAGAATGAAGTGAAAGTAGCCTGAGGGTAAAGGACCCAAAACGTAAACATTACACTGAAAGGCTCACCTTTCAATGTGAACAAATTATAGGCAGTGAACTTATTGTGATCATAGAGACTAAATGTTGAAAAGGGACAGCCATAAACCAAAACAAAAGTGAAAGTGAAAACAGTTGGGTCAAAAGGGGTTATTAACCACCCTTAGACAAGAGGACTTAGTAATTGTATGTTAGGTTAGATAAATATGTAGTTAGTATTTGATAAAAGTAAATAAATTTTGGACTATTGGCTAGGTTTGGTTACAGTACGTAGAGTCTGAAAAACAAACACTTCATTAATATCATTTAATTGTAAAATAATTATAATTACGTAATGATAGTTAAAGCTAAGGCAGTTTTACAACAATTGTTCGTCAGTAACATGTTATAATAATAAAAGAGATTTATTAATTAGAAGATTGTATTTCAGCGACATTAGATCAATTGTAACAATATTATGATGTAACAAGAAACAGTAAGATGCAAGTAAATTTAGTATTGTCATATGAAATGGGCAGTTGAATTCTATAGTGCACCATATTAGGTATTATGTTATAGAAGTATGTTTGTATCTAGGTTTAGATTAGTTTGTAATAACAATCCTGATTTCTATCATAGGTTTAGGATCAGTAACTAATGAAATTATATAAGTAATTAATTGGTTAAATAAATTATCTTTTCAATAAGGAAGTAAATAAATAAAACATATTAAAAATTTGGGAGTTAGATACAAAACTTTTTGATAAATTGAAAATTAATAAAATATATATATATATATATATATATATATATATATATATATATCATAAACAATATTATCTATAAGAATAAATAAATAAAACAAGAAAAACGTTCACAAATCCATACATTTGTATACATAGCATATATGAATGTATGTATATGGCCACCGTAGACACACCCGTCATAGACAGTAGCTACGCGTTCCTAGCAGCAGCCATTCTATGGGTTAATAATATAGGGAGCGTAGAAAAAGGCTAGTAATGCTAAGCTGATATAGCCTACAAGTTACATCCTTTGCGATAAGCAATGAACAACCAGCTAATTTGCGAAAATAGAGATATTGCAAACAGAACTTACGTCGCTATAATACACGTAAATTTGTTACATTAGCACGCTTGGAACTGCTGTGACTATTTGCGTAATTGTTGGCAGGAGAGTAAAGTTGAGATGATTCTGAAGCAATTCCTATCAATAGGAAGTCGAGGCTTAGACCCGCTACAGAAAGATGTGCTTTCGTGGTTAGGAGACACTAAATGGGACGAGATTAATGTGTCGATTCCCTTTACCAGAGGCATTGCTCGGAAGAGAGACTTTAACGACATAGGTTTAGTGTAAGTATCCCCTTTAGCAGAGGCATTGCTCGGAAGAGAGACTTTAACGACATAGGTTTAGTGTAAGTATCCCCTTTAGCAGAGGCATTGCTCGGAAGAGAGACTTTAACGACATAGGTTTAGTGTAAGTATCCCCTTTACCAGAGGCATTGCTCGGAAGAGAGACTTTAACGACATAGGTTTAGTGTAAGTATCCCCTTTAGCAGAGGCATTGCTCGGAAGAGAGACTTTAACGACATAGGTTTAGTGTAAGTATCCCCTTTAGCAGAGGCATTGCTCGGAAGAGAGACTTTAACGACATAGGTTTAGTGT
The DNA here is from genome assembly GCA_036971475.1 of Prosapia bicincta. Classification (NCBI taxonomy): domain Eukaryota; kingdom Metazoa; phylum Arthropoda; class Insecta; order Hemiptera; family Cercopidae; genus Prosapia; species Prosapia bicincta. The sequence goes on from JBAIZL010000005.1 coordinate 1,544,987, forward strand.
AAGTATCCCCTTTACCAGAGGCATTGCTCGGAAGAGAGACTTTAACGACATAGGTTTAGTGTAAGTATCCCCTTTAGCAGAGGCATTGCTCGGAAGAGAGACTTTAACGACATAGGTTTAGTGTAAGTATCCCCTTTAGCAGAGGCATTGCTCGGAAGAGAGACTTTAACGACATAGGTTTAGTGTAAGTATCCCCTTTAGCAGAGGCATTGCTCGGAAGAGAGACTTTAACGACATAGGTTTAGTGTAAGTATCCCCTTTAGCAGAGGCATTGCTCGGAAGAGAGACTTTAACGACATAGGTTTAGTGTAAGTATCCCCTTTACCAGAGGCATTGCTCGGAAGAGAGACTTTAACGACATAGGTTTAGTGTAAGTATCCCCTTTAGCAGAGGCATTGCTCGGAAGAGAGACTTTAACGACATAGGTTTAGTGTAAGTATCCCCTTTAGCAGAGGCATTGCTCGGAAGAGAGACTTTAACGACATAGGTTTAGTGTAAGTATCCCCTTTAGCAGAGGCATTGCTCGGAAGAGAGACTTTAACGACATAGGTTTAGTGTAAGTATCCCCTTTAGCAGAGATATCGCTCGAAAGAGAGGATTTAACGACTTGATAAGGACGTTACTCCACTAAAAACGACAAAACGTTCACTTTTCACTTTTCACAATGGAACGCTATAACCAGACAGAACTCTGTGGTACATAACAGCGCCACATTGACGGCAAGTTATTGCCATTTCTAGCGACGTCTGTCACGCGTCACTCGATATTCGAGAGTTGTGAATACCAAAGCGAAAGTAAGCGAGCAATCTCTTTTATTTAAATTGGACGCAATTCGGAAAACCAACAACTCATTTCCCTCTCACGGGTCCGCCTAACTGGCAGCAATTGGAACCTGCTGTACGTTATGTCTGCGTTCGCACGGCGGATTGTAGAGAGTCGGCCGTAACGGAGTAAGAAGGTACCGTGTATAATCTCGTTCGGTACGCGAATTTGCCTCCATAGCTGCGCTTCTTGTTTAAGCTAAAACTGTTTCGGTGTTTGTATCCTAGGACACTCAGGGGTATCCCAGCAGCAGATCGAGACACTAGCTACAACCCGTGAATGGATAAGGATGAAGCGCCTTGAATGAAACCCAGAGTTCTTCCTGTGGTTTCCCGCTAATGCTATGAATTAATAAAATCGAAGGGTGCCGTAAAAAAGGAAATTCTCTCAATCTATAACAGAAGAGGTGAGACACGTTAAACCTGGGAGTGGCAGCAACGGAACATTCAAGCAACAGTAGAGGAGCTAGAAGTCGCTTTGAGGATGAGGAATGGATAGATCCTGAATCCAGGGCCGTAAGTAAATAGCTAAGGCTGACGTCACAACAAAATCCACTCAGACCCAGAGTTTTACAAATCTTACTTCTCATAATAAATACGACGAAGACGAAGTTAAATAGCTAAAATGATGGATACGCCAAACCCCTCTGTCATTGCAGGGAGAGCGATGGGGGGTGGATACGCCAAACCCCTCTGTCATTGCAGGGAGAGCGATGGGGGGTGGATACGCCAAACACCTCTGTCATTGCAGGGAGAGCGATGGGGGGTGGACGAGGCGTGTGCAAGACTTTACTCTCCAAAACTCGAATCATAGAGATAACGCCTCCATATCATGGCATAGTAATAGAGGAAAATACCATCCAACCCAAGAATCACGGTATAGCTACGAAAACACCTGTCCCAGGAACAAAGGTATATGAATTTGTCGACAATATATAAATGAAATAAGAGGTAAGAACGTATGCCTACTGAGAGTTAAAGTTCCTACGTAGACATATAAAGACACGTCCCAAAACGAATTTCGAGTACAGAGAGAGATTTTAATGTTCGCTGAGGAATGTGTGTTAGCGTCATGTAGTCCAAACCTTCTCTCTTAAACGTCGACCAAACCTCGTCATAAATCAAGCTAACATAATGCAAACACTTGTATGCAGGTCAATAGAGGCCCTAATGAGCTGTTTTCAATTGAATGGTGCGTTTTTCAGTCTCTTTCTCTCTTTCTTTCTCTCTCTCTCTACCTAAACAGTGGGTCTAATGTATGTCGATAATTGTCCAGTTATTTGGATATAAAGTGACCAAAACAATTCCCTACAGTACTTGCAACCCACTGGCAGGCGCGTATCCAGCGACTTGCTTTGGAGGGGGGGGGCGATCGATGTGTGTGTGGGGGCGCGCGCGTGCGTGTATGTAAAAACATAGAACGGAAAAAGATCTTTCTACGCTTGCGTTAGAAATCGGTAACGTGATATAGATTCGTAGCAAATTAGACTTTTTAATAAATAATTATTCCAGTTTCGATAACACTTATGGCTAGAGATTATTATTAATTTCATAATAAGCTATTATTATAAAAATGGTTTATTAATTAATATAAGTAGTTATTCTTCCAACACGAACAATTCCGGAGTCAACTGGGAATATTACGCTTGCAAAATTACGTATTGAAAATCATATGTTCGAGACTATGCTTCACTAGCGCTATCTGTTGTTAAAACGTTTAGACGTTTACGAGGGTATGCCGAGGGAACGCGTCACATTTTCAAATTAAAAATTAAAATTTTATTTTTTATTTACAATAAAAGACGAATTAACTTAAGTAAAAGTCTAATTTAATAATATATTGTCGATTTTTAACCCAAAGTTCTTGAGGGTTGGGGGGCGATCGCCCCATCGCCCCCCCTTCTTGGATACACGCTTGACTGGGGATCCAGGGGACATTAATCCCCCCTCCAAACCGCCACACTAGGTATAATAGGGATAGGGACAGTGGATATTTAAAAGTTTCTATTCTTGTGAAATATGAGATGATTTTGTAAAGACAGTGTTGATCTAACACATTAAATTATTGTTGTGAGAGCCACTAGCCACGCCACTCCTTGTGTGTAGCGCTAGAACCCCCCCCCCCCCCCTAGAGTTGAACCCTAACCAAACTATTCTGAACCTCTCAAGATGGAATTCTAGAGTCGTCACTGCTGAAAGAGTTTTTAAAATAATAAACTTTATAAAATGCCGACGTTAATAAAAAGCGCAACGAAAATGGGTGTGCGTTTTCTAGAGTCTGTTTATGTTTGGGCCCACTACGCGGCTGCAGATGTTGTATCGATCACGTGTCACTTTTGACAGTTGCTCACGCGATGTACTGATAACGCCTGTAGTTTGAGAGGCTATCCGGTAGCTTTGGAACGTTTATATACATTCTTAAATCGGACGTTAACCCCTTTTCGTCAATTGAGAACCTCTGGTTTTCCAAAACGCGGTCAGCAACGGATAGTGCGAAAAGAGAAAAGTGATTTGGTTTTATGCGTGACGTTTAACTATTCTCTACCGGAGACACAAAGACGTGCCCCCCTACGACCGTTCGTGAAAATTGGGTTAGGTCGAGTAAGGATGGCCTGGTATTCCAGTTTACCATACGTAGACTAATTCACTTCCTGCCACAACCAAAGAAGGCGTTGCGACTAGGTGGGAATCTGTGGGTTAGTACAAACCCTTGTGTAGGTGACGCTAATCAGCAATCTCTTTGTAGAACTCTAGATACATCTTGCTACTCCCGTGCTTGCAGTGAACCTACCTTGCCTAACCTTCACCCATTCCTCGGAGGCCGTCCTGCTAGATCAAGCTAGTACAGTAACGCTAAGTCTGCCAAGTGTCCAACGGCTTCAACTCTTCACAACACCTGTCCTGTTCAGCACACAGCTCTCTGCGCAGTACACAGATTCGGATGGTGGAGTATCCGATTTGCAGATGTTAAGATTTTTGCCAGAGCTTTTTTTTACTAATAGATGGTGTCAGTTTATGGGCGTGACGAGTGTGTAAAGGTATCATAAGCGATCTGCTCCATGCAGAACTGAGCCTTGACATTTCTCATGTATCGCAGATTAGGAGTTTTCTGTCCCTCCACTAAACGGGTAGGGTTTTGTCCCTCCCGTAAAGATGACAGATCGGCATAAGGCCGTAACAGACCATTATTAATTATGCGGCCAACCCATATTGCCTTGTTCTACGTTAACTGTCCTTGGTAACGAATATCTCCACCATTTTGTAAGTATGCTTGTAATGTTGTCTGGCGGAGGGGTAAATCCAGTATCACGGAGATTAGGATAGACTGGGTAGAGATTAGCGTTATCAGGCACATTCTCTCTTTAATAAGGGAACTGCCGACTAATGGATCAATAACAGGAAAAACCAATTAAAGCATTGCAAAAACCGCTGCTTATTCCTTTTCTTCATGTAAGTGCTTTTAGTGTCATTCAATCAATATTATATCCTTGCACTATAAGGCTGGCCATATGTTGGGATAAATTTATAACGTATCAAGCACTTGGCTGGGGTGAAGTGGCTCCGTTGTTCACATTCCCAAGTAAGCTACTAAGGTTTCCAAATAATGATGGCGGTTTTATGTAGCAAACCGGTACAATGTGGTCCCAAGTAAACCTTTACGGTCCATCCGTCCGTTACATTTCCACTGCGCACACTCTTCTAGCAATCAACAATGGAATCAGCTGATCCTATTCATCACGGCTGCGTGAATCCATCGCAGTACGTTTTTGTAGCACACCAAATAAACTGAATTAATATTGTTATTGTAAAATCATGTGTGTATACTTGTGAATGGAATATATAGAGGTTCTAATTGGGTCGAAATACAGAACTAGATCAAGGGAAACTGCCTATAAGGTTGCACACAAAGGTTTCCAGTGTATTTTACAGTTTGGTTTTATCAATAATCAGGAACGACCTCTTTTATTGGTGAAAAAATATATTGAAATGTAAACTTAGAAAGAAAATGAGAGATTATAACGCAGTATTTTCTATTACTTCAATACATTTGCTTAAACATGTAGGGGATGACACTTAACCTTAATACACTTGTTCCAAATAATAATTCTTTGTTTAAATATAATAATGATTTAATTTTATTTTTATATGTGAGAAAAGCTACAGCGGCGCACCATGGAACATAAAGAGGTCTTTACCGGTTACAAAGGCCATAGTGATCCCCTCGTACTGGGAATAGGGGGAAGCATACTCTCTGTCGGGGTCGGGATGTTATTAGTGACTGCAACTCCTGCGCAGGATAGGAAAGCACTGTGACTATAAAGCCTATATTCTCGGGGCACCAACGGAACATAAAGAGGTCTTTACCGGTTACAAAGGCCATAGTGATCCCCTCGTACTGGGAATAGGGGGAAGCATACTCTCTGTCGGGGTCGGAATGTTATTAGTGACTGCAACTCCTGTGCAGCTAAAGAAAGCACTGTGACTATAAAGCCTATATTCTCGGGGCACCAACGGAACATAAAGAGGTCTTTACCGGTTACAAAGGCCATAGTGATCCCCTCGTACGGGGAATAGGGGGAAGCATACTCTCTGTCGGGGTCGGAATGTTATTAGTGACTGCAACTCCTGTGCAGCTAAAGAAAGCACTGTGACTATAAAGCCTATATTCTCGGGGCACCAACGGAACATAAAGAGGTCTTTACCGGTTACAAAGGCCATAGTGATCCCCTCGTACTGGGAATAGGGGGAAGCATACTCTCTGTCGGGGTCGGAATGTTATTAGTGACTGCAACTCCTGTGCAGCTAAAGAAAGCACTGTGACTATAAAGCCTATATTCTCGGGGCACCAACGGAACATAAAGAGGTCTTTACCGGTTACAAAGGCCATAGTGATCCCCTCGTACTGGGAATAGGGGGAAGCATACTCTCTGTCGGGGTCGGAATGTTATTAGTGACTGCAACTCCTGCGCAGCTAAAGAAAGCACTGTGACTATAAAGCCTATATTCCCGGGGCACCAACGGAACATAAAGAGGTCTTTACCGGTTACAAAGGCCATAGTGATCCCCTCGTACTGGGAATAGGGGAAAGCATACTCTCTGTCGGGGTCGGAATGTTATGAGTGACTGCAACTCCTGTGCAGCTAAAGAAAGCACTGTGACTATAAAGCCTATATTCCCGGGGCACCAAGGGAACATAAAGAGGTCTTTACCGGTTACAAAGGCCATAGTGATCCCTCGTACTGGGAATAGGGGGAAGCATACTCTCTGTCGGGGTCGGAATGTTATTAGTGACTGCAACTCCTGCGCAGCTAAAGAAAGCACTGTGACTATAAAGCCTATATTCCCGGGGCACTAAGGGAACATAAAGAGGTCTTTACCGGTTACAAAGGCCATAGTGATCCCCTCGTACTGTAATAGGGGGGAGCATACTCTCTGTCGGGGTCGGAATGTTATTAGTGACTGCAACTCCTGCGCAGGATAGGAAAGCACTGTGACTATAAAGCCTATATTCCCGGGGCACCAAGGGAACATAAAGAGGTCTTTACCGGTTACAAAGGCCATAGTTATCAACTCGTACTGGGAATAGGGGGAAGCATACTCTCTGTCGGGGTCGGAATGTTATTAGTGACTGCAACTCCTGCGCAGGATAGGAAAGCACTGTGACTATAAAGCCTATATTCCCGGGGCACCAAGGGAACATAAAGAGGTCTTTACCGGTTACAAAGGCCATAGTGATCCCCTCGTACTGGGAATAGGGGGAAGCATACTCTCTGTCGGGGTCGGAATGTTATTAGTGACTGCAACTCCTGCGCAGGATAGGAAAGCACTGTGACTATAAAGCCTATATTCCCGGGGCACCAAGGGAACATAAAGAGGTCTTTACCGGTTACAAAGGCCATAGTGATCCCCTCGTACTGGGAATAGGGGGAAGCATACTCTCTGTCGGGGTCGGAATATTATTAGTGACTGCAACTCCTGTGCAGCTAAAGAAAGCACTGTGACTATAAAGCCTATATTCCCGGGGCACCAACGGAACATAAAGAGGTCTTTACCGGTTACAAAGGCCATAGTGATCCCCTCGTACTGGGAATAGGGGGAAGTATACTCTCTGTCGGGGTCGGGATGTTATTAGTGACTGCATCTCCTGCGCAACTAATGAAAGCACTGTGACTATAAAGCCTATATTCCCGGGGCACCAAGGGAACATAAAGAGGTCTTTACCGGTTACAAAGGCCATAGTGATCCCCTCGTACTGGGAATAGGGGGAAGCATACTCTCTGTCGGGGTCGGGATGTTATTAGTGACTGCAACTCCTGTGCAGCTAAAGAAAGCACTGTGACTATAAAGCCTATATTCTCGGGGCACCAACGGAACATAAAGAGGTCTTTACCGGTTACAAAGGCCATAGTGATCCCCTCGTACTGGGAATAGGGGGAAGCATACTCTCTGTCGGGGTCGGAATGTTATTAGTGACTGCATCTCCTGCGCAGCTAAAGAAAGCACTGTGACTATAAAGCCTATATTCTCGGGGCACCAACGGAACATAAAGAGGTCTTTACCGGTTACAAAGGCCATAGTGATCCCCTCGTACTGGGAATAGGGGGAAGCATACTCTCTGTCGGGGTCGGAATGTTATTAGTGACTGCATCTCCTGCGCAGCTAAAGAAAGCACTGTGACTATAAAGCCTATATTCCCGGGGCACCAACGGAACATAAAGAGGTCTTTACCGGTTACAAAGGCCATAGTGATCCCCTCGTACTGGGAATAGGGGGAAGCATACTCTCTGTCGGGGTCGGGATGTTATTAGTGACTGCAACTCCTGTGCAGCTAAAGAAAGCACTGTGACTATAAAGCCTATATTCCCGGCGCTCTAAGGGAACATAAAGAGGTCTTTACCGGTTACAAAGCCCATAGTGATCCCCTCGTACGGGGAATAGGGGGAAGCATACTCAATGTCGGGGTCGGGATGTTATTAGTGACTGCAACTCCTATGCAGCTAAAGAAAGCACTGTGACTATAAAGCCTATACTCTCGGGGCACCAACGGAACATAAAGAGGTCTTTACCGGTTACAAAGCCCATAGTGATCCCCTCGTACGGGGAATAGGGGGAAGCATACTCAATGTCGGGGTCGGGATGTTATTAGTGACTGCAACTCCTGTGCAGCTAAAGAAAGCACTGTGACTATAAAGCCTATATTCCCGGGGCACCAAGGGAACATAAAGAGGTCTTTACCGGTTACAAAGGCCATAGTGATCCCCTCGTACTGGGAATAGGGGGAAGCATACTCTCTGTCGGGGTCGGGATGTTATTAGTGACTGCAACTCCTGTGCAGCTAAAGAAAGCACTGTGACTATAAAGCCTATATTCTCGGGGCACCAACGGAACATAAAGAGGTCTTTACCGGTTACAAAGGCCATAGTGATCCCCTCTTACTGGGAATAGGGGGAAGCATACTCTCTGTCGGGGTCGGAATGTTATTAGTGACTGCATCTCCTGCGCAGCTAAAGAAAGCACTGTGACTATAAAGCCTATATTCTCGGGGCACCAACGGAACATAAAGAGGTCTTTTCCGGTTACAAAGGCCATAGTGATCCTCTCGTACTGGGAATAGGGGGAAGCATACTCTCTGTCATTGTCGGAATGTTATTAGTGACTGCAACTCCTGTGCAGCTAAAGAAAGCACTGTGACTATAAAGCCTATATTCCCGGGGCACCAACGGAACATAAAGAGGTCTTTACCGGTTACAAAGGCCATAGTGATCCTCTCGTACTGGGAATAGGGGGAGCATACTCTCTGTCGGGGTCGGAATGTTATTAGTGACTGCAACTCCTGTGCAGATAAAGAAAGCACTGTGACTATAAAGCCTATATTCCCGGGGCACCAAGGGAACATAAAGAGGTCTTTACCGGTTACAAAGGCCATAGTGATCCCCTCGTACTGGGAATAGGGGGAAGCATACTCTCTGTCGGAGTCGGAATGTTATTAGTGACTGCAACTCCTGTGCAGCTAAAGAAAGCACTGTGACTATAAAGCCTATATTCCCGGGGCACCAAGGGAACATAAAGAGGTCTTTACCGGTTACAAAGGCCATAGTGATCCTCTCGTACTGGGAATAGGGGGAAGCATACTCTCTGTCGGAGTCGGAATGTTATTAGTGACTGCAACTCCTGTGCAGCTAAAGAAAGCACTGTGACTATAAAGCCTATATTCCCGGGACACCAAGGGAACATAAAGAGGTCTTTACCGGTTACAAAGGCCATAGTGATCCCCTCGTACTGGGAATAGGGGGAAGCATACTCTCTGTCGGAGTCGGAATGTTATTAGTGACTGCAACTCCTGTGCAGCTAAAGAAAGCACTGTGACTATAAAGCCTATATTCCCGGGGCACCAAGGGAACATAAAGAGGTCTTTACCGGTTACAAAGGCCATAGTGATCCCCTCGTACTGGGAATAGGGGGAAGCATACTCTCTGTCGGAGTCGGAATGTTATTAGTGACTGCAACTCCTGTGCAGCTAAAGAAAGCACTGTGACTATAAAGCCTATATTCCCGGGGCACCAACGGAACATAAAGAGGTCTTTTCCGGTTACAAAGGCCATAGTGATCCCCTCGTACTGGGAATAGGGGGAAGCATACTCTCTGTCAGGGTCGGAATGTTATTAGTGACTGCAACTCCTGTGCAGCTAAAGAAAGCACTGTGACTATAAAGCCTATATTCCCGGGGCACCAAGGGAACATAAAGAGGTCTTTACCGGTTACAAAGGCCATAGTGATCCCCTCGTACTGGGAATAGGGGGAAGCATACTCTCTGTCGGGGTCGGAATGTTATTAGTGACTGCAACTCCTGCGCAGAATAGGAAAGCACTGTGACTATAAAGCCTATATTCTCGGGGCACCAAGGGAACATAAAGAGGTCTTTACCGGTTACAAAGGCCATAGTGATCCCCTCGTACTGGGAATAGGGGGAAGCATACTCTCTGTCGGGGTCGGAATGCTATTAGTGACTGCAACTCCTGCGCAGCTAAAGAAAGCACTGTGACTATAAAGCCTATATTCTCGGGGCACCAAGGGAACATAAAGAGGTCTTTACCGGTTACAAAGGCCATAGTGATCCCCTCGTACTGGGAATAGGGGGAAGCATACTCTCTGTCGGGGTCGGGATGTTATTAGTGACTGCAACTCCTGCGCAGCTAAAGAAAGCATTGTGACTATAAAGCCTATATTCCCGGGGCACCAACGGAACATAAAGAGGTCTTTTCCGGTTACAAAGGCCATAGTGATCCCCTCGTACTGGGAATAGGGGGAAGCATACTCTCTGTCGGGGTCGGAATGTTATTAGTGACTGCAACTCCTGCGCAGCTAAAGAAAGCATTGTGACTATAAAGCCTATATTCCCGGGGCACCAAGGGAACATAAAGAGGTCTTTACCGGTTACAAAGGCCATAGTGATCCCCTCGTACTGGGAATAGGGGGAAGCATACTCTCTGTCGGGGTCGGAATGTTATTAGTGACTGCAACTCCTGTGCAGCTAAAGAAAGCACTGTGACTATAAAGCCTATATTCCCGGGGCACCAACGGAACATAAAGAGGTCTTTTCCGGTTACAAAGGCCATAGTGATCCCCTCGTACTGGGAATAGGGGGAAGCATACTCTCTGTCGGGGTCGGAATGTTATTAGTGACTGCAACTCCTGCGCAGCTAAAGAAAGCATTGTGACTATAAAGCCTATATTCCCGGGGCACCAAGGGAACATAAAGAGGTCTTTACCGGTTACAAAGGCCATAGTGATCCCCTCGTACTGGGAATAGGGGGAAGCATACTCTCTGTCGGGGTCGGAATGTTATTAGTGACTGCAACTCCTGTGCAGCTAAAGAAAGCACTGTGACTATAAAGCCTATATTCTCGGGGCACCAACGGAACATAAAGAGGTCTTTACCGGTTACAAAGGCCATAGTGATCCCCTCGTACTGGGAATAGGGGGAAGCATACTCTCTGTCGGGGTCGGAATGTTATTAGTGACTGCAACTCCTGTGCAGCTAAAGAAAGCACTGTGACTATAAAGCCTATATTCCCGGGGCACCAACGGATCATAAAGAGGTCTTTACCGGTTACAAAGGCCATAGTGATCCCTCGTACTGGGAATAGGGGGAAGCATACTCTCTGTCGGGGTCGGAATGTTATTAGTGACTGCATCTCCTGCGCAGCTAAAGAAAGCACTGTGACTATAAAGCCTATATTCTCGGGGCACCAACGGAACATAAAGAGGTCTTTACCGGTTACAAAGGCCATAGTGATCCCCTCGTACTGGGAATAGGGGGAAGCATACTCTCTGTCGGGGTCGGGATGTTATTAGTGACTGTAACTCCTGTGCAGCTAAAGAAAGCACTGTGACTATAAAGCCTATATTCTCGGGGCACCAACGGAACATAAAGAGGTCTTTACCGGTTACAAAGGCCATAGTGATCCCCTCGTACTGGGAATAGGGGGAAGCATACTCTCTGTCAGGGTCGGGATGCTATTAGTGACTGCAACTCCTGTGCAGCTAAAGAAAGCATTGTGACTATAAAGCCTATATTCCCGGGGCACCAAGGGAACATAAAGAGGTCTTTACCGGTTACAAAGGCCATAGTGATCCCCTCGTACTGGGAATAGGGGGAAGCATACTCTCTGTCGGGGTCGGGATGTTATTAGTGACTGCAACTCCTTGTGCAGCTAAAGAAAGCACTGTGACTATAAAGCCTATATTCCCGGTGCACCAAGGGAACATAAAGAGGTCTTTTCCGGTTACAAAGGCCATAGTGATCCCCTCGTACTGGGAATAGGGGGAAGCATACTCTCTGTCAGGGTCGGAATGTTATTAGTGACTGCATCTCCTGCGCAGCTAAAGAAAGCATTGTGACTATAAAGCCTATATTCCCAGGGCACCAAGGGAACATAAAGAGGTCTTTACCGGTTACAAAGGCCATAGTGATCCCCTCGTACTGGGAATAGGGGGAAGCATACTCTCTGTCGGGGTCGGAATGTTATTAGTGACTGCAACTCCTGCGCAGAATAGGAAAGCACTGTGACTATAATGTCTATATTCTCGGGGCACCAAGGGAACATAAAGAGGTCTTTACCGGTTACAAAGGCCATAGTGATCCCCTCGTACTGGGAATAGGGGGAAGCATACTCTCTGTCAGGGTCGGAATGTTATTAGTGACTGCAACTCCTGTGCAGCTAAAGAAAGCACTGTGACTATAAAGCCTATATTCCCGGGGCACCAAGGGAACATAAAGAGGTCTTTACCGGTTACAAAGGCCATAGTGATCCCCTCGTACTGGGAATAGGGGGAAGCATACTCTCTGTCAGGGTCGGGATGTTATTAGTGACTGCAACTCCTGTGCAGCTAAACAAAGCATTATGACTATAAATCCTATATTCCCGGGGCACCAAGGAAACATAAAGAGGTCTTTACCGGTTACAAAGGCCATAGTGATCCCCTCGTACTGGGAATAGGGGGAAGCATACTCTCTGTCATTGTCGGAATGTTATTAGTGACTGCAACTCCTGTGCAGCTAAAGAAAGCACTGTGACTATAAAGCCTATATTCTCGGGGCACCAACGGAACATAAAGAGGTCTTTACCGGTTACAAAGGCCATAGTGATCCCCTCGTACTGGGAATAGGGGGAAGCATACTCTCTGTCAGGGTCGGGATGCTATTAGTGACTGCAACTCCTGTGCAGCTAAAGAAAGCACTGTGACTATAAAGCCTATATTCCCGGGGCACCAACGGAACATAAAGAGGTCTTTACCGGTTACAAAGGCCATAGTGATCCCCTCGTACTGGGAATAGGGGGAAGCATACTCTCTGTCGGGGTCGGGATGTTATTAGTGACTGCATCTCCTGCGCAGCTAAAGAAAGCACTGTGACTATAAAGCCTATATTCTCGGGGCACCAACGGAACATAAAGAGGTCTTTACCGGTTACAAAGGCCATAGTGATCCCCTCGTACTGGGAATAGGGGGAAGCATACTCTCTGTCGGGGTCGGGATGTTATTAGTGACTGCAACTCCTGTGCAGCTAAAGAAAGCACTGTGACTATAAAGCCTATATTCCCGGGGCACCAAAGAAACATAAAGAGGTCTTTACCGGTTACAAAGGCCATAGTGATCCCCTCGTACTGGGAATAGGGGGAGGCATACTCTCTGTCGGGGTCGGAATGTTATTAGTGACTGCAACTCCTGTGCAGCTAAAGAAAGCACTGCGACTATAAAGCCTATATTCCCGGGGCACCAAGGGAACATAAAGAGGTCTTTACCGGTTACAAAGGCCATAGTGATCCCCACGTACTGGGAATAGGGGGAAGCATACTCTCTGTCGGGGTCGGGATGTTATTAGTGACTGCATCTCCTGTGCAGCTAAAGAAAGCACTGTGACTATAAAGCCTATATTCCCGGGGCACCAACGGAACATAAAGAGGTCTTCACCGGTTACAAAGGCCATAGTGATCCCTCGTACTGGGAATAGGGGGAAGCATACTCTCTGTCAGGGTCGGAATGTTATTAGTGACTGCAACTCCTGCGCAGGATAGGAAAGCACTGTGACTATAAAGCCTATATTCCCGGGGCACCAAGGGAACATAAAGAGGTCTTTAGCGGTTACAAAGGCCATAGTGATCCCCTCGTACTGGGAATAGGGGGAAGCATACTCTCTGTCGGGGTCGGAATGTTATTAGTGACTGCAACTCCTGCGCAGCTAAAGAAAGCACTGTGACTATAAAGCCTATATTCTCGGGGCACCAACGGAACATAAAGAGGTCTTTACCGGTTACAAAGGCCATAGTGATCCCTCGTACTGGGAATAGGGGGAAGCATACTCTCTGTCGGGGTCGGAATGTTATTAGTGACTGCAACTCCTGCGCAGCTAAAGAAAGCACTGTGACTATAAAGCCTATATTCTCGGGGCACCAACGGAACATAAAGAGGTCTTTACCGGTTACAAAGGCCATAGTGATCCCCTCGTACTGGGAATAGGGGGAAGCATACTCTCTGTCAGGGTCGGAATGTTATTAGTGACTGCAACTCCTGTGCAGCTAAAGAAAGCACTGTGACTATAAAGCCTATATTCCCGGCGCACCAAGGGAACATACACCTGTTCACTCTACTCTACTTCCTCCTTCCTCTGCTAATCTTCCACTACATTCTGCTCTACTTCTACTTAACTCTAATTTACTTCCTCTTACCTCTGCTAAACCTCCGGTTCCCTCTGCCCTACTTTCTCTTCCCTCTTCTCTACTTCCTCCTCCCTCCGCTCTACTTCCGCTTAACTTTGCTCTACTTCCTGTTCCCTCAGCTCTACTTCCACTTTCCTCTGCTCTACTTCCTGCCTTCTCTGTTCTACTTCCTCTTTTCTCTGCTGTACTTCCTGCTCCCTCTGCTCTCCTTACACTTACCTTTGCTCTACTTCCTGTTCCCTCTGCTCTCTTTCCTATCCCCTCTGTCGTTCTATCCACAAAGGAGATAGTTATATTACGTATATAGATAGCCTAACCCCTCGATACCTGCTCTACTTCCTGTTTCTTTTACTCTATTTCCACTTACTGCTGCTCTACTCCTCTCCCCTCTACTCTTCTTTCTGTTATCTCAACGAAATAACCAGCGATATTCTTCATACGTCACACATTCACCACAAGTCGCCATGGAGACAGGCTGCTGTGTTACTACGGAGGGACATTTACACGAACCGGCCTTTGTTGGTAACACAGACACAAGGCAGCGCATTCCTCCGGTACGTGGCCATTATGTGGGATGTGGGGATAGCGTTCCATTAAAATCTGTACAAATCGATCCACGTCATCGGAACTAAGCACACGTGTTCAGTTTTATGCCAATCATCTTCACTTAACAAACGTTACTAAAATTTCCTAACCCAACCTAATCTTATCTAACCTAACCTAACCTTACCTTATCTAGCCTAACCTAATCTTATCTAACCTTACATAACCTAACCTAACCTTACCTTATCTAGCCTAACCTAATCTTATCTAACCTCACATAACCTAACCTATCCTTACCTTATCTAGCCTAACCTAACCTTACATAACCTAACCTAACCTTACCTTATCTAGCCTAACCTAATCTTATCTAACCTTACATAACCTAACCTAACCTTACCTTATCTAGCCTAACCTAATCTTATCTAACCTCACATAACCTAACCTAACCTTACCTTATCTAGCCTAACCTAATCTTATCTAACCTTACATAACCTAACCTAACCTTACCTTATCTAGCCTAACCTAATCTTATCTAACCTTACACAACCTAACCTAACCTTACCTTATCTAGCCTAACCTAATCTTATCTAACTTTACATAACCTAACCTAACCTTACCTTATCTAGCCTAACCTAATCTTATCTAACCTTACATAACCTAACCTAACCTTACCTTATCTAGCCTAACCTAATCTTATCTAACCTTACATAACCTAACCTAACCTTACCTTATCTAGCCTAACCTAATCTTATCTAACCTCACATAACCTAACCTAACCTTACCTTATCTAGCCTAACCTAATCTTATCTAACCTTACATAACCTAACCTAACCTTACCTTATCTAGCCTAACCTAATCTTATCTAACCTTACATAACCTAACCTAACCTTACCTTATCTAGCCTAACCTAATCTTATCTAACCTTACATAACCTAACCTAACCTTACCTTATCTAGCCTAACCTAATCTTATCTAACCTTACATAACCTAACCTAACCTTACCTTATCTAGCCTAACCTAATCTTATCTAACCTTACATAACCTAACCTAACCTTACCTTATCTAGCCTAACCTAATCTTATCTAACCTCACATAACCTAACCTATCCTTACCTTATCTAGCCTAACCTAACCTTACATAACCTAACCTAACCTTACCTTATCTAGCCTAACCTAATCTTATCTAACCTCACATAACCTAACCTATCCTTACCTTATCTAGCCTAACCTAACCTTACATAACCTAACCTAACCTTACCTTATATAGCCTAACCTAACCTTACATAACCTAACCTATCCTTACCTTATCTAGCCTAACCTAACCTTACACAACCTACCCTAACCTTACCTTATCTAGCCTAACCTAATCTTATCTAACCTCACATAACCTAACCTATCCTTACCTTATCTAGCCTAACCTAACCTTACATAACCTAACCTAACCTTACCTTATCTAGCCTAACCTAACCTTACATAACCTAACCTATCCTTACCTTATCTAGCCTAACCTAACCTTACACAACCTAACCTAACCTTACCTTATCTAGCCTAACCTAATCTTATCTAACCTCACATAACCTAACCTATCCTTACCTTACCTAGCCTAACCTAAGCTTACATAACCTAACCTAACCTTACCTTATCTAGCCTAACCTAACCTTACATAACCTAACCTATCCTTACCTTATCTAGCCTAACCTAACCTTACACAACCTAACCTAGCCTTACCTTATCTAGCCTAACCTAACCTAACCTTACACAACCTAACCTAACCTTAATTTATCTAGCCTAACCTAACCTTATATAACCTAACCTTACCTTATCTAGCCTAACCTAATCTTATCTAACCGTATCTAGCCTAACCTAACCTAACCTTATATAACCTAACCTAACCTTACCTTATCTAGCCTAACCTAATCTTATCTAACCTTACATAACCTAACCTATCCTTACCTTATCTGGCCTAACCTAACCTAACCTTACATAACCTAACCTAACCTTACCTTATCTAGCCTAACCTAACCTTACCTTATATAACCTAACCTAACCTTACCTTATATAACCTAACCTAACCTTACCTTATATAACCTAACCTAACCTTACCTTATCTAACCTAACCTAACCTTACCTTATCTAGCCTAACCTAATCTTATCTAACCTTACATAACCTAACCTATCCTTACCTAACCTAACCTATCCTTACCTTATCTAGCCTAACCTAACCTTACATAACCTAACCTATCCTTACCTTATCTAGCCTAACCTAACCTCACATAACCTAACCTAACCTTACCTTATCTAGCCTAACCTAATCTTATCTAACCTTACATAACCTAACCTAACCTTACCTTATCTAGCCTAACCTAATCTTATCTAACCTTACATAACCTAACCTAACCTTACCTTATCTAGCCTAACCTAATCTTATCTAACCTTACATAACCTAACCTAACCTTACCTTATCTAGCCTAACCTAATCTTATCTAACCTTACATAACCTAACCTAACCTTACCTTATCTAGCCTAACCTAATCTTATCTAACCTTACATAACCTAACCTAACCTTACCTTATCTAGCCTAACCTAATCTTATCTAACCTCACATAACCTAACCTATCCTTACCTTATCTAGCCTAACCTAACCTTACATAACCTAACCTAACCTTACCTTATCTAGCCTAACCTAATCTTATCTAACCTCACATAACCTAACCTATCCTTACCTTATCTAGCCTAACCTAACCTTACATAACCTAACCTAACCTTACCTTATATAGCCTAACCTAACCTTACATAACCTAACCTATCCTTACCTTATCTAGCCTAACCTAACCTTACCTTATCTAGCCTAACCTAATCTTATCTAACCTCACATAACCTAACCTATCCTTACCTTATCTAGCCTAACCTAACCTTACATAACCTAACCTAACCTTACCTTATCTAGCCTAACCTAACCTTACATAACCTAACCTATCCTTACCTTATCTAGCCTAACCTAACCTTACACAACCTAACCTAACCTTACCTTATCTAGCCTAACCTAATCTTATCTAACCTCACATAACCTAACCTATCCTTACCTTACCTAGCCTAACCTAACCTTACATAACATAACCTAACCTTACCTTATCTAGCCTAACCTAACCTTACATAACCTAACCTATCCTTACCTTATCTAGCCTAACCTAACCTTACACAACCTAACCTAGCCTTACCTTATCTAGCCTAACCTAACCTTACACAACCTAACCTAACCTTACCTTATCTAGCCTAACCTAACCTTATATAACCTAACCTTACCTTATCTAGCCTAACCTAATCTTATCTAACCTTATCTAGCCTAACCTAACCTAACCTTATATAACCTAACCTAACCTTACCTTATCTAGCCTAACCTAATCTTATCTAACCTTACATAACCTAACCTATCCTTACCTTATCTGGCCTAACCTAACCTAACCTTACATAACCTAACCTAACCTTACCTTATCTAGCCTAACCTAACCTTACCTTATATAACCTAACCTAACCTTACCTTATATAACCTAACCTAACCTTACCTTATATAACCTAACCTAACCTTACCTTATCTAACCTAACCTAACCTTACCTTATCTAGCCTAACCTAATCTTATCTAACCTTACATAACCTAACCTATCCTTACCTAACCTAACCTATCCTTACCTTATCTAGCCTAACCTAACCTTACATAACCTAACCTATCCTTACCTTATCTAGCCTAACCTAACCTTACACAACCTAACCTAGCCTTACCTTATCTAGCCTAACCTAACCTAACCTTACACAACCTAACCTAACCTTACCTTATCTAGCCTAACCTAACCTTATATAACCTAACCTAACCTTACCTTATCTAGCCTAACCTAACCTAACCTTACACAACCTAACCTAACCTTATCTAGCCTAACCTTACCTTATATAACCTAACCTTACCTTATCTAGCCTAACCTAATCTTATCTAACCTTACATAACCTAACCTATCCTTACCTTATCTAGCCTAACCTAACCTTATATAACCTAACCTAACCTTACCTTATCTAGCCTAACCTAACCTTACCTTATCTAGCCTAACCTAACCTTATATAACCTTATCTAGCCTAACCTAACCTAACCTTATATAACCTAACCTAACCTTACCTTATCTAGCCTAACCTAACCTTACCTTACATAACCTAACCTATCCTTACCTTATCTAGCCTAACCTAACCTAACCTTACATAACCTAACCTAACCTTACCTTATCTAGCCTAACCTAACCTTACCTTATATAACCTAACCTAACCTTACCTTATATAACCTAACCTAACCTTACCTTATCTAGCCTAACCTAACCTTATATAACCTTATCTAGCCTAACCTAACCTAACCTTATACAACCTAACCTAACCTTACCTTATCTAGCCTAACCTAATCTTATCTAGCCTAACCTAACCTAACCTTACATAACCTAACCTAACCTTACCTTATCTAGCCCAACCTATTTGACCTACCCTTAACTATGGTTATCTTGTTCAACAATAAAATGATGAATCATTCTTTTTTTTGTTACTCCACAGTCTTGAGACTGGCCGAAACGAAATAAATAAAAAATTTCATAATACTATCTTTTGTTACTCGCCGGATTATTGGTTATATATACAAAGAGTCGTATTCGAACTGTGGTCTTGGTCGAAGCCCTGGTTGTACATACAAAGAGTCCTGGTAGGATTGCAGTCCTGGTCCAGAGTTCTGGCTATATACATAACTGTGTAGCTTTAGAAGCAAACATTTTCGCAAAGTCTATTTTCTGTTGGCTCTACAAAGTAGGGACACAGCCCTGCCCTTCTTTGTACATTTACGGGGCCGATAAATTACACAAGCCCACTTAGCGCGAGTGTATGTCTCGGCATTCGGTTACTCTGGAAAACAAGAATAAATCCAATTAAAGAGAGAATCGTGACCAATGGGATAGAGCCTGTCCACTCCCGCCTTGATCCTTTCACTTCCCGAGGGAAGGGCGTGGCTTTCTAAAGGTTATCTTTGCACTTCGGACAGAGCGGTAGCCTGCGACCTCATTCAATCATACCCGGGAACGGCAACACGAAAGTCGTGATCGGGATCACGTTGGGTGAGGGGTTCCGACGTCACAACCAAACTCGTTGGATTCTGTGACCAATGCCACCATATTACAGCTTTGGTGTGTTTATGCTAGAAGCAGAACGATTGCGGCTGTTATAGTACTGACCCCCTCTACGGCGTGCAAACATGTATTAATAAAATAGATTCGCGTAGTTTTTATTCAGTTAATAATTTTTAAAAATTCATAACTTCACTTATATTATATAATATAATTATAGGAAACACATGTTTTAACATTAATTAACAGACTATTTTATACCGTTAAGACCTCAGTGGAGCGCTGATGTACATCAACTTAGCGTAAACAATAATTTCTTTCAATTATAAACAAATAATTCCTTTTAAACTAGACATTTTTTTTATTTATGTAGTGTTATATTTATGTGATGATGATTGCTTTGGAATCAGGACATAGATAGCAAGTGCTGTTTAAGAGGCTTTATAAGTATATAAGTAAACATTACAGCACAGTTGCTCTGTATCCCTTGCAAGTAAGGGAAAGTAATTGGTTATATCCCCGACTACAGTCCAATGCTTCATCCGTGCTCCCTACCGTTCTAACTTGCCCCTTCAGTTAGGCTACTCGCCATGCATGGTCTTCACGTATGATCAAACCTAATGAATTAATGATGAAATCAGCCTAAACTAGAAATTAATACGTTTATTACATGAACGCTTTTCAATGACCATGTCATCATTTAAAATTTAGAAATACGTTGGTCTTATATTTCACGTATAAAGTATAGACGATTGATGACTCCGACCAGATCATTGAAACGTACTATCGGATCCAAAGACATCGGCCATGTCACTAGGGTACTGGCACTGTAGCAACACTAGAGAGATTGCCCACCCGCCCAGCAACACACGCGAGGCGCTGGTCAGAGTAAGAGCTGACCAGGCAGTTTGTACAGCGGCCTGGCGAAGTCGTGACGTCCGGATCCACTCAAGGCGGGCAGAGTTTCGCAACAGGCCAAGAAGCTGGGTCGGCAGTAGGTCTGAGTAAGAATGGCCAGTATGGCTTCAAGAGGAAGAGGGGAAGAGGCTGGCTTACGTTTACGTTCGCTCGTACCCAATGTGGGATGTGCGGCAGAGATGCAACCCTATCCACGTGGGCAATGATTGGTTTATACTTTCCAGTTCTGTACGAAACTCTAAAACATCCGTAATCCTACAGGGGAGCGTGTACAGTTTTGTCCATACATCACAGGTTCGGATAGTACAGCTAAACATCCCTTCTGGGATGGGTGAAATTCCAAGGGGGACACGGCCAAATGTTAAAACTGAAAGCCATTTTATACTACTACAACTCTTAAAATTTGACACAAATTGACAATATAAATGAATTAAATTAGTTCTCACATTAATGCATTCTAAGTTACATACTACACAGTTTATATTACCTTAATGAGCATATATGCCTAGCCTTACCTAACCTTGCAGAACGATTTAATTTCAAGTACTTGTCCAGGTTTGTGTTTATATAGAAAATTAAGTTGAAATCTTGTAAGAAGTGACAATGCCTTGAGAGCAAACTTTAAATATCTGTTTTCACAAAACTACAAATGAATATAGAGTCTACAATTATCATTTTTATTTACTCAAATTAAAGTTTAAAATTGGCCTGACTTTAAGGTTGGGGAGCTTCTCTAACCAATGTCCCCGGTCAACCTATACCTACGTAAGCTACAGTATCTCGTGTGGACACTACTGAATGACACCGCGGCCAAGGTATAGAGTTGCCAGACAAAGTCGGGGGTTGGGAAGGAAACGAGCCCATTCACCGTACTTCCGTTGCTAACATCGCTCAGATGGAACGGGTCCGAGAGGAAGGGACCGGAAGTTAACTTATAATCCCAAGGCAAAACTAAACGCTGCGAACGCCTAAAATTTCAAAATATGTTAATTAAATTTATTTGTAATTGAAATAATTAAACAGTTTTCATGGCGCATTGAATGACTGAAATTTGTGTGAATGTTGGTAAATATCTTTACTCTCTGTACCAGCCATTCCCTCACGGATATGAGCCACAGCTAGTAGACCTACATTGTTACGGGACCTAACAGCTCTGAGGTTACTGCCGGCCCTCCCTATCTTGAAGTTGTTACACTTATTGCCCACTTCGAAAGCCGTTATTAAGCCCCTGATCCTTTGTTGCCATGGCTTCCCCGACATTCACTGTTCCCCAGGGATCTTAACGCAGCGACAGGAAGAGGTTACAGGAGCGCTGTTAAGGGACTTTGTGTCGCCGCCGCACCCTCGGTGGAGGGAAGAACAACTATTGGTAGGGAAACTATTACGACCAACGTACAGTATGCAATACAGCCCTGGCCTTGATAAATTATTATAATTTACTTTTCCTTTAGGTTTTATAGATAAATGGCTCATTGTCATCCGATCCGTGGGGTTTGTAAGGCCAGCTCAAAGTACGGACAGGTTAAACACTTAACTCCCCTTTGATTCCGAAAGACGAGAAACGAATGAGACACTGTTTCCTTAGGTAGGTAGCTTAGTTCCGCTCTTATTAAAATTTTAAAAAAATTTAGGATCAGGGAGGAAGGATATGAGGAGGCGTGATACACGAGCTCCACTCTGAGGAGAAACAAGAAGACAGGAAAGCAAAGTGAATCCTTAAAGTAAAGTCAAGTGGAAGAGGCAACTAATATGTAGAGTATACACTCAAGAGAAGGGAGGGAGGATGTGAGGAGGCGTGAACACGAGCTCCACTCTGAAGAGAAGCAAGAAGGCAGAAAAGCAAACCGAATCCTTAAAGTAAAGTCAAGTGGAAGAGGCAACTAATATGTAGAGTATACACTCAAGAGAAGGGAGGGAGGATGTGAGGAGGCGTGAACACGAGCTCCACTCTGAGGAGAAGCAAGAAGGCAGAAAAGCAAACAGAATCCTTAAAGTAAAGTCAAGTGGAAGAGGCAACTAATATGTAGAGTATACACTCAAGAGAAGGGAGGGAGGATGTGAGGAGGCGTGATACATGAGCTCCACTCTGAGGAGAAGCAAGAAGGCAGGAAAGCAAAGAGAATCCTTAAAGTAAAGTCAAGTGGAAGAGGCAACTAATATGTAGAGTATACACTCAAGAGAAGGGAGGGGGGATGTGAGGAGGCGTGATACACGAGCTCCACTCTGAGGAGAAGCAAGAAGGCAGGAAAGCAAAGAGAATCCTTAAAGTAAAGTCAAGTGGAAGAGGCAACTAATATGTAGAGTATACACTCAAGAGAAGGGAGGGAGGATGTGAGGAGGCGTGATACACGAGCTCCACTCTGAGGAGAAGCAAGAAGGCAGGAAAGCAAAGTGAATCCTTAAAGTAAAGTCAAGTGGAAGAGGCAACTAATATGTAGAGTATACACTCAAGAGAAGGGAGGGAGGATGTGAGGAGGCGTGATACACGAGCTCCACTCTGAGGAGAAGCAAAAAGGCAGGAAAGCAAAGAGAATCCTTAAAGTAAAGTCAAGTGGAAGAGGCAACTAATATGTAGAGTATACACTCAAGAGAAGGGAGGGAGGATGTGAGGAGGCGTGAACACGAGCTCCACTCTGAAGAGAAGCAAGAAGGCAGAAAAGCAAACAGAATCCTTAAAGTAAAGTCAAGTGGAAGAGGCAACTAATATGTAGAGTATACACTCAAGAGAAGGGAGACAGGATGTGAGGAGGCGTGATACACGAGCTCCACTCTGAGGAGAAGCAAGAAGGCAGGAAAGCAACGAGGATCCTCAGAGTAAAGTTTAGAAGAAGATGCATCTAATATGTAGGGTATACATTTAAGTTACTCTACATCGATATGAGGAGGCGGTAGAAGAGTTATGAGTAATGTATGGCAGGAGGACAACGGTCGGCCTAATACAGTTTCACATAGGTTGTGCCTGGATCAAGCGAAGCAAATTATTCAAACATGAATAGACTCTCAAAGGTGCCCCTGTAAGTACTTTGCTAAGGAAAAGCCTAATATGGAATCATCAAATCGAATAGCACGGGACACACACTTGGTCGGCCACATGGAACGGCCAACGTCACGTGTATTATCCAACCTGAAAACATCAACTGCTCTACTGACCTAAAATAATTTCATGCAGTGGCTCCTTTCTGATCTAGCCTATAACTCACGAAATCGTTGCGGTACATCTGGTGGTAGTATCAAGAACTAAAGACATCAGAATAAACGCATCAATGCCGTAAAGTGAAAAGGAGTTTCGTGGGCGAAATACAACCATAATGGGGGTGTGTAAACCAGCATGGGCAGTGCAGGCCTTTGCCCCAAGGAGGTTCTTGGAACCAACTAACATAACATACATCTGGTGGTAGTAGAAAGAACTAAAGTCATCAGAATAAACGCATCAATGCAATAAAGTGAAAAGGAGTTTCGTGGGCGAAATACAACCATAATGGGGGTGTGTAAACCAGCATGGGCAGTGCAGGCCTTTGCCCCAAGGAGGTTCTTGGAACCAACTAACATAACATACATCTGGTGGTAGTATCAAGAACTAAAGTCATCAGAATAAACGCATCAATGCCTTAAAGTGAAAAGGAGTTTCGTGGGCGAAATACAAACATAATGGGGGTGTGTAAACCAGCATGGGCAGTGCAGGCCTTTGCCGCAAGGAGGTTCTTGGAACCAACTAACATAACATACATCTGGTGGTAGTAGAAAGAACTAAAGTCATCAGAATAATCGCATCAATGCCTTAAAGTGAAAAGGAGTTTCGTGGGCGAAATACAAACATAATGGGGGTGTGTAAACCAGCATGGGCAGTGCAGGCCTTTGCCGCAAGGAGGTTCTTGGAACCAACTAACATAACATACATCTGGTGGTAGTAGAAAGAACTAAAGTCATCAGAATAAACGCATCAATGCCTTAAAGTGAAAAGGAGTTTCGTGGGCGAAATACAAACATAATGGGGGTGTGTAAACCAGCATGGGCAGTGCAGGCCTTTGCCGCAAGGAGGTTCTTGGAACCAACTAACATAACATACATCTGGTGGTAGTAGAAAGAACTAAAGTCATCAGAATAAACGCATCAATGCAATAAAGTGAAAAGGAGTTTCGTGGGCGAAATACAACCATAATGGGGGTGTGTAAACCAGCATGGGCAGTGCAGGCCTTTGCCGCAAGGAGGTGCTTGGAACCAACTAACATAACATACATCTGGTGGTAGTATCAAGAACTAAAGTCATCAGAATAAACGCATCAATGCCTTAAAGTGAAAAGGAGTATCGTGGGCGAAATACAACCATAATGGGGGTGTGTAAACCAGCATGGGCAGTGCAGGTCTTTGCCCCAAGGAGGTTCTTGGAACCAACTAACATAACATACATCTGGTGGTAGTAGAAAGAACTAAAGTCATCAGAATAAACGCATCAATGCCTTAAAGTGAAAAGGAGTTTCGTGGGCGAAATACAACCATAATGGGGGTGTGTAAACCAGCATGGGCAGTGCAGGCCTTTGCCCCAAGGAGGTTCTTGGAACCAACTAAAATAACATACATCTGGTGGTAGTAGAAAGAACTAAAGTCATCAGAATAAACGCATCAAAGCCTTAAAGTTAAAAGGAGTTTCGTGGGCGAAATACAAACATAATGGGGGTGTGTAAACCAGCATGGGCAGTGCAGGCCTTTGCCGCAAGGAGGTTCTTGGAACCAACTAACATAACATACATCTGGTGGTAGTATCAAGAACTAAAGTCATCAGAATAAACGCATCAATGCCTTAAAGTGAAAAGGAGTTTCGTGGGCGAAATACAACCATAATGGGGGTGTGTAAACCAGCATGGGCAGTGCAGGCCTTTGCCGCAAGGAGGTTCTTGGAACCAACTAACATAACATACATCTGGTGGTAGTAGAAAGAACTAAAGTCATCAGAATAAACGCATCAATGCCGTAAAGTGAAAAGGAGTTTCGTGGGCGAAATACAACCATAATGTGGGTGTGTAAACCAGCATGGGCAGTGCAGGCCTTTGCCGCAAGGAGGTTCTTGGAACCAACTAACATAACATACATCTGGTGGTAGTAGAAAGAACTAAAGTCATCAGAATAAACGCATCAATGCCTTAAAGTGAAAAGGAGTTTCGTGGGCGAAATACAACCATAATGGGGGTGTGTAAACCAGCATGGGCAGTGCAGGCCTTTGCCGCAAGGAGGTTCTTGGAACCAACTAACATAACATACATCTGGTGGTAGTATCAAGAGCTAAAGTCATCAGAATAAACGCATCAATGCCTTAAAGTGAAAAGGAGTTTCGTGGGCGAAATACAACCATAATGGGGGTGTGTAAACCAGCATGGGCAGTGCAGGCCTTTGCCGCAAGGAGGTTCTTGGAACCAACTAACATAACATACATCTGGTGGTAGTAGAAAGAACTAAAGTCATCAGAATAAACGCATCAATGCCTTAAAGTGAAAAGGAGTTTCGTTTGCGAAATACAACCATAATGGGGGTGTGTAAACCAGCATGGGCAGTGCAGGCCTTTGCCGCAAGGAGGTTCTTGGAACCAACTAACATAACATACATCTGGTGGTAGTAGAAAGAACTAAAGTCATCAGAATAAACGCATCAATGCCTTAAAGTGAAAAGGAGTTTCGTGGGCGAAATACAACCATAATGGGGGTGTGTAAACCAGCATGGGCAGTGCAGGCCTTTGCCGCAAGGAGGTTCTTGGAACCAACTAACATAACATACATCTGGTGGTAGTAGAAAGAACTAAAGTCATCAGAATAAACGCATCAATGCCTTAAAGTGAAAAGGAGTTTCGTGGGCGAAATACAACCATAATGGGGGTGTGTAAACCAGCATGGGCAGTGCAGGCCTTTGCCGCAAGGAGGTTCTTGAAACCAACTAACATAACATACATCTGGTGGTAGTAGAAAGAACTAAAGTCATCAGAATAAACGCATCAATGCAATAAAGTGAAAAGGAGTTTCGTGGGCGAAATACAACCATAATGGGGGTGTGTAAACCAGCATGGGCAGTGCAGGCCTTTGCCACAAGGAGGCTCTTGGAACCAACTAACATAACATACATCTGGTGGTAGTAGAAAGAACTAAAGTCATCAGAATAAACGCATCAATGCCTTAAAGTGAAAAGGAGTTTCGGGGGCGAAATACAACCATAATGTGGGTGTGTAAACCAGCATGGGCAGTGCAGGCCTTTGCCGCAAGGAGGTTCTTGGAACCAACTAACATAACATACATCTGGTGGTAGTAGAAAGAACTAAAGTCATCAGAATAAACGCATCAATGCCGTAAAGTGAAAAGGAGTTTCGTGGGCGAAATACAACCATAATGGGGGTGTGTAAACCAGCATGGGCAGTGCAGGCCTTTGCCCCAAGGAGGTTCTTGGAACCAACTAACATAACATACATCTGGTGGTAGTAGAAAGAACTAAAGTCATCAGAATAAACGCATCAATGCCTTAAAGTGAAAAGGAGTATCGTGGGCGAAATACAACCATAATGGGGGTGTGTAAACCAGCATGGGCAGTGCAGGCCTTTGCCCCAAGGAGGTTCTTGGAACCAACTAACATAACATACATCTGGTGGTAGTAGAAAGAACTAAAGTCATCAGAATAAAGGCATCAATGCCGTAAAGTGAAAAGGAGTTTCGTGGGCGAAATACAACCATAATGGGGGTGTGTAAACCAGCATGGGCAGTGCAGGCCTTTGCCGCAAGGAGGTTCTTGGAACCAACTAACATAACATACATCTGGTGGTAGTAGAAAGAACTAAAGTCATCAGAATAAACGCATCAATGCAATAAAGTGAAAAGGAGTTTCGTGGGCGAAATACAACCATAATGGGGGTGTGTAAACCAGCATGGGCAGTGCAGGCCTTTGCCCCAAGGAGGTTCTTGGAACCAACTAACATAACATACATCTGGTGGTAGTAGAAAGAACTAAAGTCATCAGAATAAACGCATCAATGCAATAAAGTGAAAAGGAGTTTCGTGGGCGAAATACAACCATAATGGGGGTGTGTAAACCAGCATGGGCAGTGCAGGTCTTTGCCCCAAGGAGGTTCTTGGAACCAACTAACATAACATACATCTGGTGGTAGTAGAAAGAACTAAAGTCATCAGAATAAACGCATCAATGCCTTAGAGTGAAAAGGAGTTTCGTGGGCGAAATACAACCATAATGGGGGTGTGTAAACCAGCATGGGCAGTGCAGGCCTTTGCCGCAAGGAGGTTCTTGGAACCAACTAACATAACATACATCTGGTGGTAGTATCAAGAACTAAAGTCATCAGAATAAACGCATCAATGCCTTAAAGTGAAAAGGAGTTTCGTGGGCGAAATACAACCATAATGGGGGTGTGTAAACCAGCATGGGCAGTGCAGGCCTTTGCCGCAAGGAGGTTCTTGGAACCAACTAACATAACATACATCTGGTGGTAGTAGAAAGAACTAAAGTCATCAGAATAAACGCATCAATGCCGTAAAGTGAAAAGGAGTTTCGTGGGCGAAATACAACCATAATGTGGGTGTGTAAACCAGCATGGGCAGTGCAGGCCTTTGCCGCAAGGAGGTTCTTGGAACCAACTAACATAACATACATCTGGTGGTAGTAGAAAGAACTAAAGTCATCAGAATAAACGCATCAATGCCTTAAAGTGAAAAGGAGTTTCGTGGGCGAAATACAACCATAATGGGGGTGTGTAAACCAGCATGGGCAGTGCAGGCCTTTGCCGCAAGGAGGTTCTTGGAACCAACTAACATAACATACATCTGGTGGTAGTATCAAGAGCTAAAGTCATCAGAATAAACGCATCAATGCCTTAAAGTGAAAAGGAGTTTCGTGTGCGAAATACAACCATAATGGGGGTGTGTAAACCAGCATGGGCAGTGCAGGCCTTTGCCGCAAGGAGGTTCTTGGAACCAACTAACATAACATACATCTGGTGGTAGTAGAAAGAACTAAAGTCATCAGAATAAACGCATCAATGCCTTAAAGTGAAAAGGAGTTTCGTTTGCGAAATACAACCATAATGGGGGTGTGTAAACCAGCATGGGCAGTGCAGGCCTTTGCCGCAAGGAGGTTCTTGGAACCAACTAACATAACATACATCTGGTGGTAGTAGAAAGAACTAAAGTCATCAGAATAAACGCATCAATGCCTTAAAGTGAAAAGGAGTTTCGTGGGCGAAATACAACCATAATGGGGGTGTGTAAACCAGCATGGGCAGTGCAGGCCTTTGCCGCAAGGAGGTTCTTGGAACCAACTAACATAACATACATCTGGTGGTAGTAGAAAGAACTAAAGTCATCAGAATAAACGCATCAATGCCTTAAAGTGAAAAGGAGTTTCGTGGGCGAAATACAACCATAATGGGGGTGTGTAAACCAGCATGGGCAGTGCAGGCCTTTGCCGCAAGGAGGTTCTTGAAACCAACTAACATAACATACATCTGGTGGTAGTAGAAAGAACTAAAGTCATCAGAATAAACGCATCAATGCAATAAAGTGAAAAGGAGTTTCGTGGGCGAAATACAACCATAATGGGGGTGTGTAAACCAGCATGGGCAGTGCAGGCCTTTGCCACAAGGAGGCTCTTGGAACCAACTAACATAACATACATCTGGTGGTAGTAGAAAGAACTAAAGTCATCAGAATAAACGCATCAATGCCTTAAAGTGAAAAGGAGTTTCGGGGGCGAAATACAACCATAATGTGGGTGTGTAAACCAGCATGGGCAGTGCAGGCCTTTGCCGCAAGGAGGTTCTTGGAACCAACTAACATAACATACATCTGGTGGTAGTAGAAAGAACTAAAGTCATCAGAATAAACGCATCAATGCCGTAAAGTGAAAAGGAGTTTCGTGGGCGAAATACAACCATAATGGGGGTGTGTAAACCAGCATGGGCAGTGCAGGCCTTTGCCCCAAGGAGGTTCTTGGAACCAACTAACATAACATACATCTGGTGGTAGTAGAAAGAACTAAAGTCATCAGAATAAACGCATCAATGCCTTAAAGTGAAAAGGAGTATCGTGGGCGAAATACAACCATAATGGGGGTGTGTAAACCAGCATGGGCAGTGCAGGCCTTTGCCCCAAGGAGGTTCTTGGAACCAACTAACATAACATACATCTGGTGGTAGTAGAAAGAACTAAAGTCATCAGAATAAAGGCATCAATGCCGTAAAGTGAAAAGGAGTTTCGTGGGCGAAATACAACCATAATGGGGGTGTGTAAACCAGCATGGGCAGTGCAGGCCTTTGCCGCAAGGAGGTTCTTGGAACCAACTAACATAACATACATCTGGTGGTAGTAGAAAGAACTAAAGTCATCAGAATAAACGCATCAATGCAATAAAGTGAAAAGGAGTTTCGTGGGCGAAATACAACCATAATGGGGGTGTGTAAACCAGCATGGGCAGTGCAGGCCTTTGCCCCAAGGAGGTTCTTGGAACCAACTAACATAACATACATCTGGTGGTAGTAGAAAGAACTAAAGTCATCAGAATAAACGCATCAATGCAATAAAGTGAAAAGGAGTTTCGTGGGCGAAATACAACCATAATGGGGGTGTGTAAACCAGCATGGGCAGTGCAGGTCTTTGCCCCAAGGAGGTTCTTGGAACCAACTAACATAACATACATCTGGTGGTAGTAGAAAGAACTAAAGTCATCAGAATAAACGCATCAATGCCTTAGAGTGAAAAGGAGTTTCGTGGGCGAAATACAACCATAATGGGGGTGTGTAAACCAGCATGGGCAGTGCAGGCCTTTGCCCCAAGGAGGCTCTTGGAACCAACTAACATAACATACATCTGGTGGTAGTAGAAAGAACTAAAGTCATCAGAATAAACGCATCAATGCCTTAGAGTGAAAAGTAGTTTCGTGGGCGAAATACAACCATAATGGGGGTGTGTAAACCAGCATGGGCAGTGCAGGCCTTTGCCCCAAGGAGGTTCTTGGAACCAACTAACATAACATACATCTGGTGGTAGTAGAAAGAACTAAAGTCATCAGAATAAACGCATCAATGCCTTAGAGTGAAAAGGAGTTTCGTGGGCGAAATACAACCATAATGGGGGTGTGTAAACCAGCATGGGCAGTGCAGGCCTTTGCCGCAAGGAGGTTCTTGGAACCAACTAACATAACATACATCTGGTGGTAGTAGAAAGAACTAAAGTCATCAGAATAAACGCATCAATGCCTTAGAGTGAAAAGGAGTTTCGTGGGCGAAATACAACCATAATGGGGGTGTGTAAACCAGCATGGGCAGTGCAGGCCTTTGCCGCAAGGAGGTTCTTGGAACCAACTAACATAACATACATCTGGTGGTAGTAGAAAGAACTAAAGTCATCAGAATAAACGCATCAATGCCTTAGAGTGAAAAGGAGTTTCGTGGGCGAAATACAACCATAATGGGGGTGTGTAAACCAGCATGGGCAGTGCAGGTCTTTGCCACAAGGAGGCTCTTGGAACCAACTAACATAACATACATCTGGTGGTAGTAGAAAGAACTAAAGTCATCAGAATATACGCATCAATGCCTTAGAGTGAAAAGGAGTATCGTGGGCGAAATACAACCATAATGGGGGTGTGTAAACCAGCATGGGCAGTGCAGGCCTTTGCCCCAAGGAGGTTCTTGGAACCAACTAACATAACATACATCTGGTGGTAGTAGAAAGAACTAAAGTCATCAGAATAAACGCATCAATGCCTTAAAGTGAAAAGGAGTATCGTGGGCGAAATACAACCATAATGGGGGTGTGTAAACCAGCATGGGCAGTGCAGGTCTTTGCCCCAAGGAGGTTCTTGGAACCAACTAACATAACATACATGTGGTGGTAGTAGAAAGAACTAAAGTCATCAGAATAAAGGCATCAATGCCGTAAAGTGAAAAGGAGTTTCGTGGGCGAAATACAACCATAATGGGGGTGTGTAAACCAGCATGGGCAGTGCAGGCCTTTGCCGCAAGGAGGTTCTTGGAACCAACTAACATAACATACATCTGGTGGTAGTAGAAAGAACTAAAGTCATCAGAATAAACGCATCAATGCAATAAAGTGAAAAGGAGTTTCGTGGGCGAAATACAACCATAATGGGGGTGTGTAAACCAGCATGGGCAGTGCAGGCCTTTGCCCCAAGGAGGTTCTTGGAACCAACTAACATAACATACATCTGGTGGTAGTAGAAAGAACTAAAGTCATCAGAATAAACGCATCAATGCCTTAGAGTGAAAAGGAGTTTCGTGGGCGAAATACAACCATAATGGGGGTGTGTAAACCAGCATGGGCAGTGCAGGCCTTTGCCGCAAGGAGGTTCTTGGAACCAACTAACATAACATACATCTGGTGGTAGTAGAAAGAACTAAAGTCATCAGAATAAACGCATCAATGCCTTAAAGTGAAAAGGAGTATCGTGGGCGAAATACAACCATAATGGGGGTGTGTAAACCAGCATGGGCAGTGCAGGTCTTTGCCCCAAGGAGGTTCTTGGAACCAACTAACATAACATACATCTGGTGGTAGTAGAAAGAACTAAAGTCATCAGAATAAACGCATCAATGCCTTAGAGTGAAAAGGAGTTTCGTGGGCGAAATACAACCATAATGGGGGTGTGTAAACCAGCATGGGCAGTGCAGGCCTTTGCCCCAAGGAGGCTCTTGGAACCAACTAACATAACATACATCTGGTGGTAGTAGAAAGAACTAAAGTCATCAGAATAAACGCATCAATGCCTTAGAGTGAAAAGTAGTTTCGTGGGCGAAATACAACCATAATGGGGGTGTGTAAACCAGCATGGGCAGTGCAGGCCTTTGCCGCAAGGAGGTTCTTGGAACCAACTAACATAACATACATCTGGTGGTAGTAGAAAGAACTAAAGTCATCAGAATAAACGCATCAATGCCTTAAAGTGAAAAGGAGTATCGTGGGCGAAATACAACCATAATGGGGGTGTGTAAACCAGCATGGGCAGTGCAGGTCTTTGCCCCAAGGAGGTTCTTGGAACCAACTAACATAACATACATCTGGTGGTAGTAGAAAGAACTAAAGTCATCAGAATAAACGCATCAATGCCTTAGAGTGAAAAGGAGTTTCGTGGGCGAAATACAACCATAATGGGGGTGTGTAAACCAGCATGGGCAGTGCAGGCCTTTGCCCCAAGGAGGCTCTTGGAACCAACTAACATAACATACATCTGGTGGTAGTAGAAAGAACTAAAGTCATCAGAATAAACGCATCAATGCCTTAGAGTGAAAAGTAGTTTCGTGGGCGAAATACAACCATAATGGGGGTGTGTAAACCAGCATGGGCAGTGCAGGCCTTTGCCCCAAGGAGGTTCTTGGAACCAACTAACATAACATATATCTGGTGGTAGTAGAAAGAACTAAAGTCATCAGAATAAACGCATCAATGCCTTAGAGTGAAAAGGAGTTTCGTGGGCGAAATACAACCATAATGGGGGTGTGTAAACCAGCATGGGCAGTGCAGGCCTTTGCCGCAAGGAGGTTCTTGGAACCAACTAACATAACATACATCTGGTGGTAGTAGAAAGAACTAAAGTCATCAGAATAAACGCATCAATGCCTTAGAGTGAAAAGGAGTTTCGTGGGCGAAATACAACCATAATGGGGGTGTGTAAACCAGCATGGGCAGTGCAGGCCTTTGCCGCAAGGAGGTTCTTGGAACCAACTAACATAACATACATCTGGTGGTAGTAGAAAGAACTAAAGTCATCAGAATAAACGCATCAATGCCTTAGAGTGAAAAGGAGTTTCGTGGGCGAAATACAACCATAATGGGGGTGTGTAAACCAGCATGGGCAGTGCAGGCCTTTGCCACAAGGAGGCTCTTGGAACCAACTAACATAACATACATCTGGTGGTAGTAGAAAGAACTAAAGTCATCAGAATAAACGCATCAATGCCTTAGAGTGAAAAGGAGTATCGTGGGCGAAATACAACCATAATGGGGGTGTGTAAACCAGCATGGGCAGTGCAGGCCTTTGCCGCAAGGAGGTTCTTGGAACCAGCTAACATAACATACATCTGGTGGTAGTAGAAAGAACTAAAGTCATCAGAATAAACGCATCAATGCAATAAAGTGAAAAGGAGTTTCGTGGGCGAAATACAACCATAATGGGGGTGTGTAAACCAGCATGGGCAGTGCAGGCCTTTGCCCCAAGGAGGTTCTTGGAACCAACTAACATAACATACATCTGGTGGTAGTAGAAAGAACTAAAGTCATCAGAATAAACGCATCAATGCAATAAAGTGAAAAGGGGTTTCGTGGGCGAAATACAACCATAATGGGGGTGTGTAAACCAGCATGGGCAGTGCAGGCCTTTGCCGCAAGGAGGTTCTTGGAACCAACTAACATAACATACATCTGGTGGTAGTATCAAGAACTAAAGTCATCAGAATAAACGCATCAATGCCTTAAAGTGAAAAGGAGTTTCGTGGGCGAAATACAACCATAATGGGGGTGTGTAAACCAGCATGGGCAGTGCAGGTCTTTGCCCC
The DNA here is from genome assembly GCA_036971475.1 of Prosapia bicincta. Lineage (NCBI taxonomy): Eukaryota > Metazoa > Arthropoda > Insecta > Hemiptera > Cercopidae > Prosapia > Prosapia bicincta. The sequence goes on from JBAIZL010000005.1 coordinate 1,579,182, forward strand.
AAGGAGGTTCTTGGAACCAACTAACATAACATACATCTGGTGGTAGTAGAAAGAACTAAAGTCATCAGAATAAACGCATCAATGCCTTAGAGTGAAAAGGAGTTTCGTGGGCGAAATACAACCATAATGGGGGTGTGTAAACCAGCATGGGCAGTGCAGGCCTTTGCCCCAAGGAGGCTCTTGGAACCAACTAACATAACATACATCTGGTGGTAGTAGAAAGAACTAAAGTCATCAGAATAAACGCATCAATGCCTTAGAGTGAAAAGGAGTTTCGTGGGCGAAATACAACCATAATGGGGGTGTGTAAACCAGCATGGGCAGTGCAGGCCTTTGCCCCAAGGAGGCTCTTGGAACCAACTAACATAACATACATCTGGTGGTAGTAGAAAGAACTAAAGTCATCAGAATAAACGCATCAATGCCTTAGAGTGAAAAGGAGTTTCGTGGGCGAAATACAACCATAATGGGGGTGTGTAAACCAGCATGGGCAGTGCAGGCCTTTGCCGCAAGGAGGTTCTTGGAACCAACTAACATAACATACATCTGGTGGTAGTAGAAAGAACTAAAGTCATCAGAATAAACGCATCAATGCCTTAGAGTGAAAAGGAGTTTCGTGGGCGAAATACAACCATAATGGGGGTGTGTAAACCAGCATGGGCAGTGCAGGCCTTTGCCACAAGGAGGCTCTTGGAACCAACTAACATAACATACATCTGGTGGTAGTAGAAAGAACTAAAGTCATCAGAATAAACGCATCAATGCTGTAAAGTGAAAAGGAGTTTCGTGGGCGAAATACAACCATAATGGGGGTGTGTAAACCAGCATGGGCAGTGCAGGCCTTTGCCGCAAGGAGGTTCTTGGAACCAACTAACATAACATACATCTGGTGGTAGTAGAAAGAACTAAAGTCATCAGAATAAACGCATCAATGCCTTAGAGTGAAAAGGAGTATCGTGGGCGAAATACAACCATAATGGGGGTGTGTAAACCAGCATGGGCAGTGCAGGTCTTTGCCGCAAGGAGGTTCTTGGAACCAGCTAACATAACATACATCTGGTGGTAGTAGAAAGAACTAAAGTCATCAGAATAAACGCATCAATGCCTTAAAGTGAAAAGGAGTTTCGTGGGCGAAATACAACCATAATGGGGGTGTGTAAACCAGCATGGGCAGTGCAGGCCTTTGCCGCAAGGAGGTTCTTGGAACCAACTAACATAACATACATCTGGTGGTAGTAGAAAGAACTAAAGTCATCAGAATAAACGCATCAATGCCTTAAAGTGAAAAGGAGTATCGTGGGCGAAATACAACCATAATGGGGGTGTGTAAACCAGCATGGGCAGTGCAGGCCTTTGCCCCAAGGAGGCTCTTGGAACCAACTAACATAACATACATCTGGTGGTAGTAGAAAGAACTAAAATCATCAGAATAAACGCATCAATGCCTTAAAGTGAAAAGGAGTTTCGTGGGCGAAATACAACCATAATGGGGGTGTGTAAACCAGCATGGGCAGTGCAGGCCTTTGCCGCAAGGAGGTTCTTGGAACCAACTAGCATAACATACATCTGGTGGTAGTAGAAAGAACTAAAGTCATCAGAATAAACGCATCAATGCCTTAAAGTGAAAAGGAGTTTCGGGGGCGAAATACAACCATAATGTGGGTGTGTAAACCAGCATGGGCAGTGCAGGCCTTTGCCGCAAGGAGGTTCTTGGAACCAACTAACATAACATACATCTGGTGGTAGTAGAAAGAACTAAAGTCATCAGAATAAACGCATCAATGCCTTAGAGTGAAAAGGAGTTTCGTGGGCGAAATACAACCATAATGGGGGTGTGTAAACCAGCATGGGCAGTGCAGGCCTTTGCCCCAAGGAGGTTCTTGGAACCAACTAACATAACATATATCTATTTCTCACAAAAATGTGGCGCTCGATGGAACACCGACACAAGTAGAAACCAACCTTTATAGCCACGCCTAGACATTTGCAATTTAGAAAAACATTTAATTTTGTGTAATGAGAAATTACCCAAAAATTTGTCATTAGACGCATCTAAGATGATTTCACTTCAAAAATTATTTTAAAAATACATAACTTATTCTTATTGTTATATTGCAGTATTTGTATTGGGATTTATCAAAATTTAAATAAATAATATACTAATAAACTGTTCAAAACTATTTAATAATAACTTTTTCCCTTAACAATTTTCAATAAATATTGTAACATAACCTACGTGTTAAAACAGTTGTTTTACAACATAACGTTCAACATAAAATCAGCTGATATATTAAATCATATGTTATCACTGAATTCACGTGGAGGTGACTCTTAGCGCAACCTGACGGAAGAAATCGTATGTTTTTATCCATTCAATAAATTTGTGTAGGCGTCGTTATAAACGTTTTCATTTCAGTGGTTTTAATGATATTTGTGCCCGTCTAGAAACAAGGCCGCACGAGAAGAGAAACTTTCGAGGAGCATGGCTAACAAAAAGAGTCTATAGTAAACGTCTGCTTTAGGGAACAGGTTACTTCGCACAGATAGTTCAGTATTTACTTGATAGGCTTCGCTGCAATCAGTAATTAAATAATAAAACCTTTTCGGTCCGGAAGGGATTACATATCCTATTGCCTCACGTTATGTTGAGACACGTTTAAGTGTCCCTTAAATTATCCCATTTTTAAAAATTACAAAAAAAAAGTTAAAAACGTTAAAATAAAGTATTACCTTCAAATATTTATTACTTTTTATGTTTTACAACGAAAACAGCCTCAATACTGCTTCCTGAGGTAGGTATGTGGGTTTGGCGGGTGGGGGGGGGGTGTCGGCCATGATTCTGTCAATGCCTCTGTTGGGGCTTTATAAAGGTTTAGGGATGGAAGCACTGCAAAGATACTAAGAAGTGGCCGTCTCTTGTACAAGCCTGCCCACCTAACGTACACGGCATTAATCTAGCGAACTCTGACGTCGATCCACCTGCCCTTGAAACAATCGAAACGGAACCGGCGCGTTTAAACAAAGACCAACAGGTGGACAGCCGGCTCAAGAAGGGTCACAGCTCCGGATCACTGGAGCCCGACTGAGCACCCTTCAACAACACTTAGTAAAAACACTTTGGCCGTTCTTGACGAAATACTTCGTAATAATGGGATTACATTTAACAATATATAGAACTTGGATAATTTTAAACTTGGGGAGCTGTCTGGGCCCAACGTAATCTGTATTATGCGCATCTTAAACTTCTAAATTTTAAAATTCTAGTTTAATGATTTAGTCGCACTTTGTGCCGCCCTCCTCCTGAGAGTAGCATGGATGGTAGAAAGAATAGATGAAGGAAAACCAAACAGATAAGGGACGTACACAAAAGCTTGGACCTGGGTAGTTACACTTTGTGCCGCCCTCCTCCTGAGAGTAGCATGGCTGGTAGAAAGAATAGATGAAGGAAAACCAAACAGATAAGGGACGTACACAAAAGCTTGGACCTGGGTAGTCACACTTTGTGCCGCCCTCCTCCTGAGAGTAGCATGGCTGGTAGAAAGAATAGATGAAGGAAAACCAAACAGATAAGGGACGTACACAAAAGCTTGGACCTGGGTAGTCACACTTTGTGCCGCCCTCCTCCTGAGAGTAGCATGGATGGTAGAAAGAATAGATGAAGGAAAACCAAACAGATAAGGGACGTACACAAAAGCTTGGACCTGGGTAGTCGCACTTTGTGCCGCCCTCCTCCTTAGAGTAGCATGGATGGTAGAAAGAATAGATGAAGGAAAACCAAACAGATAAGGGACGTACACAAAAGCTTGGACCTGGGTAGTCACACTTTGTGCCGCCCTCCTCCTGAGAGTAGCATGGATGGTAGGAAGAATAGAGTAAGGAAACCCAAACTGATAAGGGACGTACACAAAAGCTTGGACCTGGGTAGTCGCACTTTGTGCCGCCCTCCTCCTTAGAGTAGCATGGATGGTAGAAAGAATAGATGAAGGAAAACCAAACAGGTAAGGGACGTACACAAAAGCTTGGACCTGGGTAGTCACACTTTGTGCCGCCCTCCTCCTGAGAGTAGCATGGATGGTAGAAAGAATAGATGAAGGAAAACCAAACAGATAAGGGACGTACACAAAAGCTTGGACCTGGGTAGTCGCACTTTGTGCCGCCCTCCTCCTTAGAGTAGCATGGATGGTAGAAAGAATAGATGAAGGAAAACCAAACAGATAAGGGACGTACACAAAACCTTGGACCTGGGTAATCGCACTTTGTGCCGCCCTCCTCCTTAGAGTAGCATGGATGGTAGAAAGAATAGATGAAGGAAAACCAAACAGATAAGGGACGTACACAAAAGCTTGGACCTGGGTAGTCACACTTTGTGCCGCCCTCCTCCTGAGAGTAGCATGGATGGTAGAAAGAATAGATGAAGGAAAACCAAACAGATAAGGGACGTACACAAAAGCTTGGACCTGGGTAGTCACACTTTGTGCCGCCCTCCTCCTGAGAGTAGCATGGATGGTAGAAAGAATAGATGAAGGAAAACCAAACAGATAAGGGACGTACACAAAAGCTTGGACCTGGGTAGTTACACTTTGTGCCGCCCTCCTCCTGAGAGTAGCATGGATGGTAGAAAGAATAGATGAAGGAAAACCAAACAGATAAGGGACGTACACAAAAGCTTGGACCTGGGTAGTCACACTTTGTGCCGCCCTCCTCCTGAGAGTAGCATGGATGGTAGAAAGAATAGATGAAGGAAAACCAAACAGATAAGGGACGTACACAAAAGCTTGGACCTGGGTAGTTACACTTTGTGCCGCCCTCCTCCTGAGAGTAGCATGGATGGTAGAAAGAATAGATGAAGGAAAACCAAACAGATAAGGGACGTACACAAAAGCTTGGACCTGGGTAGTTACACTTTGTGCCGCCCTCCTCCTGAGAGTAGCATGGCTGGTAGAAAGAATAGATGAAGGAAAACCAAACAGATAAGGGACGTACACAAAAGCTTGGACCTGGGTAGTCACACTTTGTGCCGCCCTCCTCCTGAGAGTAGCATGGCTGGTAGAAAGAATAGATGAAGGAAAACCAAACAGATAAGGGACGTACACAAAAGCTTGGACCTGGGTAGTCACACTTTGTGCCGCCCTCCTCCTGAGAGTAGCATGGATGGTAGAAAGAATAGATGAAGGAAAACCAAACAGATAAGGGACGTACACAAAAGCTTGGACCTGGGTAGTCGCACTTTGTGCCGCCCTCCTCCTTAGAGTAGCATGGATGGTAGAAAGAATAGATGAAGGAAAACCAAACAGATAAGGGACGTACACAAAAGCTTGGACCTGGGTAGTCACACTTTGTGCCGCCCTCCTCCTGAGAGTAGCATGGATGGTAGAAAGAATAGATGAAGGAAAACCAAACAGATAAGGGACGTACACAAAAGCTTGGACCTGGGTAGTCGCACTTTGTGCCGCCCTCCTCCTTAGAGTAGCATGGATGGTAGAAAGAATAGATGAAGGAAAACCAAACAGATAAGGGACGTACACAAAAGCTTGGACCTGGGTAGTCACACTTTGTGCCGCCCTCCTATTGAGAGTAGCATGGATGGTAGAAAGAATAGATGAAGGAAAACCAAACAGATAAGGGACGTACACAAAAGCTTGGACCTGGGTAGTCGCACTTTGTGCCGCCCTCCTCCTTAGAGTAGCATGGATGGTAGAAAGAATAGATGAAGGAAAACCAAACAGATAAGGGACGTATACAAAAGCTTGGACCTGGGTAGTCACACTTTGTGCCGCCCTCCTCCTGAGAGTAGCATGGATGGTAGAAAGAATAGATGAAGGAAAACCAAACAGATAAGGGACGTACACAAAAGCTTGGACCTGGGTAGTCACACTTTGTGCCGCCCTCCTCCTGAGAGTAGCATGGATGGTAGAAAGAATAGATAAAGGAAAACGAAACAGATAAGGGACGTACACAAAAGCTTGGACCTGGGTAGTTACACTTTGTTCCGCCCTCCTCCTGAGAGTAGCATGGATGGTAGAAAGAATAGATGAAGGATAACCAAACAGATAAGGGACGTACACAAAAGCTTGGACCTGGGTAGTTACACTTTGTGCCGCCCTCCTCCTGAGAGTAGCATGGATGGTAGAAAGAATAGATGAAGGAAAACCAAACAGATAAGGGACGTACACAAAAGCTTGGACCTGGGTAGTTACACTTTGTGCCGCCCTCCTCCTGAGAGTAGCATGGATGGTAGAAAGAATAGATGAAGGAAAACCAAACAGATAAGGGACGTACACAAAAGCTTGGACCTGGGTAGTTACACTTTGTTCCGCCCTCCTCCTGAGAGTAGCATGGATGGTAGAAAGAATAGATGAAGGATAACCAAACAGATAAGGGACGTACACAAAAGCTTGGACCTGGGTAGTTACACTTTGTGCCGCCCTCCTCCTGAGAGTAGCATGGATGGTAGAAAGAATAGATGAAGGAAAACCAAACAGATAAGGGACGTACACAAAAGCTTGGACCTGGGTAGTCGCACTTTGTGCCGCCCTCCTCCTGAGAGTAGCATGGCTGGTAGAAAGAATAGATGAAGGAAAACCAAACAGATAAGGGACGTACACAAAAGCTTGGACCTGGGTAGTCGCACTTTGTGCCGCCCTCCTCCTGAGAGTAGCATGGCTGGTAGAAAGAATAGATGAAGGAAAACCAAACAGATAAGGGACGTACACAAAAGCTTGGACCTGGGTAGTTACACTTTGTGCCGCCCTCCTCCTGAGAGTAGCATGGCTGGTAGAAAGAATAGATGAAGGAAAACCAAACAGATAAGGGACGTACACAAAAGCTTGGACCTGGGTAGTTACACTTTGTGCCGCCCTCCTCCTGAGAGTAGCATGGCTGGTAGAAAGAATAGATGAAGGAAAACCAAACAGATAAGGGACGTACACAAAAGCTTGGGCCTGGGTAGTCGCACTTTGTGCCGCCCTCCTCCTGAGAGTAGCATGGCTGGTAGAAAGAATAGATGAAGGAAAACCAAACAGATAAGGGACGTACACAAAAGCTTGGACCTGGGTAGTTACACTTTGTGCCGCCCTCCTCCTGAGAGTAGCATGGCTGGTAGAAAGAATAGATGAAGGAAAACCAAACAGATAAGGGACGTACCCAAAAGCTTGGACCTGGGTAGTTACACTTTGTGCCGCCCTCCTCCTGAGAGTAGCATGGCTGGTAGAAAGAATAGATGAAGGAAAACCAAACAGATAAGGGACGTACACAAAAGCTTGGACCTGGGTAGTCGCACTTTGTGCCGCCCTCCTCCTGAGAGTAGCATGGCTGGTAGAAAGAATAGATGAAGGAAAACCAAACAGATAAGGGACGTACACAAAAGCTTGGACCTGGGTAGTCGCACTTTGTGCCGCCCTCCTCCTGAGAGTAGCATGGCTGGTAGAAAGAATAGATGAAGGAAAACCAAACAGATAAGGGACGTACACAAAAGCTTGGACCTGGGTAGTCGCACTTTGTGCCGCCCTCCTCCTGAGAGTAGCATGGATGGTAGAAAGAATAGATGAAGGAAAACCAAACAGATAAGGGACGTACACAAAAGCTTGGACCTGGGTAGTCGCACTTTGTGCCGCCCTCCTCCTGAGAGTAGCATGGCTGGTAGAAAGAATAGATGAAGGAAAACCAAACAGATAAGGGACGTACACAAAAGCTTGGACCTGGCTAGTTACACTTTGTGCCGCCCTCCTCCTGAGAGTAGCATGGCTGGTAGAAAGAATAGATGAAGGAAAACCAAACAGATAAGGGACGTACACAAAAGCTTGGACCTGGGTAATTACACTTTGTGCCGCCCTCCTCCTGAGAGTAGCATGGCTGGTAGAAAGAATAGATGAAGGAAAACCAAACAGATAAGGGACGTACACAAAAGCTTGGACCTGGGTAGTTACACTTTGTGCCGCCCTCCTCCTGAGAGTAGCATGGATGGTAGAAAGAATAGATGAAGGAAAACCAAACAGATAAGGGACGTACACAAAAGCTTGGACCTGGGTAGTTACACTTTGTGCCGCCCTCCTCCTGAGAGTAGCATGGATGGTAGAAAGAATAGATGAAGGAAAACCAAACAGATAAGGGACGTACACAAAAGCTTGGACCTGGGTAGTTACACTTTGTGCCGCCCTCCTCCTGAGAGTAGCATGGATGGTAGAAAGAATAGATGAAGGAAAACCAAACAGATAAGGGACGTACACAAAAGCTTGGACCTGGGTATTTACACTTTGTGCCGCCCTCCTCCTGAGAGTAGCATGGATGGTAGAAAGAATAGATGAAGGAAAACCAAACAGATAAGGGACGTACACAAAAGCTTGGACCTGGGTAGTTACACTTTGTGCCGCCCTCCTCCTGAGAGTAGCATGGATGGTAGAAAGAATAGATGAAGGAAAACCAAACAGATAAGGGACGTACACAAAAGCTTGGACCTGGGTAGTTACACTTTGTGCCGCCCTCCTCCTGAGAGTAGCATGGATGGTAGAAAGAATAGATGAAGGAAAACCAAACAGATAAGGGACGTACACAAAAGCTTGGACCTGGGTAGTTACACTTGAGAAGTTGTCTAGCTTGCTAATGCTAAGGCAGAATATACAAATTCTATATATATCACAATTATAACTAACCCTTGTGTGCCCTCTTGGTAGTGCTACTATTTGCAAGTTTATTGTTTGTTTCAGTTGAATATATTGAGATTTAGGTTTTATCGACCTCGTTAGTATTTTTTGTGTCAGTGGACCAAGGACCCAATCTTTCTTATATCTATGTAAGTTATAAAAGAAATATTCTGAACAAGAAATAAAGATTTATAGATGTTTCATACCAGAAATCACAGTTAAATTTTAAAAAATACAAACTTGACTTCATTTTACAAAACAAGAAACCTATCAATGTGTCTTACAGACTACAGTATACTATATAGACCCTACATTTAGTTACAAATAGGCTTGGTTAGGTTAGATTAGCATAAAACAAAATTTAAGTTTCTAATATAATTTAATCATTTACATATTACATCAAGATGCTCTGGCTCTAACAAGATTGAGGAATATTAAACCTACTCCGCTTCAGCAATCGGCTAGTTTACGTGGGAAACCTATTACTGTATTTTAAAATTGAACCTAACATAACCGGAAAATTTGTAATTATTTGTAGAGTATTACATCTATATATAGTAACGTAGTATAACATAGTACCCCAATAACGCAATAAAAACTCCTTCTGAGAGTAAGATAGCCGGGGGGGACATTCTTGGATGGACGAACTGGAAAGCGATAGTTTACACCTTAAGGCGAATTTTTTCAAAACTATTTTATGTCACTTTAACGCCTGACATGAGTTACAAATTGAGAATGTTTGTGAAGTAATTAGTTCCTAATTAAAATTAATTGCAAATTGAAAGAGAGCCCAATAAACAAGGAAAATTCCTTGTGTTCAAGATTTTGGAAGTTGGTTGAAGATAGCCTATAACTCCCATCTGTTATTGTATCTTGTATTTAAGTCGAAGCAAGTCCATTTAGACGCTCTTTGCAAGTTTTATTTCCCCGATCTCCAGATGAGGGGACTACATACATTGACGTCACGCGTATTTATTAACGACTCCTAAGTTACTCGTTTTACTGGAGAACTATCTTCAAGTTGTACCATGTTAGTTCCTTATTAAAGTGTTACGTCCGTTATAAAACTGGCCAATTTAAGGTAATATTTCCCCAATCTCCAGACGAGGGGGCTACATACATTGACGTCACTCGTATTTATTAACGACTTCCCAGTTACTCGTTTTACTGGAGAACTATCTTCAAGTTGTACCATGTTAGTTCCTTATTAAAGTGTTACGTCCGTTATAAAACTGGCCAATTTAAGGTAATATTTCCCCAATCTCCAGACGAGGGGACTACATACATTGACGTCACTCGTATTTATTAACGACTTCCCAGTTACTCGTTTTACTGGAGAACTATCTTCAAGTTGTACCATGTTAGTTCCTTATTAAAGTGTTACGTCCGTTATAAAACTGGCCAATTTAAGGTAATATTTCCCCAATCTCCAGACGAGGGGGCTACATACATTGACGTCACGCGTATTTATTAACGACTCCCCAGTTACTCGTTTTACTGGAGAACTATCTTCAAGTTGTACCATGTTATTTCTTTAGTAAAATATTACGTCCGTTATAAAACTGACCAATTTAAGGTACTATTTCAGTTGAAGAAAGATTAAAAAGACACTCTATAATCGTTCCAGAGGAAGCTCCCTCCCCCATTCTATTTTACAAAAATAACGAGTATAAAGTGTTTATTGGGTGTTAGTAGAGTGAGGTTATGTTTCCGCTACTTCCAGTTCACGATGGCTGTAACTACTTGTTTGGAATGTATGTTTCAGTAGATCCATCAGGGTTGCTATTTTCTGTTTGGAATATTCGTTTTTCATTTTCTTCTCTGAGTGCACACTCTCCTTATATATAATTTTCAATCGTTAATAAAATATTTTTTATTCATCCACTCAAGTTCGAATACTGTATGTTTTTTTTAACTTGTAGTGGATGACACTTGATGTTAATACAGATTTTTCAAATATTAATTCATTAATTAATTTCAGTTTCAGATGGGAGAAAAACTTTTCACAAAAGGGGCAAGGTATGCACTATAGTTATTTCGTCCCATTTGACTTAAAGTAAGACATAACACATGATTTCATAAAGCAGCTGATTTTATGTTATAGGTTATGTGGTAGAACAACTGTTTTAACGCATATGTTGTTTTTTTTATTTATATGAATTGTAATTATTTAATAAAAATGCTGCTAAAATAAAGTTTTTTTTGTTGAAATAAGTACGAATTGACTTCAAACAACTTGTGTTTATATTACTTGCCTTTATGAATATTAGAACTCAATAAATTAATAAAAATATGAGATCGGGAGGGTGTCGTGCTATCTATACACAAGTAGCGCCGACGTAAGGGGGGGCTCAGATGGAAGGGATGGGCTTTTAGACAAAACTCACAAGGAAGGTATCTTTTAACATGGCTTTTCAAATTTTAAGATATCCCTCGTCATGAAAAAACCTTGTCTTGAACACTTGTGACCAGTTTTTCAAAATTCTACAGTTAGGTAATCAACATTAACAAAACCACAATAAATAAAGGACAGTGTAACCTCCCAATGTGGGATGTTCGACAGGTGCGAGTCAATGCAAGTTAAGACTACAACTGTCCTGGGCGGATGTCGACTAAGGAAAACTAAGCAAGAGGAAGAGTGAGGCTGGCTACCTAGACTCGACCGCATCACTTCGTTGCAAGAGTATGGAATATGCGATAAAAACAGCCTGATAAGAGAAAGGTCACATTTTGGCTGAGTACAGGAAGTGGCGTCTATAACAGCAAGCAAGGAATACAGCCAGGACGGTCACTATACACACTTGGGTCTTGGAAGAAGTTGAGTGAAGTATTTCATCTAAAGTGTATAAAGCTAGTGTTTTTGCAATACGATGATGCGTTTGGTTTTTTACAGTTTATTATTGTTTGTGTTTAATAAAAAATCAATTTTATAACATCATTTTCTCACTGATGTCAATTTTATCGTTTTTAGGTCAAAGTTAGAAATAAAAGGTGTGTAGTAGGCCCTAAATCTTCAATTCAATATGTTCTGTGTTGTGCGTGGAAAAGTGACTTTAAGTGTTTGTTTTATTCGTTTGAGTAATTTTGGGGCTTACTATAGCAAAAAAATAATATGTGCGCGATTTATAACCCTCCAAATTTTGTGCACCGGTTGAAACGCATAGTGGTTTCTTAAAGTTGATTGTTTTTTTCAAAATTTGTAATTTTTTGGGAGTTAACAGCAGGAGTTAATACATTTCGAGGGATTTTGAGAATTACTACGTCATTAAAATTAAGCCAAAACGTCGACTTAGTAACGTTTTACTTGTGCCATGGGGGGGGGATTGCTACTACCCAAAATTTGTAATTTTTGGGGCGTGAGAGAAAGTTTTTAAAACTTTTTTCTTATTCTTGATGACTTTCTTCATCGTCCGGTATAATGTTTTTACTAAAATCCATTACGTGGAAACGGGGAATAAATACCGATTAGAGAATGGACAGCAGACCTGTCCGTCGGTATAATTTCCCTCTAATCACTATGGTAGTCAAAAACCTTGTTACACTTGAAGTTTCAAATAAAAGCTTGTAAAAGTTTCCCAAAATTCCAACCGGGCGATCACTGCTGGGAATAGCAAGAGGGCACGGGTTCGACCAATAAACAGGTGAGAATTTCATCTTTTTTATTGGAATAAACATGCGTTTATATTTACTTTGTTTCTAATTAATTCGAACATTTAAAACGAGCTAAACCGCCATAACAAGTGTCTTGTGAGTTCAGTCTCAGTAAATTAATTAAGCTGAGTTGATTATAAACATTCCAAAAACATTAAGAAAATTTCATCATAAATTAGTTGAACCCTTTAGATTTATTAAAGGAGTTATTGAGTCCTAATTACTCAACATCCAATTTTAATTAACTTAAAACTAACTTCAACGAGTATTTAATTAACATAAAACTAATTTCAATGAGTATTTAATTAACATAAAACTAATTTCAACGAGTATTTAATTAACATAAAACTAATTTCAACGAGTATTTAATTAACATAAAACTAATTTCAACGAGTATTTAATTAACATAAAACTAATTTCAACGAGTATTTAATTAACAAATTGCAATAAACTTGATGCAATTTACAAGATAGTGTGTACAAGTTGCAAAAATGCATATTTAATTTAACATAAGATTCGTAAAAATTAAGAATTTAAGAAATTTGTTGAAAGAAATTTGTTGAAAGAATACAATTAATCTATTGGTTGAAATAAAGAAACTTAAACATGCATTATAAATTTGTTCACTGTACAACATGGTATTGGACGAGTTTATCTTTAACAAATAGGTAGCTAATGCCTTAATTTAACAATAAATTAACTGAAAAAGCTGAATAAACTGTGATAAAACTATCGGTATAAGTCCATGAAATAAAACAAACTCACTTCAGAATAAGATGTAAATGTAGCATTGCTTCTAGTATGTGTGCTTTCTTAAAGGAACTGGTCAGAAAATAATGTAGATAATATATTATTCTTGAATTTTGTAGTCCATTACGTTCGGTGAATATTATTAATCACTTAAACAATAGTTTACGACTATCCGAACTTTAAATTTTGTATATTTGTTAAAACTTACTGAGACAGAACGTTAAGTGGCGATCTTCATCAGTGAAATCAGTACAAAATTTAAAGTTCGGATAGTCATAAACTAGTGTTTAAGTGATTAATATATTATTATTTATTAAAATATAGTTTGCTCAAAAATGTAAATTGTAGGAAAGTATTTAAAAAACATGGATAAATTTTTCCAGTTAAATAAATGTTATAATACCATATTAAATGCACACTGAGCCTACTGTATTGCCTCTATAAATGGACTCGTCCAAAAATATTCAGAAGTCTATTAATTTAACATTACGGTTTTAGGCAATTGATGAATAATAAGCGAACTAAAACAATGAAATTTCAAAGAAACTACTCGTATTATTTCATGAAATAACATTGTTAAACTATAAAATCTAACTTTTATTAGAATAACGCCATTACAGTGTATTTAGCTAACTACTGTCTGTGTGTTAATAAAATGGACTGTTCCAAACTATAACTGTTGTAATGTAACTCAAGTTCATTAAAAAATGTTCCCGTTTAAAAATAACTTTAAAAAATTATTTTTGGAAATTATTTTATTTATGTGAATAAATTTATTTGCACAAAATTATTTAAATAGGTAACATTTCTTTCTACTACAACCATATTCACATTTTTTTCGTAAATGGACACGTCCAAAAAAAATTATTATTTTAATAAACTGTAGCATTAAATCTATAGTTTGTCAGTTTACCTAGATTTTAAATATATTTTTATAATAATTATGAAACATTAGTAAATGTTTGCGTGCGAATGATGTATAAATACCATCTTCGATTCATTTAAACATATTTGCAGTAGATCCAAACTTTGATATAATTTGCATACATCGATGGCTATCTAAAAATGGACTCGTCCAATTAGTTTAAAAAAATGATCCTTAACATTAAATTACTTTTTTCGATTCAATATTACATTCAATGAATAACCTTTAACAAAATCAGTCTTCGGTTAGCATTAATTAGTACAGATTGAAAAAGTAGGTCATAATAAAATTCCCTTATTATAAACAAAAGGGGCCTATCCCCCAACGAATCCAAACACTGCTATATGTTCTTTAATATTCATAGTTTATTACTTTAAAAATAATATAAAATACTTTACCAAATTGTTTGTTGCACAATGTAACTAAACAACAATTAAATATGAGCTGTTCTGTTACGACTATAAAATTATAAGCAAATTAAATATGTAAAATTCTTATTAAACGCAATAGAATTAGTACTGGACCAAGCCAACCCTACCTTCATGATTTGAATTCTTCATATTTAAGGGTAATTGAAATTAGACAGCCAAATTAACACATCACAAATATACACATCACAAATATACACAAACACAATACACAACACGCAAATATACGACGGTTTCAAAAAAAAAAAACAAAAAAAACAAAAAAAAACATTTAAAAGCACCCCCGACGCGTACCGGAATTTCACAAGACTGACTTTTGAGGCGGGCTAATTGTGACGTCACATTTTCGTTTTAAAAACTTTTATTTGAGAAACAAGTTTTAATTGTATCTGAAACATTATCTTTGGAGTTTTTATAAATTTTCTGTTTATTTTCTTCACATAAACCTTCTAATAGTTCTATAGTTATTAATTTTGTGAAATTAATTGGTACCCTCCCCTCTTTCCCCTCCTCTTTATATTAATTGCGCAGTTACCTGATAAAAATGAAAAATTATTGCTTTAAACTTAATTTCATTTGTATTATATTATGAGTCTCAGCGTGAGAGAATTCCTTTATATATCAGGAATAGTGTGTACAAAGTTCACTTAATTTTATACAGTTCCTTTTAAAAAAATTATCTCTGAAATTACCATTAGTGCAATTGGCCATGTATAAAAGCTCTGGCTGAAACTTCCACTGCAAATGGCGGTGTAAAAAAAACAATACACAAAAATATTGGTGAGTCTATTTTCTATTATAAAAATTGATGAAGACAACAGGGAGTGTCATTTGTTAGTTTTCTTAAAAATGTTTACACAAATATTTTACTAATTCTTTTGCTCCTTTGGAACTTTATAACATGCTAAGCCTATAGCAGAGTATTCCACTATTTTTTAAATTTTATTTATCGATATTTCTAAACTTAATAGTAATAAATCCTTTGGCAAATGATGTTGTTTTTCAAAACTTGTTTAACCAGTTTTAAAAATGATTACATTTTTAAAAAATGATACCTATATTTTTATGTACTATATTATGACTAGTTATAGGAGATAGTTGGTATAAAAAACAAGAAAGTTTTAAACCTTGAGAAATATTGTGATTTGAAATGAATTGGCCATTATTTACTGAATTTTGTTTCCCTTTAAAAATTAAAACCAAATATCCCTTCAAGTTGCAACAAATCCCAAAACATTGTACTGTACCTAATTTAGGCCTAACTAAAATAGGGACTGTTTTCTTTTCTAATTAAATCAAACTCAAGTTTTGGATATATAAAGATCTAAGCACATAGTTTTCTGAACAGTGTAAAAGATAGGAAAGGCAACTAGAAATCAGCATTAAAAGATTTGTCTTTTTGCAAAATTTAGGCCCACCAAACCTAGGCTGATTTGTACTACATTGCCATTTTTTAAGACACCATAAGATTAGACTTGCATTCCCATAAATACAAGTTGCCACTAGATGCAGCAGAGAGAGGGAATCCTGTTGCTACATTTATTTCTCTAGTTTTACAGGAATACATACAGTTCAGTCGTGATCGTAACAACAGGTTTCATTCCCAGAATAGTGTTTGATACTTTAATGATAAAGCAGTTGTTATATATTTAACCTACACTAAAGTGAGATACATCTCCCTAAATGGATGCATTAATCAATAGCAAAGTAACTTCCAACCTATTTTAGGAAAGTGTGTATTTCTAAAGTTTTAATGGTTGTTAAAGTTGGGTAGATCTATTACAAAACAGACCTTGTGATAATTTCAAAGAACTAATTTATAAATTTATATTTTTTTAACAAATAGTGTGGAAATATAAATTGTTTATAGATAATAATTACTAATAACTTTTACCTACAAAAATAAATAAATGTACTGTGGTAAAAAAACAATAAATTAATGAAGGATAACTTTTTGCTATAAATGTGGCTAGTACATAACACATGATAAAATACATTTAACCACAGTCTTCAAGTAGGGAATATGCTACTCTTTAAAATCTCTCTTCTCTTACACTGTGTATGTCCTTCCTCCGTGCCAGTCCTAGCATAATGTTTATGTATGTCCTTCCTCCGTGCCAGTTCTAGCATAATGTTTATGTATGTCCTTCCTCTGTGCCAGTCCTAGCATAATGTTTCTGTATGTCCTTCCTCCGTGCCAGTCCTAGCATAATGTTTATGTATGTCCTTCCTCTGTGCCAATCCTAGCATAATGTTTATGTATGTCCTTCCTCTGTGCCAGTCCTAGCATAATGTTTCTGTATGTCCTTCCTCCGTGCCAGTCCTAGCATAATGTTTATGTATGTCCTTCCTCTGTGCCAATCCTAGCATAATGTTTATGTATCTCCTTCCTCCGTGCCAGTTCTAGCATAATGTTTATGTATGTCCTTCCTCTGTGCCAGTCCTAGCATAATGTTTCTGTATGTCCTTCCTCTGTGCCAGTTCTAGCATAATGTTTATGTATGTCCTTCCTCAGTGCCAATCCTAGCATAATGTTTATGTATGTCCTTCCTCCGTGCCAGTTCTAGCATAATGTTTATGTATGTCCTTCCTCTGTGCCAGTCCTAGCATAATGTTTCTGTATGTCCTTCCTCCGTGCCAGTCCTAGCATAATGTTATGTATGTCCTTCCTCAGTGCCAGTTCTAGCATAATGTTTATGTATGTCCTTCCACTGTGCCAGTCCTAGCATAATGTTTCTGTGTAAACTTTTATAGACTGATTTTATTACTAGAGAACTGAAGTAAACTAAACATTGCTATTTATTGCAGCGCAAGACAACAGGTGTTTCCTTGAAACTGGTGGTTCAGCCGAGAGCTTCTTTGTGAGTGAAGATTTGCCAGTTGGCTCTGTAATAGGTAAGGCAAAATAACAGTCATTAAGAAGTCACTGTAGCATATCATTATGGTACACACATTTCTAAAATCAGAACCAATTGGTATAATCATCTTAGAAATATTTGTGGTTGTTCATATTTCAAATAACATTTTCAAAACAATTATATAAACATTTAAATTAAGCTGTTTAATTAATATAATGATAATTAACTAAACAATCTTGGTAATTCTCTGAGTGCAACCCAAGTCATTAGTTCTCAGTAGGTTATTGAGAAATTTACTTAGATTATAAGATTGGCTAATCTTTAATTTCTTTATTCAAACCAAAGTTTTGCAATTTATCATAGGGAATAAAGTTCAAGAATCCAGTACATTATTTGATATGTATATTTGTTGATTCCATTTTCACGTGAGATACTAGTTTTCACTAAACACTTGTAAATATTTACAAGTGTTTATTTGATATGTCGTTAAAAATAATATCTAGACAATAAAGAAATGTATTAGATTCAGCAATAGTATTTCTCTGTTTGTCATTAAACTTTGCGTAACTGTGTACCATTTAACCTCAGGTACATTAAGGATATTTGGTGATCCTGGCGAGCGAGGGAACATTGACTTGAGACTGAAAGAGCTTGACAGTCCTGTGGTTATCTCACCAGGAACAAAAAATTTAACATTGACTCGAATACTGGACAAGGAGGTAAATTTAAATATATATTGTTCTATACAGATTGTAAATTAAGTTTAAATCAATTGTTTTCTAATTATAAATTTCTGTTTTGTCATATCTTAGGTTTAGTTACCTTATGTCCTAGTGAATCTTATGATGAAATCTTTTTCTGTCTCAAACGGTTTTTTTATTCACCATTTCTTTCAATGTATCCTCCATTCACTTCCTTTGTAATTCTATTCCTTCTAGGATATCTTGCACTTGTTTTCTCCATCAGTTCATTCCTTTTTTTGTATCTTTCAGTTCTTTTCCTTTTTCCTCCCATTCCTTCTAGCTACCATATCCTTCAGTTATTTGCTATGTGATTGGATTCTATGTTTTTCACACTTTATGTAACAATTTCAATTTTTTATAATCATTCATTTACCATGTTTCATTTATTTCTAAAACGACAATTCAGGGGTATTGAGTCAAACTTTTCTTCACTAGATTAGAGTGTCCACATCTAGGCATCATTCAAAGCTAGACTCCATACAATTCTCCACTATTCTCTTCCTTGCTGCTATTCCCAAAATAACAGAATATACATTTCTTCTTTAAAGTTAGAATTGCAACATGTATTTTCAGTTCCTTGCCACAGATAATTTCCCTAATTACAGCAGATCCAGGTTGAAGTTTTCATGATTCCAACATTACATCCATTATTTGCAGTTTTCGTCTTCACTCTTCCCCTCGATGCTTCCTAATGGGCATCAGCTTACTCCTGTCATATAATATTAACTTAATTAGAGCTTAGCTAGTATGAACAATTTAAAACAGTTCACTCAAAATCCTACTACACACTAGTTTATTAAAACAAGATGGTTTTGGCGATGATGTCGCCTTCATCAGTGATTGGCTACAACAAGTTAGTAAGTAGCAGTAGTAAGTTAGTAGTAGCCAATCACTGATGAAGGCGACATTGTTGTATGTTTTAATAAACTAGTTTGTAGTGAGATTTTGAGTGAACTGTTGTAATTTTTACAGTTAAAATATTTTCTTATTTGGTGATGAGCGATCTCACTACAGTTACAAGCATTGTCTTTGCAACAAGGAATGATTTTATGAAGAGCAATACACTTCCATTATTGCTATTTATAGTAATTTTCAGACATAAACCTATGTTTTATCATAACTTCTATAATCAAGTGATTGTTTTGGTTTCAAGTATTATCTTATAGGAAGATATTTAAAAATTTTATTGCTATTTCTGTAAACTAAATCTTCAAATTTTGTCAATTTTTTTACCTCAAAATTGCATTTTCATTCTCATTTATTCTTTTATTTATTGTGAAATGACAAAAACTATCAACCATACTTCGTATACCTCTAAAATATGGTGTTTAGAAACTTATATTTTGCAAGATATTTGTAAAACTATCTTCCATTTTTACATTTATAATTGTTTTGATAACACTGCATGATTGTTTACATGCAATTTCAGCTTGTTTTAATTTCTTCTTTAATGTGATTTCACAATTTGTTAAGCTATCTATTGATTTTGTATATGTGCAACAGTTAACAATTATTATTATTTGTTTCAGGGCATAGAAGGCCCTTCATCTGTGTATATAAATATAATCTGTGACAGAAGACGAACAACAGTTCCCGTAAGTATTTTAGCAAAACTTGTATTACCTTTTAACCAAAGGCTCTCCCAGCTACCATTACCATGTAATGTCTTCCTACTCTCAGTGTTGTTACTTCTAACATTGATCCCACCACTTTACCTATTCCTCTTTAAACATGGAGATGTGTAGGGAGAAAGAAAAGTAATAGTCATCTAGACCTAGATAGAGCGTATGCTTGCATCTCTACACACTTTGGCTAGATGTGTAGGGAGAAAGAAAAGTAATAGTCATCTAGACCTAGATAGAGCGTATGCTTGCATCTCTACACACTTTGGCTAGATGTGTAGGGAGAAAGAAAAGTAATAGTCATCTAGACCTAGATAGAGCGTATGCTTGCATCTCTACACACTTTGGCTAGATGTGTAGGGAGAAAGAAAAGTAATAGTCATCTAGACCTAGATAGAGTGTATGCTTGCATCTCTACACACTTTGGCTAGATGTGTAGGGAGAAAGAAAAGTAATAGTCATCTAGACCTAGATAGAGCGTATGCTTGCATCTCTACACACTTTGGCTAGATGTGTAGGGAGAAAGAAAAGTAATAGTCATCTAGACCTAGATAGAGCGTATGCTTGCATCTCTACACACTTTGGCTAGATGTGTAGGGAGAAAGAAAAGTAATAGTCATCTAGACATAGATAGAGCGTATGTGTGCATCTCTACACACTTTGGCTAGATGTGTAGGGAGAAAGAAAAGTAATAGTCATCTAGACCTAGATAGAGCGTATGCTTGCATCTCTACACACTTTGGCTAGATGTGTAGGGAGAAAGAAAAGTAATAGTCATCTAGACCTAGATAGAGCGTATGCTTGCATCTCTACACACTTTGGCTAGATGTGTAGGGAGAAAGAAAAGTAATAGTCATCTAGACCTAGATAGAGTGTATGCTTGCATCTCTACACACTTTGGCTAGATGTGTAGGGAGAAAGAAAAGTAATAGTCATCTAGACCTAGATAGAGCGTATGCTTGCATCTCTACACACTTTGGCTAGATGTGTAGGGAGAAAGAAAAGTAATAGTCATCTAGACATAGATAGAGCGTATGTGTGCATCTCTACACACTTTGGCTAGATGTGTAGGGAGAAAGAAAAGTAATAGTCATCTAGACCTAGATAGAGCGTATGCTTGCATCTCTACACACTTTGGCTAGATGTGTAGGGAGAAAGAAAAGTAATAGTCATCTAGACATAGATAGAGCGTATGTGTGCATCTCTACACACTTTGGCTAGATGTGTAGGGAGAAAGAAAAGTAATAGTCATCTAGACCTAGATAGAGTGTATGCTTGCATCTCTACACACTTTGGCTAGATGTGTAGGGAGAAAGAAAAGTAATAGTCATCTAGACCTAGATAGAGCGTATGCTTGCATCTCTACACACTTTGGCTAGATGTGTAGGGAGAAAGAAAAGTAATAGTCATCTAGACATAGATAGAGCGTATGTGTGCATCTCTACACACTTTGGCTAGATGTGTAGGGAGAAAGAAAAGTAATAGTCATCTAGACCTAGATAGAGCGTATGCTTGCATCTCTACACACTTTGGCTAGATGTGTAGGGAGAAAGAAAAGTATTAGTCACCTAGACCTAGATAGAGCGTATGCTTGCATCTCTACACACTTTGGCTAGATGTGTAGGGAGAAAGAAAAGTAATAGTCATCTAGACCTAGATAGAGCGTATGCTTGCATCTCTACACACTTTGGCTAGATGTGTAGGGAGAAAGAAAAGTAATAGTCATCTAGACCTAGATAGAGCGTATGCTTGCATCTCTACACACTTTGGCTAGATGTGTAGGGAGAAAGAAAAGTAATAGTCATCTAGACCTAGATAGAGCGTATGCTTGCATCTCTACACACTTTGGCTAGATGTGTAGGGAGAAAGAAAAGTAATAGTCATCTAGACCTAGATAGAGCGTATGCTTGCATCTCTACACACTTTGGCTAGATGTGTAGGGAGAAAGAAAAGTAATAGTCATCTAGACCTAGATAGAGTGTATGCTTGCATCTCTACACACTTTGGCTAGATGTGTAGGGAGAAAGAAAAGTAATAGTCATCTAGACCTAGATAGAGCGTATGCTTGCATCTCTACACACTTTGGCTAGATGTGTAGGGAGAAAGAAAAGTAATAGTCATCTAGACCTAGATAGAGCGTATGCTTGCATCTCTACACACTTTGGCTAGATGTGTAGGGAGAAAGAAAAGTAATAGTCATCTAGACATAGATAGAGCGTATGTGTGCATCTCTACACACTTTGGCTAGATGTGTAGGGAGAAAGAAAAGTAATAGTCATCTAGACCTAGATAGAGCGTATGCTTGCATCTCTACACACTTTGGCTAGATGTGTAGGGAGAAAGAAAAGTAATAGTCATCTAGACCTAGATAGAGCGTATGCTTGCATCTCTACACACTTTGGCTAGATTTCTTTTCAGTATTACAGACCAGAGATGGTTTTATTTGCTATTTAATGTTCACATTCTCTTTAACTTACATAAGCATTCATATTGATAAGTCGCATTAAACCTATATAAACCTTTAGAGGAATTTATAATTTCACTACTTTGGTAATTCATTTTATTACAATTTTGACCAAAATTGCATGGAATTTTACTTAATTTTAATCTATTGTAGCGAGTTTACTTATATTTTATAAGAGTATTTATAAGCAATTTAATATTGATTTCAAGATTGGTTGAAAAGGGCAAATAAGCAGTTGCCGAAACGTCACACTAATTTAATAAACTTGACTTGATATTTAACAGTTCATCATTTATTCAATATAAAAAAAGTTATTACAATAATATTATAACTTTACTACAAATTTTAATAGATATAAAATGCTAAAATAATTTACCCTCCCAATAAAACGGTTCTAAAATAAACATTATATTTCAAACAGTTCTATTCATTTTAACCAGATTATTGTGTAATATTTTAGGGTTTCCAGATACCAGTAAATATCAGGGTCACGGATGTTAACGACAATGCACCTCAGTTTGTCAACTCTCCTTATATACTCAATATCTCCGAGGTAAGTCATAATTAAACATTTTTGTAAGCACTCTTAAAACAAATTTAACGATTTTTCAAATATGTCCTACACATGCAGAACATTGTGTGACAGTTATGTACTCGGCACAAAGCCATTCCTCTTTTTAATATTTATAATTAAATATGTTTAGGCTGAATATTATTCAGTAGAATTCCTTTTTAGCATGTTTAATCAGGACAGGAATCTGAGCAGTTACGCACTCAGCTACTTGTTCTTTACATATTTCATCAGGTTTTATGAATAAAGAAAGATTAGGACTTTGAAGCAGCTTGTTTTCTTGTATACTGCACAGAGTTCTTACGTAACATAAGTAAAGATTACAAAGTTACATGAATCTTTGAAAACTTTATACAAACTGTTCTGTTTCATTATTTGAAAAATCAATTACTTTTTTTTACAAAATTTTTTGAAAGTAAACCCTCTCCATTTTCATATGTTCATTACATCTAAGACATCTATCTGTTGCTTTTTAAATTCCTTCTATTAGTTCATATATATGTAGTAGAGTCTCACTTATCCGACATTTCGTTTCATCCGACATACCATCTTACCCGACATATCACGCCATCTCTTACTCGATTTCCTGTAACGAAATCCGATCTGTAGTCTGAATACTCCCTTAGTTTCAAGTTGTGCGATTCATGGAGACGTTTCTCTTGAATACAGATGTACAGGAGACACATCATTCACAATTACTTTGAGATCTTCAATGCCCTGCTTAGTAATCAGCATGATTAGATAAAAATGTTATTTTAGCTAAATGTATAAACTCAAAAAACTTACTTAATAGCTATGAAAGTGTTTTTATAGTCAAATCAAATTGTAAATTAATGAATACAGATAAAGGGCCTATCCCTAACTCACCTTTAAATACTTTACTTGAATAGCCTTTTTCAAATATAACACATTAATTTAATTACTTTTATTTTATTTATTGTTATTGCTGTAGGTTTTATTACATATGTATTATTATAATGTACTTTTTGACTTAACCTATTTAGTTCAAGATGGCCGATGGTTATTTGTCGGTCGAGGATGGAGAGGGGGCGGAGCTTACCTCACGCCTATATATAACGACCGCAGAGAACGATTGGCATCACTCTAGTTTGTAACTTCTTGTTTGCTAGATTGTAATTTTGTAATAAGACCCTCTGATGATGATGACATGGTCATTGAAATGTACATAAGGGTTTAATCTTAAGTAACTTGTTATTTTTGATTATTTTTGTGGTAATGGGGTTCTTTCCAATATTTTCATTGTAATATATTGTACCACTGTGCTCTTGATATTGTGTATATATATATATATATATATTTTACATTATCCATTATTTTTCCGTTGCACCGACTTTATGACATCAACATATACCAACATCACGGACCGAACAATCACACAAGAAAAATAGAGAAAATTATTTCAGTGATTCAACAATGGTCATGTGACCAAAAAGTGCCTCACCACATAAGGTAAAATTATTGCACTTAGTGGTAAAAAAAATTGTTTACAACTTCATATATATATATTCAATTGTTAATAAAACACTTTTTATTCATTCATTCAAGTTGAAATACAATTTTTTAAACTTTTAGTGGATGACACTAGTTGATAATACAGTTTTTCAGATATTAATTCATTAATTTTAATAATAAATTTTGCTTTCTATTTTATCACTTAATATTGTGATTATGTCAAATGCATATACATATTTATATTAATTGTAATTTTTTAATAAATTGTAAGTAAAATAATTTCTTTTTTTATTGTATCAAGTTGTAATTTACTTTCATATTAGGCCTACTTGTTTGCTAACGACTTCACATGTTCAGTTATCTAATTATTTCTTTGACTGTACAAAATTTGTTTTTAATGTTTTTGCCCCTTTACTAATAATCTTACGACTAATAGCACAAGAAGTAGACTTACTAATCGGTCAGTTATTAAAAATCTATTTACACACTAATAGAGATAGATAGTAAAAGAAAAGTATAAAAATAAACTGTTAAACTGGACAATCTGTTAGATAAAGGACTGGCTGTATGATAAAACCCCTGAAGCCACTCGGTGTTGTCAGTACACACATGGACTCAGTAACCTGTTGTGGGTATTAAAGTCATTTAGATTTGATTGATTTTGGTCCAATTTTATGGACTTCATTAGAGCGGGCAACTATTTAAAACATTTGTAAAATATTTTAAGAAATAGTTTTCTTAAGAAACAGGTACACAAAATTAGAAACCTCTTTAGTAGGGTCAAACTTTAGCAGGTAAAGCCCGAGTCTCTTACAGTAGCTCACCTTCGGTGTGAAGAATGAACCCTGTGTCTGACATGTAGGTTTAGGGTGACTAGAGATTATTTTCTTCTGATAGAAGCAACTCTCAAACCATGATATAATTTTACTGGTTGCTAAAGTCAGATCTGGACCACATTTAATGGTTTTTGCTTACATTTCACCTTCATTGCTTCAGAAATTTAGTACTAAAATATTTTACAAACACTGTTGTGAAATAGTTCTTAGAACTTTTTTATACTTTTGTTTATTGGTTATTAAAATTAAACAAGTTGTAAATTTTCAAAAATTACAAACACTTATATGTTTCGTAGGTAACAGTCGTAGGGACCAGAGTTCTGCAAGCAGTAAAAACAGTGGATGCTGACCAACAAGGCCCTTTTGCAACTGTGCAGTATTCCGTTCTTCCAGGTCCCAACTCTGTAAGTGAAATAAAACTAACAATGTTCCTGTTTTCTTATTACTTTTATTGTAGTGAATTTTATTTACAATATTATAAAACCTTAACTGAAGAGTTCGCAACATCAACGAGGATAATTGTACATTTGTTATAACCTGTACCTATTATTTACCATGTTGGACGGCAACATCAACGAGGATATATGTACACCGGTTACAACCTATACCTATTATTACCATGTTGGACAGCAACATCAACGAGGATATATGTACACCGGTTACAACCTGTACCTATTATTTACCATGTTGGACAGCAACATCAACAAGGATATATGTACACCGGTTACAACCTATACCTATTATTATCATGTTGGACAGCAACATCAACGAGGATATATGTACACCGGTTACAACCTATACCTATTATTTACCATGTTGGACAGCAACATCAACGAGGATATATGTACACCGGTTACAACCTATACCTATTATTTACCATGTTGGACAGCAACATCAACGAGGATATATGTACACCGGTTACAACCTATACCTATTATTACCATGTTGGACGGCAACATCAACGAGGATAATTGTACACCGGTTACAACCTATACCTATTATTACCATGTTGAACGGCAACATCAACGAGGATAATTGTACACCGGTTACAACCTATACCTATTATTTACCATGTTGGACAGCAACATCAACGAGGATATATGTACACCGGTTACAACCTGTACCTATTATTTACCATGTTGGACAGCAACATCAACGAGGATATATGTACACCGGTTACAACCTATACCTATTATTACCATGTTGAACGGCAACATCAACGAGGATAATTGTACACCGGTTACAACCTATACCTATTATTACCATGTTGGACGGCAACATCAACGAGGATAATTGTACACCGGTTACAACCTATACCTATTATTTACCATGTTGGACAGCAACATCAACGAGGATATATGTACACCGGTTACAACCTATACCTATTATTACCATGTTGGATGGCAACATCAACGAGGATAATTGTACACCGGTTACAACCTATACCTATTATTACCATGTTGGACGGCAACATCAACGAGGATAATTGTACACCGGTTACAACCTATACCTATTATTACCATGTTGGACGGCAACATCAACGAGGATATATGTACACCGGTTACAACCTATACCTATTATTACCATGTTGGATGGCAACATCAACGAGGATAATTGTACACCGGTTACAACCTGTACCTATTATTTACCATGTTGGACAGCAACATCAACGAGGATATATGTACACCGGTTACAACCTATACCTATTATTACCATGTTGGACGGCAACATCAACGAGGATATATGTACACCTTGTACACAAATCTAAATATCTACACATAATAGTTGCTCATGTCCAGAAACAGAAAGGATTAGCGATTGAACTAACTTTAATGTAAGCTTGACACAAGTTGACAGCTGTCAAGATACAGGACGAGACATCTTACTAAAGTTTATCTGATATTTTACGTGTTTCAGAAAATAATAAATTTTCATAAGTTATTTACTTTGTTTCCATTTCACTTTTAATTTTAAAAAAAACATCAGTTTGAAGACTCTTCTTCACTGCTTCCATACAAACACAATCACTGAAACCAGTGAAAACCCCATTGAACCACTATGTATCCTTCAAAGTTACGTAAAGAGAACATCTAAATAGACATCACTTAGGTAGGCGTTTTTCAATTACAATAGACTGTACATTTGTGTAAAAGTAGCATTGGATAAGGTTGTGACTAGGTTATTTAATCACCGTTCTAACGTCTATAAACAGTTCCTGTAGCAGTAACAGGCTTATTTAAAGTAACAGGTTGTGAAATGACCAAAGCGCCGGATTAACCCAAAAGCTAGGTTGTGTGTGTAGCCTCACAAACTTGTTTCCTGTCAAGTGTTAAATGACTACAGCCAGTTCTTTGTTGTTCTCAGTTTCAAATTTTGTTTAAAATGTTACAGTAGATTAGTTCTTGGAGCAGTGAGTTAGAAATTCCGTGTCGTATTGATTTACTCAGTGAGTGGAAAATAGGAGGTCTAAGGTACTAAAATCTTATAAATCAATTCATTAAATATATGAAATATTTCCATTGTGTTACAATTTTGTATCAAGTAAATAACAGAAAATGACATAAGTTGCTAGAAAAACATTTAAAAATCCATAATCAAAGAAAGGCTAACAACTTGCCTATTTTACTCAAGTATTGTGTACAGTAATGGCTATGGTAGTATAGTTGGTATTTTGGTTACTTTACTGCTTACTATTCCTTGATTGTTACGCTACAGGAATGTGTAAAGCTAAATTATTTGGTAACTGTAAAGACGTATACATGGCATAACACATTCAGCTAAGGTATTGATTCAGTATTTACACTAGTTTTCACTAAAACACTTGTAAATATTTACAAAGAACAATATCAATTTTTCAAAACAAATAAAGTAAGTGCTACTATAGGCAAGTTTGTAAATATTTACAAGTGTTTTAGTGGTTAAACATGTTATTGCTATTAATATTTAGTGGAACGTTCTTTATGCAGCTGGTAATCCTGAATAGCACCAGGCTCAAGCTAGAGATAATATATTTTATATTTTATTAATAAATGTACTGACAAACATTCAAATCCTTGTTTGTATTGAAGTAACTGACCACTTAAATCAAAAACTTACAGCTTATAACAATGTAATTTTTTTTGTTCTTTCTCTGCTTAAATTCTTCTACCCATGTTAGAAATTTATACAATAATTTTTATTTGCATAATGAAATGCATTACTGTTATATTTTAAATCTCATTTAGTTTGGCACAGAGAAGACTTGTATAGAATTCACTGAATAAATCATACTTATTTAGATATCTAAGTAAAAACCTTTAACTTACTTGCTGATGCATTTCAAAACAATCGTTTCATTGATGAAGTCAATTCACTACTTGAATTGATAAAAAACGATTGTTTTAAAAATCATCAACATGTAGGTTAGAAGTTTTCACTTAGCTATTTATATAACTATGTATACAAATTTATTACTTCAAAGCATGCCTCATTATGTATCAATTATTTCTGAGAGAACTTTGAATTAAACCGTATTTAATAAGAAAAAACTCAAGAACACCTAAATTAAACACATATGACTTGGTGTAGAATTTAGAAAATGAATTTAGTTTTTTAGGTTTTTATATTTTTTAATTATGAATTTCATTTTATCCAGTAAATTGCATTTATGAAGGATCATTACATTATAGACTCTATAAAGATATAAACACTAAACCACCTATGTATTACAATAACGAAAGGTCTGGTTCTTTCTAACCAATGTTCTTCTGTACAAAATTTCATAGTTCCTGTGTTGGAAAAATTTTATTTTATTTTGTTATACCATTTTAATATATTGTATGGCATTGTCTAAGGTACCATCACAGATGTACAGTCCTCCACAAAACTTACATTTGAAAGTTTGTACTGTTTCCCTTTGTACCATACCTTAACAACAAGTACATACTAGTATACTTATATACTCATGTTGCATACATTTTTACTACCATCTACTCCACACTCTGTAGATTTTAGTGTAAACTGTTCATTCTCGTTGTGTTTTATGTCACCTACTGTTACAAAGATGTATTTATATTTTATTTAAAATTGTCAAAATCTTAAACAGGTTATCATTTAATGTTCTTTCAATTGGCCACCATTTTCAATTACAAAACTAGAAATAAATTTTTGTCAATATTATTTATTCATTATTTATAAAATTTATTAACTTTTCATAAGAGGTTTTACATTTTTTTAAAATATTATGTTTTACGGTTAGTTTATGTTTATTATATATTTGTGTAGTTATATTTGTGTTTTGTTTCAGGATTACTTTGTGTTTATAAATGAACTAGAAGGGACAATAGTATTACGAAAGCCTCTCGACTATGAGACTTTGTCAAATTTCACGATTAGAATTCGAGCTCAGGTTTGAAAAATATTGATATATTGATAAAAATATTTAATACTTTTACTGATATATTGATAGAAATGTTTATTACTTTTACTGATATATTGATAGAAATGTTTATTACTTTTACTGATATATTGATAGAAATGTTTATTACTTTTACTGATATATTGATAGAAATGTTTATTACTTTTACTGATATATTGATAGAAATGTTTAATACTTTTACTGATATATTGATAGAAATGTTTAATACTTTTACTGATATATTGATAGAAATGTTTATTACTTTTACTGATATATTGATAGAAATGTTTAATACTTTTACTGATATATTGATAGAAATGTTTATTACTTTTACTGATATATTGATAGAAATGTTTAATACTTTTACTGATATATTGATAGAAATGTTAAATATTTTTACTGATATATTGATAGAAATGTTTATTACTTTTACTGATATATTGATAGAAATGTTTATTACTTTTACTGATATATTGATAGAAATGTTTATTACTTTTACTGATATATTGATAGAAATGTTAAATATTTTTACTGATATATTGATAGAAATGTTTATTACTTTTACTGATATATTGATAGAAATGTTTAATACTTTTACTGATATATTGATAGAAATGTTAAATATTTTTACTAATATATTGATAGAAATGTTTATTACTTTTACTGATATATTGATAGAAATGTTTAATACTTTTACTGATATATTGATAGAAATGTTAAATATTTTTACTGATATATTGATAGAAATGTTTATTACTTTTACTGATATATTGATAGAAATGTTTAATACTTTTACTGATATATTGATAGAAATGTTTATTACTTTTACTGATATATTGATAGAAATGTTTAATACTTTTACTGATATATTTATAGAAATTCTATGAATAGTAAGTTTTGTTTATTAAGCTACAAAGTTTAGACAAACTTTAATGACACTTTTAGTGACATAGAAAGAAATTTTAGAAGTAAATAATTTATATAATATTAACTGGAAATAATACTCTGGTAATGTGTGATATAACCTTGTTAGTCACCTTGTTTCGAATATGTTGATTAATCTTATTATTTTGCTTAGAATGTAATTCCCTTTGAAGATGCAGCTAGATTACTCAATATATTATTTAGAACCTTCCAAAAACCTTACATAAAACATAGAACCAACCTTTGACTGTGCCACTCTGTCTACATCACAACAATTCTCCACTTTTGCCTGTTTATGATGCCAGCTTGTATCTACTTTATGTAGTCTATGTAGTTTTAACACCATAGACAATAATTTTGCCATACTAAAGTTATAGCTTCAGTTTCAATGTTTCCATGGTAATATATTATTTATTTCCTTCTTTAGCCAGAGTACATAGGTGGCTTACTAATAAGAACTTACGGATTCTGGCAGTGCCACACTGAAGTCCACAACTAGAAGTAAACGAGTAAATTCAACAGTTCCAAATCTTATAATGGAAAGAACTTATTATTATTTATGTTCAGGACTTAAATGAAATGCACAAGACTATGTTATTAACTATTTATTTAATTTACTCCTTTTATGGTCGATGTTTCAGCCATTCACATATTCTTTCAGTCTCCTATCTAGTCCAAAAATTCCTATATATATATATATATATATATATATATATATATATATATATATATATATATATATATATATATATATTAATGTTTTACGTTATCCATTGTTTTTCCGTTGCACTGACTTTATAAAGTTGCACTCCTAGTGTGAGTGATTCGACAATGGTCAAGTAACCGAAAGGCGCCTCATCACACAAGGTAAAATCATTGCACTTATTGGTGGATAAAATTACTTACAATAGTAATATATTAACTTCATATATATATATATGTATATATATATAATGTTATTATCAATTGTAAACAGTTTTTTCCACCGTGAAATATTATATATATATTTGTAGTTATGCAACACTGTTTTCTTGTATACACTTATCACTTTCACATATGTACTTAAACAAGAATCTTACTCGGTATTTATGCGAGTTAACTTTCAATGACTGGCTTTGCCATTATCTTCGGGCATACTGAACAGGGTTGTTGTAGACTGCAAGCTGAGTGGATTTCCCGTTGACCTTGATGTATGGTTATGTTCTATTTTTAGATTCACTGCACTGTGCGAGTTTTTAAAGTTTGTTTTGGGGTTAATATTGTCTATTAGATTGAATAATTTATCGTTTTTTGATTTTATTTGTATTTGTTCGTTAATGATATTATTTTTATTTTTATAAATTTCTAGTTGTTCCCAGATTGTCATTTTGATGCCTTTTTGAACCTTTTTTTATTAGGTGTACGTTTTTTAATGTGGGGAATGTGTGTTTGTTTTTGATGGCGTGTGTGGCTAAGTTTGAGTTATAAATTTCAGGTTTGATGTATGCATTGAGGTGTTCTTGATATCTGTCTTTTAATTTCTTTTTTGTTTGGTCTATGTATATTTTATTACAGTCTGGGCATTCGATTTTGTATATTCCGTTATTAAGTGTGGGACATATTTTTTCTGGTTGGTTTATTTTGTTGATTATGTTTCCTGTGTTTTTGTAGGCTATGTTAATATCATTATTTTTTAGTGTTTTAGTTATTCCTTTTATGTTGTACCCTGTGTATGTGAATGTAGCCCATTTTGTTGTTTGTGGTTCGATTTTAGGTGGTTTTAATTTATTTAATATTTTAAATTCTAATTTATCTATAGTTTTTTTTATTGTATCTATTTTTTTGGGCTATTTGATATATTATTTGTTTTTCTTTTCATTATTTAGAGGCAATTTTAGCATCCTGTATAAAAGTGAGTTGTAATTAGCCATTTTATGTTGTGGGGGATGGTTGGAGTGGTTTGGTATTGTATTAATGGTTTGTGTGGGTTTCCTATAAATGGAATATTCAATGTTATTTGTATTTCTGGTTAATGTTAGGTCTAGATAGTTTATTTTATTGTTTATTTCTTCCTCCATGGTGAATTGTATGTTAGGGTGTAAGTTATTGATTTCATTTAGGATGATATTTTTATTTATTGCTTTATTTTGTGAGATGTATAATCCATCATCAACATATCGTATCCAATGTCCGTTGGGGTCGTGTGTTTTCATGGTTTGTGTGATTAATTCGTCAAGGTTTTGGATAAATTTCTGATATTATACTTGAGGGGGGTAATCCCATTGCTAAGCCATCTATTTGTTTATATCTTATTATTAAATATGAAATAGTTTTGGTTTAGTATGGTGTTTAGGCATTTTGTGATTTGGTTTGTGTATTTGAGGTTGGTTTTAAGATCAGTTAATTTGTTTTTATTATTTGGATGGTTTCGTTAATTGGTATATTAGAGTACATGTTTGTGATATCAAATGATATAAATTTGGTGTTTTTGGTTATGTTTATTGTTTTTAGTATTTCCGTTAATTCAATTGAGTTTTTTATGGTGTATTTATTTTCCAATTTAAGTTCGTGTTTTAGTTTTTGGCTATTATTTGTGATATTTTATAGGCAGGTGCATTTTTAAAATTTATTAAGGGTCTTATGGAATTGTTGATTTTATGTATTTTGATGAGGGCGTTCATTTTGGGAGGGTTTTGGGCTGTCTATTGTATATTGGTAAGGGTTTTTTTGGTTGAATAAATTGTCATTGTTTTTTGCTAACTGTATGATTTCGTTTTGGTATTTTTTAGTGGGGTCTTTGTTTAATTCTATGCAATTGTTGGATTTTATGAATTCTTCTGTTTTTTGTTGTATTCTGTTTTTGATATGATTACTGTAGCGTTGCTTTTGTCCGCTTTAGTTGCAATTATTTCATTTTTGAATAGTTTTTGTTTCAATTTGTTAATTTGGTTTATTTGTATTTTATTTTCAACGTGATTTCCTTTTTTGATTTTTTTTGTTGATGATTTTGTTGCTTTCGTGTGATGCTATGTCTCTGATGTTATCTTGATTTTCGTAATTAATGAGATTTATTGCCAGTTCTGTTTCTACTATGAGGTTTTCTATTGAGTTTTGTAATTTTAGTTTGATGTTGGTTTTTGTGCTATTTTCGAGTATATTTATTTTTTCTTTGGTGAAATTCGTTTTTGTGAGGCTTATAAAACTTGGGTGGAATTGATGGAGTGTTGTGATATTGCCTATGTTATTTTGTTTTTCTATTAGTTTGTTAAGTTTAGATTCTATTTTTTGTTTTTTAATTGCAGTAAATTTCTTGCATTTTTCTTGAATTTTGATATATTTATAATGCCATAGGTTTGGTTTAAATATGTTAGCTAATTCTAAGTGGGTTATTAAGAGCGTATTAGTTAATTTGTTTTTCTTTGTGTATAGATATTTAATTTCGTTTTTTACCCATAGAGTTTCAGCTTGTTTAGCAGTTTTTTGTGCAGAACTAGTTTGGGTTTTTATTATTATTTTGGCATATTTTGGTGTTATTTTGTTTTTAATGCATTGTTTATTAAAATGTATATTATGGTTAATATTTATGATTTGTTTTCTAAGTTTTTCAAATTTGTTCAATAGTTTGGTTGCTTGATTACCTTGTGGGGCGATATCCATATTTGTAGATTATGCAACACTGTTTTCTTGTATACACTTATCACTTTCACTTATGTACTTAAACAAGAATCTTACTTGGTATTTATGCGAGTTAACTTTCAATGACTGGCTTTGCCATTATCTTCGGGCATACTGAACAGGGTTGTTGTAGACTGCGAGCTGAGTGGATTTCCCGTTGACCTTGATGTATGGTTATGTTCTATTTTTAGATTCACTGCACTGTGCGAGTTTTTAAAGTTTGTTTTGGGGTTAATATTGTCTATTAGATTGAATAATTTATCGTTTTTTATTTAATTTGTATTTGTTCGTTAATGATATTATTTATATATATATATTTATATACTTATATTTTTTATATATTTATATATAGGAATTTTTGGACAAGATAAGAGACTGACAGACTTACCTAATGGCAATAGTCCAAAACTGCAATCTCTTGGAAATAAAGAAATAGATTCATCTATTTATTCTTATTTATCTCTTATCTATAAATAAATCTGTATTTATTTATTTCCAAGAGATTGCAGTTTTGGACTATTGCCATTAGGTAAGTCTGTCAGTCTCCTATCAAGTCCAAAAATTCCTAAATAAGCTTTAAGCTCTGCTAGAACTAACCTATATATAAAGTTATTACTCTTAATTGTAAACAATGTTTCCACCACTAAGTGCAATAATTTTACCTTATGTGATGATACGTGTATATATATATATATATACTACGTGCATGGTGAATAGCTAATATCTGGAGTACATCCATTCATTTTGCAGAGCATAAAAACAAAGTTTCTAAACTATGCAGTTTAGATAAGATTGTGGTGAAAGTCGAAACTGTGTTTTATAAAATGCAAAATGAATGGATGTACTTCAGATATTAGCTATTCACCACATGTATGTATAAATGACATCCTTTAATCCAGCACTTTCAATAAACTTGCACTTCAGAAAGTAATGTAAAAATAACAGTTAGACGCCAGCAACGACAAGGATGACGACTGCATCATTTCATCTAATATCAGGCAATGTCTAGAGATTCTGTCCCACAGTTACACATAAGTCGTGCTGTTTTCTACTGGACTTTGTCTTCTGAACATAATCATGTCCTAAAACTAAAATTACTTATATTTGACAGGCCTTCATGAAACCCATTAAAATTACTTTTCCTAATATTAAGAAAGCACTAACTTCTCCTAATGTTGAAATGCATAAGTAATCTCACACATTTATTAAGGGAAGTAAAATATGAAAACACCAATAAATGCTTGGTTAATTTGTATCAAAGAATTTTCTTATACATTTCACACGAGTGATGTCAGTTGAGAGATTTCTGGATAAAATAAATATATTTCTTTTTTCATCTTGAAGTAAAAGCAAGTTTTCCTTAGGTTTTAAGGATTTTACAAATATTAACAAATATTTTAAATACATTCTTATCTGTTATCAAAACCCAAGCTGTGATATTTTACTAGCAGCATTATTGGTTTATTCTAAGATTAAACCATTATAGTTTCACAAACATAACTAATCACTGTTTTTGCCTGTCTAGGACCAAGGAAACCCTCCTCAGTTTTCCGATACAGCTGTGCATGTTAATGTTATTGACGCAGACGACCAGAATCCCAAGTTTCTTGACGAGCGTTACTCTGCAATTATACCTGATCGAGTTTCTCAGGTAATCTAATCAATAACACAGAAACTTTTCTGAAATATCAGATATTTTAAAGGCAATAGTTTAATCTGAAAAAATTACTTAAATACTTATGTTAGACCTGTTTATAGTAGTAGAATCCCTATTTGTTTAATGAGAGTTTCACAAGGTGTGTCTCATTGTCAACTCGTAACACAACTTTTGTTATGGCTTGAATTGACAATGAAAGACATCTCCAAAAATGGCTGTCACCATTAACCCTTTGGTTAGCATTCACATACCAGTACATGAGATCACGCAACAACCAGCGGGAGCAATCCCGTTCTCAGATTAACATTGCTGTACGTTTAAGATTGTTTTTCTGTGTATTGTGCTGTGTTCTAGGTTAAATATTTGCAACTATTTGGACAATAAACCTATTTGGACTATTTGGACAGTGTACATAGTCACCATTCTTTTATGTCCAAAGTCTATGGGTTTTCTCATGTAATTACAGATTGTTTAGAAGTTTGTTCGGTATTTTACAATGAATAGGCAATTCAATAATGAAGAAATTCCTTTTTTCCAAAGTCTATGGGTTTTTACATGTGTTTACAAATTGTTTTGCAGTTTATGCGCTATTTTACAACAAATAGGTATTTTACAAAAATTGGTCATCATAATGTTTAGCAAAGAAATTGTCAGTAAACGTAAACTAGAGTTTACTTAACATGAGAAGATCAGTAAATAAGAAAAAATATTACTATAATTTAAAAAATTAGAGAAAAATAGAGAAAAAAATGAGAAAAAAGAAAAAGTGTAAAAATCATTCAAAAAGATGTTGCTCCCAGGGGCTATATCAGGGCAGGCACATGTTCCTAATCAAAAGGGTTAAACAACAAAGTAAGTCTTTAAAAACTGTCACTGACAGTTTTTAGAACTTAAGTGTTCTATTATGTTTAGATGTCTGTGATAGAAAGTCAAAGGGCCATAAATATCTTTCTTTATTTATGATGTAAATTTCGAGAGGATATCCTTTAGAAAGCACAGACTCTAGCGTGTGACATCAGAAAATAAACTCTGTTGAAGCAAACAGTGACGACATTCATGACTAGTCTTTATACCTGCTACTAATAGATTGTTGTCACTAGCTGGCCTACTCCATAAGCTGTAATGGATTGTCCTGAATAATCCTGTCAACTAATATAAAGCTGTGAACAAATTTGCATTAGGAAGGATTTGATCCTATGCGTTGCTAAGTTCAAATCATGATTCAAAAGTAGGAAAACATACTGGAGTAATAAAGCAGTTTTTCAGAGCAATTAGCCAATGTATTATTGTATATTCTGTGCAGTCTTTTTGGTGTTTTAAATTTTGCTCCAATTGAATAGTTGGTATATTAAATTAACCAATCTGTTTTAAAATGAATCTTGATTGAAACAAATTACTAAATTTCTGGATCACTATAAACTAATGTGAACTAAATAAATAAAAACCCAGTATCACTGTAAACTAATGTGAACTAAATAAATAAAAACCCAGTATCACTGTAAACTAATGTGAACTAAATAAATAAAAACCCAGTATCACTGTAAACTAATGTGAACTAAATAAATAAAAACCCAGTATCACTATAAACTAATGTGAACTAAATAAATAAAAACCCAGTATCACTATAAACTAATGTGAACTAAATAAATAAAAACCCAGTATCACTATAAACTAATGTGAACTAAATAAATAAAAACCCAGTATCACTATAAACTAATGTGAACTAAATAAATAAAAACCCAGTAGTCATGAAGTACTTTTGAAGATGATTGCTAAGTAATCGAAATGTACTTAAAGTAATTATAATAAAATAAAAGATTTTTATAGTGTGCTTAGTGGGTTTTTATTTGTTTAGTTGATTGAAATAATTTAGGTTTTCTATAGCATCTGCAAGACATCTTGTACTCCTACAAGTTTTTGATGTTTCATTTTTAGGGAACCAAATTACGAATCCAACCTAGGGAAATTGCAGCCTATGATCAAGATGTAGGGATAAATGCAGCCATCTACTATTCCTTCAATTCAGGTAATCAATAAAACATATAAAAAGTTGTAAAACTAAATCATTAGAATTTTTGCTTATTTGCTTATGACTGTTATTATTGTTGGTAACAACTAAGATTTAGCAATTAGTAAGTAGTAAGACCTCTATTCAGAATTTATATTTTAAAAGTTTGTATTCAAGTTGTAAACTTGAAAGCACTTCCTTCTGGTCTGTTCAACGATTTCTTCCCTTAATAACCCTCTAAGTGAGGGTGGAATAAAATAAACTTAAATATAATTAATTTCTTCTGTTAATAACATTGAGGCATTATTTCTTATATTTGACTTGTATGATGGACTACTACCAGTCAGAACTAATCCTGCACTCTAAGTGAGGGTGGAATAAAATAAACTTAAATATAATTAATTTCTTCTGTTAATAACATTGAGGCATTATTTCTTATATTTGACTTGTATGATGGACTACTACCAGTCAGAACTAATCCTGCACTCTAAGTGAGGGTGGAACAAAATAAGCTTATATATAATTAATTTCTTCTGTTAATAACATTGAGGCATTATTTCTTATATTTGACTTGTATGATGGACTACTACCAGTCAGAACTAATCCTGCACTCTAAGTGAGGGTGGAACAAAATAAGCTTATATATAATTAATTTCTTCTGTTAATAACATTGAGGCATTATTTCTTATATTTGACTTGTGTGATGGACTACTACCAGTCAGAACTAATCCTGCACTCTAAGTGAGGGTGGAACAAAATAAGCTTATATATAATTAATTTCTTCTGTTAATAACATTGAGGCATTATTTCTTATATTTGACTTGTATGATGGACTACTACCAGTCAGAACTAATCCTGCACTCTAAGTGAGGGTGGAACAAAATAAACTTAAATATAATTAATTTCTTCTGTTAATAACATTGAGGCATTATTTCTTATATTTGACTTGTATGATGGACTACTACCAGTCAGAACTAATCCTGCACTCTAAGTGAGGGTGGAACAAAATAAACTTAAATATAATTAATTTCTTCTGTTAATAACATTGAGGCATTATTTCTTATATTTGACTTGTGTGATGGACTACTACCAGTCAGAACTAATCCTGCACTCTAAGTGAGGGTGGAACAAAATAAACTTAAATATAATTAATTTCTTCTGTTAATAACATTGAGGCATTATTTCTTATATTTGACTTGTATGATGGACTACTACCAGTCAGAACTAATCCTGCACTCTAAGTGACGGGTGAACAAAATAAACTTAAATATAATTAATTTCTTCTGTTAATAACATTGAGGCATTATTTCTTATATTTGACTTGTGTGATGGACTACTACCAGTCAGAACTAATCCTGCACTCTAAGTGAGGGTGGAACAAAATAAACTTAAATATAATTAATTTCTTCTGTTAATAACATTGAGGCATTATTTCTTATATTTGACTTGTATGATGGACTACTACCAGTCAGAACTAATCCTGCACTCTAAGTGAGGGTGGAACAAAATAAACTTAAATATAATAATTTCTTCTGTTAATAACATTGAGGCATTATTTCTTATATTTGACTTGTATGATGGACTACTACCAGTCAGGACTAATCCTGCACTCTAAGTGAGGGTGGAACAAAATAAACTTAAATATAATTAATTTCTTCTGTTAATAACATTGAGGCATTATTTCTTATATTTGACTTGTATGATGGACTACTACCTGTCAGAACTAATCCTGCACTCTAAGTGAGGGTGGAACAAAATTAACTTAAATATAATTAATTTCTTCTGTTAATAACATTGAGGCATTATTTCTTATATTTGACTTGTATGATGGACTACTACCTGTCAGAACTAATCCTGCACTCTAAGTGAGGGTGGAACAAAATAAACTTAAATATAA
Source organism: Prosapia bicincta (assembly GCA_036971475.1). Classification (NCBI taxonomy): domain Eukaryota; kingdom Metazoa; phylum Arthropoda; class Insecta; order Hemiptera; family Cercopidae; genus Prosapia; species Prosapia bicincta. The sequence goes on from JBAIZL010000005.1 coordinate 1,618,678, forward strand.
TTAATTTCTTCTGTTAATAACATTGAGGCATTATTCCTTATATTTGACTTGTATGATGGACTACTACCAGTCAGAACTAATCCTGCACTCTAAGTGAGGGTGGAACAAAATAAACTTAAATATAATTAATTTCTTCTGTTAATAACATTGAGGCATTATTCCTTATATTTGACTTGTATGATGGACTACTACCAGTCAGAACTAATCCTGCACTCTAAGTGAGGGTGGAACAAAATAAACTTAAATATAATTAATTTCTTCTGTTAATAACATTGAGGCATTATTTCTTATATTTGACTTGTGTGATGGACTACTACCAGTCAGAACTAATCCTGCACTCTAAGTGAGGGTGGAACAAAATAAGCTTATATATAATTAATTTCTTCTGTTAATAACATTGAGGCATTATTTCTTATATTTGACTTGTGTGATGGACTACTACCAGTCAGAACTAATCCTGCACTCTAAGTGAGGGTGGAACAAAATAAGCTTAAATATAATTAATTTCTTCTGTTAATAACATTGAGGCATTATTCCTTATATTTGACTTGTATGATGGACTACTACCAGTCAGAACTAATCCTGCACTCTAAGTGAGGGTGGAACAAAATAAACTTAAATATAATTAATTTCTTCTGTTAATAACATTGAGGCATTATTCCTTATATTTGACTTGTATGATGGACTACTACCAGTCAGAACTAATCCTGCACTCTAAGTGAGGGTGGAACAAAATAAGCTTATATATAATTAATTTCTTCTGTTAATAACATTGAGGCATTATTTCTTATATTTGACTTGTGTGATGGACTACTACCAGTCAGAACTAATCCTGCACTCTAAGTGAGGGTGGAACAAAATAAGCTTAAATATAATTAATTTCTTCTGTTAATAACATTGAGGCATTATTCCTTATATTTGACTTGTATGATGGACTACTACCAGTCAGAACTAATCCTGCACTCTAAGTGAGGGTGGAACAAAATAAACTTAAATATAATTAATTTCTTCTGTTAATAACATTGAGGCATTATTTCTTATATTTGACTTGTGTGATGGACTACTACCAGTCAGAACTAATCCTGCACTCTAAGTGAGGGTGGAACAAAATAAACTTAAATATAATTAATTTCTTCTGTTAATAACATTGAGGCATTATTTCTTATATTTGACTTGTATGATGGACTACTACCAGTCAGAACTAATCCTGCACTCTAAGTGAGGGTGGAATAAAATAAACTTAAATATAATTAATTTCTTCTGTTAATAACATTGAGGCATTATTCCTTATATTTGACTTGTATGATGGACTACTACCAGTCAGAACTAATCCTGCACTCTAAGTGAGGGTGGAACAAAATAAGCTTATATATAATTAATTTCTTCTGTTAATAACATTGAGGCATTATTTCTTATATTTGACTTGTACCATGGACTACTACCAGTCAGAACTAATCCTGCACTCTAAGTGAGGGTGGAATAAAATAAACTTATATATAATTAATTTCTTCTGTTAATAACATTGAGGCATTATTCCTTATATTTGACTTGTATGATGGACTACTACCAGTCAGAACTAATCCTGCACTCTAAGTGAGGGTGGAACAAAATAAGCTTATATATAATTAATTTCTTCTGTTAATAACATTGAGGCATTATTCCTTATATTTGACTTGTATGATGGACTACTACCAGTCAGAACTAATCCTGCACTCTAAGTGAGGGTGGAATAAAATAAACTTATATATAATTAATTTCTTCTGTTAATAACATTGAGGCATTATTTCTTATATTTGACTTGTGTGATGGACTACTACCAGTCAGAACTAATCCTGCACTCTAAGTGAGGGTGGAACAAAATAAACTTAAATATAATTAATTTCTTCTGTTAATAACATTGAGGCATTATTTCTTATATTTGACTTGTGTGATGGACTACTACCAGTCAGAACTAATCCTGCACTCTAAGTGAGGGTGGAACAAAATAAGCTTATATATAATTAATTTCTTCTGTTAATAACATTGAGGCATTATTTCTTATATTTGACTTGTACCATGGACTACTACCAGTCAGAACTAATCCTGCACTCTAAGTGAGGGTGGAACAAAATAAACTTAAATATAATTAATTTCTTCTGTTAATAACATTGAGGCATTATTTCTTATATTTGACTTGTATGATGGACTACTACCAGTCAGAACTAATCCTGCACTCTAAGTGACGGGGGAACAAAATAAACTTAAATATAATTAATTTCTTCTGTTAATAACATTGAGGCATTATTTCTTATATTTGACTTGTATGATGGACTACTACCAGTCAGAACTAATCCTGCACTCTAAGTGAGGGTGGAACAAAATAAACTTAAATATAATTAATTTCTTCTGTTAATAACATTGAGGCATTATTCCTTATATTTGACTTGTATGATGGACTACTACCAGTCAGAACTAATCCTGCACTCTAAGTGAGGGTGGAACAAAATAAACTTAAATATAATTAATTTCTTCTGTTAATAACATTGAGGCATTATTCCTTATATTTGACTTGTATGATGGACTACTACCAGTCAGAACTAATCCTGCACTCTAAGTGAGGGTGGAACAAAATAAGCTTATATATAATTAATTTCTTCTGTTAATAACATTGAGGCATTATTTCTTATATTTGACTTGTGTGATGGACTACTACCAGTCAGAACTAATCCTGCACTCTAAGTGAGGGTGGAACAAAATAAGCTTAAATATAATTAATTTCTTCTGTTAATAACATTGAGGCATTATTCCTTATATTTGACTTGTATGATGGACTACTACCAGTCAGAACTAATCCTGCACTCTAAGTGAGGGTGGAACAAAATAAACTTAAATATAATTAATTTCTTCTGTTAATAACATTGAGGCATTATTTCTTATATTTGACTTGTGTGATGGACTACTACCAGTCAGAACTAATCCTGCACTCTAAGTGAGGGTGGAACAAAATAAGCTTATATATAATTAATTTCTTCTGTTAATAACATTGAGGCATTATTTCTTATATTTGACTTGTGTGATGGACTACTACCAGTCAGAACTAATCCTGCACTCTAAGTGAGGGTGGAACAAAATAAGCTTAAATATAATTAATTTCTTCTGTTAATAACATTGAGGCATTATTCCTTATATTTGACTTGTATGATGGACTACTACCAGTCAGAACTAATCCTGCACTCTAAGTGAGGGTGGAACAAAATAAACTTAAATATAATTAATTTCTTCTGTTAATAACATTGAGGCATTATTCCTTATATTTGACTTGTATGATGGACTACTACCAGTCAGAACTAATCCTGCACTCTAAGTGAGGGTGGAACAAAATAAGCTTATATGTAATTAATTTCTTCTGTTAATAACATTGAGGCATTATTTCTTATATTTGACTTGTGTGATGGACTACTACCAGTCAGAACTAATCCTGCACTCTAAGTGAGGGTGGAACAAAATAAGCTTAAATATAATTAATTTCTTCTGTTAATAACATTGAGGCATTATTCCTTATATTTGACTTGTATGATGGACTACTACCAGTCAGAACTAATCCTGCACTCTAAGTGAGGGTGGAACAAAATAAACTTAAATATAATTAATTTCTTCTGTTAATAACATTGAGGCATTATTTCTTATATTTGACTTGTGTGATGGACTACTACCAGTCAGAACTAATCCTGCACTCTAAGTGAGGGTGGAACAAAATAAACTTAAATATAATTAATTTCTTCTGTTAATAACATTGAGGCATTATTTCTTATATTTGACTTGTATGATGGACTACTACCAGTCAGAACTAATCCTGCACTCTAAGTGAGGGTGGAATAAAATAAACTTAAATATAATTAATTTCTTCTGTTAATAACATTGAGGCATTATTCCTTATATTTGACTTGTATGATGGACTACTACCAGTCAGAACTAATCCTGCACTCTAAGTGAGGGTGGAACAAAATAAGCTTATATATAATTAATTTCTTCTGTTAATAACATTGAGGCATTATTTCTTATATTTGACTTGTACCATGGACTACTACCAGTCAGAACTAATCCTGCACTCTAAGTGAGGGTGGAATAAAATAAACTTATATATAATTAATTTCTTCTGTTAATAACATTGAGGCATTATTCCTTATATTTGACTTGTATGATGGACTACTACCAGTCAGAACTAATCCTGCACTCTAAGTGAGGGTGGAACAAAATAAGCTTATATATAATTAATTTCTTCTGTTAATAACATTGAGGCATTATTCCTTATATTTGACTTGTATGATGGACTACTACCAGTCAGAACTAATCCTGCACTCTAAGTGAGGGTGGAATAAAATAAACTTATATATAATTAATTTCTTCTGTTAATAACATTGAGGCATTATTCCTTATATTTGACTTGTATGATGGACTACTACCAGTCAGAACTAATCCTGCACTCTAAGTGAGGGTGGAACAAAATAAGCTTATATATAATTAATTTCTTCTGTTAATAACATTGAGGCATTATTCCTTATATTTGACTTGTATGATGGACTACTACCAGTCAGAACTAATCCTGCACTCTAAGTGAGGGTGGAACAAAATAAACTTAAATATAATTAATTTCTTCTGTTAATAACATTGAGGCATTATTTCTTATATTTGACTTGTGTGATGGACTACTACCAGTCAGAACTAATCCTGCACTCTAAGTGAGGGTGGAACAAAATAAACTTAAATATAATTAATTTCTTCTGTTAATAACATTGAGGCATTATTTCTTATATTTGACTTGTGTGATGGACTACTACCAGTCAGAACTAATCCTGCACTCTAAGTGAGGGTGGAACAAAATAAACTTAAATATAATTAATTTCTTCTGTTAATAACATTGAGGCATTATTTCTTATATTTGACTTGTATGATGGACTACTACCAGTCAGAACTAATCCTGCACTCTAAGTGAGGGTGGAACAAAATAAACTTAAATATAATTAATTTCTTCTGTTAATAACATTGAGGCATTATTTCTTATATTTGACTTGTATGATGGACTACTACCAGTCAGAACTAATCCTGCACTCTAAGTGACGGGGGAACAAAATAAACTTAAATATAATTAATTTCTTCTGTTAATAACATTGAGGCATTATTTCTTATATTTGACTTGTATGATGGACTACTACCAGTCAGAACTAATCCTGCACTCTAAGTGAGGGTGGAACAAAATAAACTTAAATATAATTAATTTCTTCTGTTAATAACATTGAGGCATTATTCCTTATATTTGACTTGTATGATGGACTACTACCAGTCAGAACTAATCCTGCACTCTAAGTGAGGGTGGAACAAAATAAACTTAAATATAATTAATTTCTTCTGTTAATAACATTGAGGCATTATTCCTTATATTTGACTTTTATGATGGACTACTACCAGTCAGAACTAATCCTGCACTCTAAGTGAGGGTGGAACAAAATAAGCTTATATATAATTAATTTCTTCTGTTAATAACATTGAGGCATTATTTCTTATATTTGACTTGTGTGATGGACTACTACCAGTCAGAACTAATCCTGCACTCTAAGTGAGGGTGGAACAAAATAAGCTTAAATATAATTAATTTCTTCTGTTAATAACATTGAGGCATTATTCCTTATATTTGACTTGTATGATGGACTACTACCAGTCAGAACTAATCCTGCACTCTAAGTGAGGGTGGAACAAAATAAACTTAAATATAATTAATTTCTTCTGTTAATAACATTGAGGCATTATTTCTTATATTTGACTTGTGTGATGGACTACTACCAGTCAGAACTAATCCTGCACTCTAAGTGAGGGTGGAACAAAATAAGCTTAAATATAATTAATTTCTTCTGTTAATAACATTGAGGCATTATTCCTTATATTTGACTTGTATGATGGACTACTACCAGTCAGAACTAATCCTGCACTCTAAGTGAGGGTGGAACAAAATAAGCTTATATATAATTAATTTCTTCTGTTAATAACATTGAGGCATTATTCCTTATATTTGACTTGTATGATGGACTACTACCAGTCAGAACTAATCCTGCACTCTAAGTGAGGGTGGAACAAAATAAGCTTATATATAATTAATTTCTTCTGTTAATAACATTGAGGCATTATTTCTTATATTTGACTTGTATGATGGACTACTACCAGTCAGAACTAATCCTGCACTCTAAGTGAGGGTGGAATAAAATAAACTTAAATATAATTAATTTCTTCTGTTAATAACATTGAGGCATTATTTCTTATATTTGACTTGTATGATGGACTACTACCAGTCAGAACTAATCCTGCACTCTAAGTGAGGGTGGAACAAAATAAACTTAAATATAATTAATTTCTTCTGTTAATAACATTGAGGCATTATTTCTTATATTTGACTTGTATGATGGACTACTACCAGTCAGAACTAATCCTGCACTCTAAGTGAGGGTGGAACAAAATAAACTTAAATATAATTAATTTCTTCTGTTAATAACATTGAGGCATTATTTCTTATATTTGACTTGTGTGATGGACTACTACCAGTCAGAACTAATCCTGCACTCTAAGTGAGGGTGGAACAAAATAAACTTAAATATAATTAATTTCTTCTGTTAATAACATTGAGGCATTATTTCTTATATTTGACTTGTGTGATGGACTACTACCAGTCAGAACTAATCCTGCACTCTAAGTGAGGGTGGAACAAAATAAACTTAAATATAATTAATTTCTTCTGTTAATAACATTGAGGCATTATTTCTTATATTTGACTTGTATGATGGACTACTACCAGTCAGAACTAATCCTGCACTCTAAGTGACGGGGGAACAAAATAAACTTAAATATAATTAATTTCTTCTGTTAATAACATTGAGGCATTATTTCTTATATTTGACTTGTATGATGGACTACTACCAGTCAGAACTAATCCTGCACTCTAAGTGAGGGTGGAACAAAATAAACTTAAATATAATTAATTTCTTCTGTTAATAACATTGAGGCATTATTCCTTATATTTGACTTGTATGATGGACTACTACCAGTCAGAACTAATCCTGCACTCTAAGTGAGGGTGGAACAAAATAAACTTAAATATAATTAATTTCTTCTGTTAATAACATTGAGGCATTATTCCTTATATTTGACTTGTATGATGGACTACTACCAGTCAGAACTAATCCTGCACTCTAAGTGAGGGTGGAACAAAATAAGCTTATATATAATTAATTGCTTCTGTTAATAACATTGAGGCATTATTTCTTATATTTGACTTGTGTGATGGACTACTACCAGTCAGAACTAATCCTGCACTCTAAGTGAGGGTGGAACAAAATAAGCTTAAATATAATTAATTTCTTCTGTTAATAACATTGAGGCATTATTCCTTATATTTGACTTGTATGATGGACTACTACCAGTCAGAACTAATCCTGCACTCTAAGTGAGTGTGGAACAAAATAAACTTAAATATAATTAATTTCTTCTGTTAATAACATTGAGACATTATTTCTTATATTTGACTTGTATGATGGACTACTACCAGTCAGAACTAATCCTGCACTCTAAGTGACGGGGGAACAAAATAAACTTAAATATAATTAATTTCTTCTGTTAATAACATTGAGGCATTATTTCTTATATTTGACTTGTATGATGGACTACTACCAGTCAGAACTAATCCTGCACTCTAAGTGAGGGTGGAACAAAATAAGCTTATATATAATTAATTTCTTCTGTTAATAACATTGAGGCATTATTTCTTATATTTGACTTGTGTGATGGACTACTACCAGTCAGAACTAATCCTGCACTCTAAGTGAGGGTGGAACAAAATAAGCTTAAATATAATTAATTTCTTCTGTTAATAACATTGAGGCATTATTCCTTATATTTGACTTGTATGATGGACTACTACCAGTCAGAACTAATCCTGCACTCTAAGTGAGGGTGGAACAAAATAAACTTAAATATAATTAATTTCTTCTGTTAATAACATTGAGGCATTATTTCTTATATTTGACTTGTGTGATGGACTACTACCAGTCAGAACTAATCCTGCACTCTAAGTGAGGGTGGAACAAAATAAGCTTAAATATAATTAATTTCTTCTGTTAATAACATTGAGGCATTATTCCTTATATTTGACTTGTATGATGGACTACTACCAGTCAGAACTAATCCTGCACTCTAAGTGAGGGTGGAACAAAATAAGCTTATATATAATTAATTTCTTCTGTTAATAACATTGAGGCATTATTCCTTATATTTGACTTGTATGATGGACTACTACCAGTCAGAACTAATCCTGCACTCTAAGTGAGGGTGGAACAAAATAAGCTTATATATAATTAATTTCTTCTGTTAATAACATTGAGGCATTATTTCTTATATTTGACTTGTATGATGGACTACTACCAGTCAGAACTAATCCTGCACTCTAAGTGAGGGTGGAATAAAATAAACTTAAATATAATTAATTTCTTCTGTTAATAACATTGAGGCATTATTTCTTATATTTGACTTGTATGATGGACTACTACCAGTCAGAACTAATCCTGCACTCTAAGTGAGGGTGGAACAAAATAAACTTAAAAATAATTAATTTCTTCTGTTAATAACATTGAGGCATTATTTCTTATATTTGACTTGTATGATGGACTACTACCAGTCAGAACTAATCCTGCACTCTAAGTGAGGGTGGAACAAAATAAACTTAAATATAATTAATTTCTTCTGTTAATAACATTGAGGCATTATTTCTTATATTTGACTTGTGTGATGGACTACTACCAGTCAGAACTAATCCTGCACTCTAAGTGAGGGTGGAACAAAATAAACTTAAATATAATTAATTTCTTCTGTTAATAACATTGAGGCATTATTTCTTATATTTGACTTGTGTGATGGGCTACTACCAGTCAGAACTAATCCTGCACTCTAAGTGAGGGTGGAACAAAATAAACTTAAATATAATTAATTTCTTCTGTTAATAACATTGAGGCATTATTTCTTATATTTGACTTGTATGATGGACTACTACCAGTCAGAACTAATCCTGCACTCTAAGTGAGGGTGGAACAAAATAAACTTAAATATAATTAATTTCTTCTGTTAATAACATTGAGGCATTATTTCTTATATTTGACTTGTATGATGGACTACTACCAGTCAGAACTAATCCTGCACTCTAAGTGACGGGGGAACAAAATAAACTTAAATATAATTAATTTCTTCTGTTAATAACATTGAGGCATTATTTCTTATATTTGACTTGTATGATGGACTACTACCAGTCAGAACTAATCCTGCACTCTAAGTGAGGGTGGAACAAAATAAACTTAAATATAATTAATTTCTTCTGTTAATAACATTGAGGCATTATTCCTTATATTTGACTTGTATGATGGACTACTACCAGTCAGAACTAATCCTGCACTCTAAGTGAGGGTGGAACAAAATAAGCTTATATATAATTAATTTCTTCTGTTAATAACATTGAGGCATTATTTCTTATATTTGACTTGTGTGATGGACTACTACCAGTCAGAACTAATCCTGCACTCTAAGTGAGGGTGGAACAAAATAAGCTTAAATATAATTAATTTCTTCTGTTAATAACATTGAGGCATTATTCCTTATATTTGACTTGTATGATGGACTACTACCAGTCAGAACTAATCCTGCACTCTAAGTGAGGGTGGAACAAAATAAACTTAAATATAATTAATTTCTTCTGTTAATAACATTGAGGCATTATTCCTTATATTTGACTTGTATGATGGACTACTACCAGTCAGAACTAATCCTGCACTCTAAGTGAGGGTGGAACAAAATAAGCTTATATATAATTAATTTCTTCTGTTAATAACATTGAGGCATTATTCCTTATATTTGACTTGTATGATGGACTACTACCAGTCAGAACTAATCCTGCACTCTAAGTGAGGGTGGAACAAAATAAGCTTATATATAATTAATTTCTTCTGTTAATAACATTGAGGCATTATTTCTTATATTTGACTTGTATGATGGACTACTACCAGTCAGAACTAATCCTGCACTCTAAGTGAGGGTGGAATAAAATAAACTTAAATATAATTAATTTCTTCTGTTAATAACATTGAGGCATTATTTCTTATATTTGACTTGTATGATGGACTACTACCAGTCAGAACTAATCCTGCACTCTAAGTGAGGGTGGAACAAAATAAACTTAAAAATAATTAATTTCTTCTGTTAATAACATTGAGGCATTATTTCTTATATTTGACTTGTATGATGGACTACTACCAGTCAGAACTAATCCTGCACTCTAAGTGAGGGTGGAACAAAATAAACTTAAATATAATTAATTTCTTCTGTTAATAACATTGAGGCATTATTTCTTATATTTGACTTGTGTGATGGACTACTACCAGTCAGAACTAATCCTGCACTCTAAGTGAGGGTGGAACAAAATAAACTTAAATATAATTAATTTCTTCTGTTAATAACATTGAGGCATTATTTCTTATATTTGACTTGTGTGATGGGCTACTACCAGTCAGAACTAATCCTGCACTCTAAGTGAGGGTGGAACAAAATAAACTTAAATATAATTAATTTCTTCTGTTAATAACATTGAGGCATTATTTCTTATATTTGACTTGTATGATGGACTACTACCAGTCAGAACTAATCCTGCACTCTAAGTGAGGGTGGAACAAAATAAACTTAAATATAATTAATTTCTTCTGTTAATAACATTGAGGCATTATTTCTTATATTTGACTTGTATGATGGACTACTACCAGTCAGAACTAATCCTGCACTCTAAGTGACGGGGGAACAAAATAAACTTAAATATAATTAATTTCTTCTGTTAATAACATTGAGGCATTATTTCTTATATTTGACTTGTATGATGGACTACTACCAGTCAGAACTAATCCTGCACTCTAAGTGAGGGTGGAACAAAATAAACTTAAATATAATTAATTTCTTCTGTTAATAACATTGAGGCATTATTCCTTATATTTGACTTGTATGATGGACTACTACCAGTCAGAACTAATCCTGCACTCTAAGTGAGGGTGGAACAAAATAAACTTAAATATAATTAATTTCTTCTGTTAATAACATTGAGGCATTATTCCTTATATTTGACTTGTATGATGGACTACTACCAGTCAGAACTAATCCTGCACTCTAAGTGAGGGTGGAACAAAATAAACTTAAATATAATTAATTTCTTCTGTTAATAACATTGAGGCATTATTCCTTATATTTGACTTGTATGATGGACTACTACCAGTCAGAACTAATCCTGCACTCTAAGTGAGGGTGGAACAAAATAAACTTAAATATAATTAATTTCTTCTGTTAATAACATTGAGGCATTATTTCTTATATTTGACTTGTGTGATGGACTACTACCAGTCAGAACTAATCCTGCACTCTAAGTGAGGGTGGAACAAAATAAGCTTAAATATAATTAATTTCTTCTGTTAATAACATTGAGGCATTATTTCTTATATTTGACTTGTGTGATGGACTACTACCAGTCAGAACTAATCCTGCACCTTAAGTGAGGGTGGAACAAAATAAGCTTAAATATAATTAATTTCTTCTGTTAATAACATTGAGGCATTATTCCTTATATTTGACTTGTATGATGGACTACTACCAGTCAGAACTAATCCTGCACTCTAAGTGAGGGTGGAACAAAATAAACTTAAATATAATTAATTTCTTCTGTTAATAACATTGAGGCATTATTCCTTATATTTGACTTGTATGATGGACTACTACCAGTCAGAACTAATCCTGCACTCTAAGTGAGGGTGGAACAAAATAAGCTTATATATAATTAATTTCTTCTGTTAATAACATTGAGGCATTATTTCTTATATTTGACTTGTGTGATGGACTACTACCAGTCAGAACTAATCCTGCACTCTAAGTGAGGGTGGAACAAAATAAGCTTAAATATAATTAATTTCTTCTGTTAATAACATTGAGGCATTATTCCTTATATTTGACTTGTATGATGGACTACTACCAGTCAGAACTAATCCTGCACTCTAAGTGAGGGTGGAACAAAATAAACTTAAATATAATTAATTTCTTCTGTTAATAACATTGAGGCATTATTCCTTATATTTGACTTGTATGATGGACTACTACCAGTCAGAACTAATCCTGCACTCTAAGTGAGGGTGGAACAAAATAAGCTTATATATAATTAATTTCTTCTGTTAATAACATTGAGGCATTATTTCTTATATTTGACTTGTGTGATGGACTACTACCAGTCAGAACTAATCCTGCACTCTAAGTGAGGGTGGAACAAAATAAGCTTAAATATCATTAATTTCTTCTGTTAATAACATTGAGGCATTATTCCTTATATTTGACTTGTATGATGGACTACTACCAGTCAGAACTAATCCTGCACTCTAAGTGAGGGTGGAACAAAATAAACTTAAATATAATTAATTTCTTCTGTTAATAACATTGAGGCATTATTTCTTATATTTGACTTGTGTGATGGACTACTACCAGTCAGAACTAATCCTGCACTCTAAGTGAGGGTGGAATAAAATAAACTTAAATATAATTAATTTCTTCTGTTAATAACATTGAGGCATTATTCCTTATATTTGACTTGTATGATGGACTACTACCAGTCAGAACTAATCCTGCACTCTAAGTGAGGGTGGAACAAAATAAGCTTATATATAATTAATTTCTTCTGTTAATAACATTGAGGCATTATTTCTTATATTTGACTTGTACCATGGACTACTACCAGTCAGAACTAATCCTGCACTCTAAGTGAGGGTGGAATAAAATAAACTTATATATAATTAATTTCTTCTGTTAATAACATTGAGGCATTATTCCTTATATTTGACTTGTATGATGGACTACTACCAGTCAGAACTAATCCTGCACTCTAAGTGAGGGTGGAACAAAATAAGCTTATATAAATTTAATTTCTTCTGTTAATAACATTGAGGCATTATTCCTTATATTTGACTTGTATGATGGACTACTACCAGTCAGAACTAATCCTGCACTCTAAGTGAGGGTGGAATAAAATAAACTTATATATAATTAATTTCTTCTGTTAATAACATTGAGGCATTATTCCTTATATTTGACTTGTATGATGGACTACTACCAGTCAGAACTAATCCTGCACTCTAAGTGAGGGTGGAACAAAATAAGCTTATATATAATTAATTTCTTCTGTTAATAACATTGAGGCATTATTCCTTATATTTGACTTGTATGATGGACTACTACCAGTCAGAACTAATCCTGCACTCTAAGTGAGGGTGGAACAAAATAAGCTTATATATAATTAATTTCTTCTGTTAATAACATTGAGGCATTATTTCTTATATTTGACTTGTATGATGGACTACTACCAGTCAGAACTAATCCTGCACTCTAAGTGAGGGTGGAATAAAATAAACTTAAATATAATTAATTTCTTCTGTTAATAACATTGAGGCATTATTTCTTATATTTGACTTGTATGATGGACTACTACCAGTCAGAACTAATCCTGCACTCTAAGTGAGGGTGGAACAAAATAAACTTAAATATAATTAATTTCTTCTGTTAATAACATTGAGGCATTATTTCTTATATTTGACTTATGTGATGGACTACTACCAGTCAGAACTAATCCTGCACTCTAAGTGAGGGTGGAACAAAATAAACTTAAATATAATTAATTTCTTCTGTTAATAACATTGAGGCATTATTTCTTATATTTGACTTGTGTGATGGACTACTACCAGTCAGAACTAATCCTGCACTCTAAGTGAGGGTGGAACAAAATAAACTTAAATATAATTAATTTCTTCTGTTAATAACATTGAGGCATTATTTCTTATATTTGACTTGTATGATGGACTACTACCAGTCAGAACTAATCCTGCACTCTAAGTGAGGGTGGAACAAAATAAACTTAAATATAATTAATTTCTTCTGTTAATAACATTGAGGCATTATTTCTTATATTTGACTTGTATGATGGACTACTACCAGTCAGAACTAATCCTGCACTCTAAGTGACGGGGGAACAAAATAAACTTAAATATAATTAATTTCTTCTGTTAATAACATTGAGGCATTATTTCTTATATTTGACTTGTATGATGGACTACTACCAGTCAGAACTAATCCTGCACTCTAAGTGAGGGTGGAACAAAATAAACTTAAATATAATTAATTTCTTCTGTTAATAACATTGAGGCATTATTCCTTATATTTGACTTGTATGATGGACTACTACCAGTCAGAACTAATCCTGCACTCTAAGTGAGGGTGGAACAAAATAAACTTAAATATAATTAATTTCTTCTGTTAATAACATTGAGGCATTATTTCTTATATTTGACTTGTGTGATGGACTACTACCAGTCAGAACTAATCCTGCACTCTAAGTGAGGGTGGAACAAAATAAGCTTAAATATAATTAATTTCTTCTGTTAATAACATTGAGGCATTATTTCTTATATTTGACTTGTGTGATGGACTACTACCAGTCAGAACTAATCCTGCACCTTAAGTGAGGGTGGAACAAAATAAGCTTAAATATAATTAATTTCTTCTGTTAATAACATTGAGGCATTATTCCTTATATTTGACTTGTATGATGGACTACTACCAGTCAGAACTAATCCTGCACTCTAAGTGAGGGTGGAACAAAATAAACTTAAATATAATTAATTTCTTCTGTTAATAACATTGAGGCATTATTCCTTATATTTGACTTGTATGATGGACTACTACCAGTCAGAACTAATCCTGCACTCTAAGTGAGGGTGGAACAAAATAAGCTTATATATAATTAATTTCTTCTGTTAATAACATTGAGGCATTATTTCTTATATTTGACTTGTGTGATGGACTACTACCAGTCAGAACTAATCCTGCACTCTAAGTGAGGGTGGAACAAAATAAGCTTAAATATAATTAATTTCTTCTGTTAATAACATTGAGGCATTATTCCTTATATTTGACTTGTATGATGGACTACTACCAGTCAGAACTAATCCTGCACTCTAAGTGAGGGTGGAACAAAATAAACTTAAATATAATTAATTTCTTCTGTTAATAACATTGAGGCATTATTCCTTATATTTGACTTGTATGATGGACTACTACCAGTCAGAACTAATCCTGCACTCTAAGTGAGGGTGGAACAAAATAAGCTTATATATAATTAATTTCTTCTGTTAATAACATTGAGGCATTATTTCTTATATTTGACTTGTGTGATGGACTACTACCAGTCAGAACTAATCCTGCACTCTAAGTGAGGGTGGAACAAAATAAGCTTAAATATAATTAATTTCTTCTGTTAATAACATTGAGGCATTATTCCTTATATTTGACTTGTATGATGGACTACTACCAGTCAGAACTAATCCTGCACTCTAAGTGAGGGTGGAACAAAATAAACTTAAATATAATTAATTTCTTCTGTTAATAACATTGAGGCATTATTTCTTATATTTGACTTGTGTGATGGACTACTACCAGTCAGAACTAATCCTGCACTCTAAGTGAGGGTGGAATAAAATAAACTTAAATATAATTAATTTCTTCTGTTAATAACATTGAGGCATTATTCCTTATATTTGACTTGTATGATGGACTACTACCAGTCAGAACTAATCCTGCACTCTAAGTGAGGGTGGAACAAAATAAGCTTATATATAATTAATTTCTTCTGTTAATAACATTGAGGCATTATTTCTTATATTTGACTTGTACCATGGACTACTACCAGTCAGAACTAATCCTGCACTCTAAGTGAGGGTGGAATAAAATAAACTTATATATAATTAATTTCTTCTGTTAATAACATTGAGGCATTATTCCTTATATTTGACTTGTATGATGGACTACTACCAGTCAGAACTAATCCTGCACTCTAAGTGAGGGTGGAACAAAATAAGCTTATATATATTTAATTTCTTCTGTTAATAACATTGAGGCATTATTCCTTATATTTGACTTGTATGATGGACTACTACCAGTCAGAACTAATCCTGCACTCTAAGTGAGGGTGGAATAAAATAAACTTATATATAATTAATTTCTTCTGTTAATAACATTGAGGCATTATTCCTTATATTTGACTTGTATGATGGACTACTACCAGTCAGAACTAATCCTGCACTCTAAGTGAGGGTGGAACAAAATAAGCTTATATATAATTAATTTCTTCTGTTAATAACATTGAGGCATTATTCCTTATATTTGACTTGTATGATGGACTACTACCAGTCAGAACTAATCCTGCACTCTAAGTGAGGGTGGAACAAAATAAGCTTATATATAATTAATTTCTTCTGTTAATAACATTGAGGCATTATTTCTTATATTTGACTTGTATGATGGACTACTACCAGTCAGAACTAATCCTGCACTCTAAGTGAGGGTGGAATAAAATAAACTTAAATATAATTAATTTCTTCTGTTAATAACATTGAGGCATTATTTCTTATATTTGACTTGTATGATGGACTACTACCAGTCAGAACTAATCCTGCACTCTAAGTGAGGGTGGAACAAAATAAACTTAAATATAATTAATTTCTTCTGTTAATAACATTGAGGCATTATTTCTTATATTTGACTTGTGTGATGGACTACTACCAGTCAGAACTAATCCTGCACTCTAAGTGAGGGTGGAACAAAATAAACTTAAATATAATTAATTTCTTCTGTTAATAACATTGAGGCATTATTTCTTATATTTGACTTGTGTGATGGACTACTACCAGTCAGAACTAATCCTGCACTCTAAGTGAGGGTGGAACAAAATAAACTTAAATATAATTAATTTCTTCTGTTAATAACATTGAGGCATTATTTCTTATATTTGACTTGTATGATGGACTACTACCAGTCAGAACTAATCCTGCACTCTAAGTGAGGGTGGAACAAAATAAACTTAAATATAATTAATTTCTTCTGTTAATAACATTGAGGCATTATTTCTTATATTTGACTTGTATGATGGACTACTACCAGTCAGAACTAATCCTGCACTCTAAGTGACGGGGGAACAAAATAAACTTAAATATAATTAATTTCTTCTGTTAATAACATTGAGGCATTATTTCTTATATTTGACTTGTATGATGGACTACTACCAGTCAGAACTAATCCTGCACTCTAAGTGAGGGTGGAACAAAATAAACTTAAATATAATTAATTTCTTCTGTTAATAACATTGAGGCATTATTCCTTATATTTGACTTGTATGATGGACTACTACCAGTCAGAACTAATCCTGCACTCTAAGTGAGGGTGGAACAAAATAAAATTAAATATAATTAATTTCTTCTGTTAATAACATTGAGGCATTATTCCTTATATTTGACTTGTATGATGGACTACTACCAGTCAGAACTAATCCTGCACTCTAAGTGAGGGTGGAACAAAATAAACTTAAATATAATTAATTTCTTCTGTTAATAACATTGAGGCATTATTCCTTATATTTGACTTGTATGATGGACTACTACCAGTCAGAACTAATCCTGCACTCTAAGTGAGGGTGGAACAAAATAAACTTAAATATAATTAATTTCTTCTGTTAATAACATTGAGGCATTATTTCTTATATTTGACTTGTGTGATGGACTACTACCAGTCAGAACTAATCCTGCACTCTAAGTGAGGGTGGAACAAAATAAGCTTAAATATAATTAATTTCTTCTGTTAATAACATTGAGGCATTATTTCTTATATTTGACTTGTGTGATGGACTACTACCAGTCAGAACTAATCCTGCACTCTAAGTGAGGGTAGAACAAAATAAGCTTAAATATAATTAATTTCTTCTGTTAATAACATTGAGGCATTATTCCTTATATTTGACTTGTATGATGGACTACTACCAGTCAGAACTAATCCTGCACTCTAAGTGAGGGTGGAACAAAATAAACTTAAATATAATTAATTTCTTCTGTTAATAACATTGAGGCATTATTCCTTATATTTGACTTGTATGATGGACTACTACCAGTCAGAACTAATCCTGCACTCTAAGTGAGGGTGGAACAAAATAAGCTTATATATAATTAATTTCTTCTGTTAATAACATTGAGGCATTATTTCTTATATTTGACTTGTGTGATGGACTACTACCAGTCAGAACTAATCCTGCACTCTAAGTGAGGGTGGAACAAAATAAGCTTAAATATAATTAATTTCTTCTGTTAATAACATTGAGGCATTATTCCTTATATTTGACTTGTATGATGGACTACTACCAGTCAGAACTAATCCTGCACTCTAAGTGAGGGTGGAACAAAATAAACTTAAATATAATTAATTTCTTCTGTTAATAACATTGAGGCATTATTCCTTATATTTGACTTGTATGATGGACTACTACCAGTCAGAACTAATCCTGCACTCTAAGTGAGGGTGGAACAAAATAAGCTTATATATAATTAATTTCTTCTGTTAATAACATTGAGGCATTATTTCTTATATTTGACTTGTGTGATGGACTACTACCAGTCAGAACTAATCCTGCACTCTAAGTGAGGGTGGAACAAAATAAGCTTAAATATAATTAATTTCTTCTGTTAATAACATTGAGGCATTATTCCTTATATTTGACTTGTATGATGGACTACTACCAGTCAGAACTAATCCTGCACTCTAAGTGAGGGTGGAACAAAATAAACTTAAATATAATTAATTTCTTCTGTTAATAACATTGAGGCATTATTCCTTATATTTGACTTGTATGATGGACTACTACCAGTCAGAACTAATCCTGCACTCTAAGTGAGGGTGGAACAAAATAAACTTAAATATAATTAATTTCTTCTGTTAATAACATTGAGGCATTATTTCTTATATTTGACTTGTGTGATGGACTACTACCAGTCAGAACTAATCCTGCACTCTAAGTGAGGGTGGAACAAAATAAGCTTATATATAATTAATTTCTTCTGTTAATAACATTGAGGCATTATTTCTTATATTTGACTTGTGTGATGGACTACTACCAGTCAGAACTAATCCTGCACTCTAAGTGAGGGTGGAACAAAATAAGCTTAAATATAATTAATTTCTTCTGTTAATAACATTGAGGCATTATTCCTTATATTTGACTTGTATGATGGACTACTACCAGTCAGAACTAATCCTGCACTCTAAGTGAGGGTGGAACAAAATAAACTTAAATATAATTAATTTCTTCTGTTAATAACATTGAGGCATTATTCCTTATATTTGACTTGTATGATGGACTACTACCAGTCAGAACTAATCCTGCACTCTAAGTGAGGGTGGAACAAAATAAGCTTATATATAATTAATTTCTTCTGTTAATAACATTGAGGCATTATTTCTTATATTTGACTTGTGTGATGGACTACTACCAGTCAGAACTAATCCTGCACTCTAAGTGAGGGTGGAACAAAATAAGCTTAAATATAATTAATTTCTTCTGTTAATAACATTGAGGCATTATTCCTTATATTTGACTTGTATGATGGACTACTACCAGTCAGAACTAATCCTGCACTCTAAGTGAGGGTGGAACAAAATAAACTTAAATATAATTAATTTCTTCTGTTAATAACATTGAGGCATTATTTCTTATATTTGACTTGTGTGATGGACTACTACCAGTCAGAACTAATCCTGCACTCTAAGTGAGGGTGGAACAAAATAAACTTAAATATAATTAATTTCTTCTGTTAATAACATTGAGGCATTATTTCTTATATTTGACTTGTATGATGGACTACTACCAGTCAGAACTAATCCTGCACTCTAAGTGAGGGTGGAATAAAATAAACTTAAATATAATTAATTTCTTCTGTTAATAACATTGAGGCATTATTCCTTATATTTGACTTGTATGATGGACTACTACCAGTCAGAACTAATCCTGCACTCTAAGTGAGGGTGGAATAAAATAAGCTTATATATAATTAATTTCTTCTGTTAATAACATTGAGGCATTATTTCTTATATTTGACTTGTACCATGGACTACTACCAGTCAGAACTAATCCTGCACTCTAAGTGAGGGTGGAATAAAATAAACTTATATATAATTAATTTCTTCTGTTAATAACATTGAGGCATTATTCCTTATATTTGACTTGTATGATGGACTACTACCAGTCAGAACTAATCCTGCACTCTAAGTGAGGGTGGAACAAAATAAGCTTATATATAATTAATTTCTTCTGTTAATAACATTGAGGCATTATTCCTTATATTTGACTTGTATGATGGACTACTACCAGTCAGAACTAATCCTGCACTCTAAGTGAGGGTGGAATAAAATAAACTTATATATAATTAATTTCTTCTGTTAATAACATTGAGGCATTATTCCTTATATTTGACTTGTATGATGGACTACTACCAGTCAGAACTAATCCTGCACTCTAAGTGAGGGTGGAACAAAATAAGCTTATATATAATTAATTTCTTCTGTTAATAACATTGAGGCATTATTCCTTATATTTGACTTGTATGATGGACTACTACCAGTCAGAACTAATCCTGCACTCTAAGTGAGGGTGGAACAAAATAAACTTAAATATAATTAATTTCTTCTGTTAATAACATTGAGGCATTATTTCTTATATTTGACTTGTGTGATGGACTACTACCAGTCAGAACTAATCCTGCACTCTAAGTGAGGGTGGAACAAAATAAACTTAAATATAATTAATTTCTTCTGTTAATAACATTGAGGCATTATTTCTTATATTTGACTTGTGTGATGGACTACTACCAGTCAGAACTAATCCTGCACTCTAAGTGAGGGTGGAACAAAATAAGCTTATATATAATTAATTTCTTCTGTTAATAACATTGAGGCATTATTTCTTATATTTGACTTGTACCATGGACTACTACCAGTCAGAACTAATCCTGCACTCTAAGTGAGGGTGGAACAAAATAAACTTAAATATAATTAATTTCTTCTGTTAATAACATTGAGGCATTATTTCTTATATTTGACTTGTATGATGGACTACTACCAGTCAGAACTAATCCTGCACTCTAAGTGACGGGGGAACAAAATAAACTTAAATATAATTAATTTCTTCTGTTAATAACATTGAGGCATTATTTCTTATATTTGACTTGTATGATGGACTACTACCAGTCAGAACTAATCCTGCACTCTAAGTGAGGGTGGAACAAAATAAACTTAAATATAATTAATTTCTTCTGTTAATAACATTGAGGCATTATTCCTTATATTTGACTTGTATGATGGACTACTACCAGTCAGAACTAATCCTGCACTCTAAGTGAGGGTGGAACAAAATAAACTTAAATATAATTAATTTCTTCTGTTAATAACATTGAGGCATTATTCCTTATATTTGACTTGTATGATGGACTACTACCAGTCAGAACTAATCCTGCACTCTAAGTGAGGGTGGAACAAAATAAGCTTATATATAATTAATTTCTTCTGTTAATAACATTGAGGCATTATTTCTTATATTTGACTTGTGTGATGGACTACTACCAGTCAGAACTAATCCTGCACTCTAAGTGAGGGTGGAACAAAATAAGCTTAAATATAATTAATTTCTTCTGTTAATAACATTGAGGCATTATTCCTTATATTTGACTTGTATGATGGACTACTACCAGTCAGAACTAATCCTGCACTCTAAGTGAGGGTGGAACAAAATAAACTTAAATATAATTAATTTCTTCTGTTAATAACATTGAGGCATTATTTCTTATATTTGACTTGTGTGATGGACTACTACCAGTCAGAACTAATCCTGCACTCTAAGTGAGGGTGGAACAAAATAAGCTTATATATAATTAATTTCTTCTGTTAATAACATTGAGGCATTATTTCTTATATTTGACTTGTGTGATGGACTACTACCAGTCAGAACTAATCCTGCACTCTAAGTGAGGGTGGAACAAAATAAGCTTAAATATAATTAATTTCTTCTGTTAATAACATTGAGGCATTATTCCTTATATTTGACTTGTATGATGGACTACTACCAGTCAGAACTAATCCTGCACTCTAAGTGAGGGTGGAACAAAATAAGCTTATATATAATTAATTTCTTCTGTTAATAACATTGAGGCATTATTTCTTATATTTGACTTGTGTGATGGACTACTACCAGTCAGAACTAATCCTGCACTCTAAGTGAGGGTGGAACAAAATAAGCTTAAATATAATTAATTTCTTCTGTTAATAACATTGAGGCATTATTCCTTATATTTGACTTGTATGATGGACTACTACCAGTCAGAACTAATCCTGCACTCTAAGTGAGGGTGGAACAAAATAAACTTAAATATAATTAATTTCTTCTGTTAATAACATTGAGGCATTATTTCTTATATTTGACTTGTGTGATGGACTACTACCAGTCAGAACTAATCCTGCACTCTAAGTGAGGGTGGAACAAAATAAGCTTATATATAATTAATTTCTTCTGTTAATAACATTGAGGCATTATTTCTTATATTTGACTTGTGTGATGGACTACTACCAGTCAGAACTAATCCTGCACTCTAAGTGAGGGTGGAACAAAATAAGCTTAAATATAATTAATTTCTTCTGTTAATAACATTGAGGCATTATTCCTTATATTTGACTTGTATGATGGACTACTACCAGTCAGAACTAATCCTGCACTCTAAGTGAGGGTGGAACAAAATAAACTTAAATATAATTAATTTCTTCTGTTAATAACATTGAGGCATTATTCCTTATATTTGACTTGTATGATGGACTACTACCAGTCAGAACTAATCCTGCACTCTAAGTGAGGGTGGAACAAAATAAGCTTATATATAATTAATTTCTTCTGTTAATAACATTGAGGCATTATTTCTTATATTTGACTTGTATGATGGACTACTACCAGTCAGAACTAATCCTGCACTCTAAGTGAGGGTGGAACAAAATAAACTTAAATATAATAATTTCTTCTGTTAATAACATTGAGGCATTATTTCTTATATTTGACTTGTATGATGGACTACTACCAGTCAGGACTAATCCTGCACTCTAAGTGAGGGTGGAACAAAATAAACTTAAATATAATTAATTTCTTCTGTTAATAACATTGAGGCATTATTTCTTATATTTGACTTGTATGATGGACTACTACCTGTCAGAACTAATCCTGCACTCTAAGTGAGGGTGGAACAAAATTAACTTAAATATAATTAATTTCTTCTGTTAATAACATTGAGGCATTATTTCTTATATTTGACTTGTATGATGGACTACTACCTGTCAGAACTAATCCTGCACTCTAAGTGAGGGTGGAACAAAATAAACTTAAATATAATTAATTTCTTCTGTTAATAACATTGAGGCATTATTCCTTATATTTGACTTGTATGATGGACTACTACCAGTCAGAACTAATCCTGCACTCTAAGTGAGGGTGGAACAAAATAAACTTAAATATAATTAATTTCTTCTGTTAATAACATTGAGGCATTATTCCTTATATTTGACTTGTATGATGGACTACTACCAGTCAGAACTAATCCTGCACTCTAAGTGAGGGTGGAACAAAATAAACTTAAATATAATTAATTTCTTCTGTTAATAACATTGAGGCATTATTTCTTATATTTGACTTGTGTGATGGACTACTACCAGTCAGAACTAATCCTGCACTCTAAGTGAGGGTGGAACAAAATAAGCTTATATATAATTAATTTCTTCTGTTAATAACATTGAGGCATTATTTCTTATATTTGACTTGTGTGATGGACTACTACCAGTCAGAACTAATCCTGCACTCTAAGTGAGGGTGGAACAAAATAAGCTTAAATATAATTAATTTCTTCTGTTAATAACATTGAGGCATTATTCCTTATATTTGACTTGTATGATGGACTACTACCAGTCAGAACTAATCCTGCACTCTAAGTGAGGGTGGAACAAAATAAACTTAAATATAATTAATTTCTTCTGTTAATAACATTGAGGCATTATTCCTTATATTTGACTTGTATGATGGACTACTACCAGTCAGAACTAATCCTGCACTCTAAGTGAGGGTGGAACAAAATAAGCTTATATATAATTAATTTCTTCTGTTAATAACATTGAGGCATTATTCC
The DNA here is from genome assembly GCA_036971475.1 of Prosapia bicincta. Lineage (NCBI taxonomy): Eukaryota > Metazoa > Arthropoda > Insecta > Hemiptera > Cercopidae > Prosapia > Prosapia bicincta. The sequence continues at coordinate 1,642,839 of JBAIZL010000005.1, forward strand.
TTATATTTGACTTGTATGATGGACTACTACCAGTCAGAACTAATCCTGCACTCTAAGTGAGGGTGGAATAAAATAAACTTATATATAATTAATTTCTTCTGTTAATAACATTGAGGCATTATTCCTTATATTTGACTTGTATGATGGACTACTACCAGTCAGAACTAATCCTGCACTCTAAGTGAGGGTGGAACAAAATAAGCTTATATATAATTAATTTCTTCTGTTAATAACATTGAGGCATTATTCCTTATATTTGACTTGTATGATGGACTACTACCAGTCAGAACTAATCCTGCACTCTAAGTGAGGGTGGAACAAAATAAACTTAAATATAATTAATTTCTTCTGTTAATAACATTGAGGCATTATTTCTTATATTTGACTTGTGTGATGGACTACTACCAGTCAGAACTAATCCTGCACTCTAAGTGAGGGTGGAACAAAATAAACTTAAATATAATTAATTTCTTCTGTTAATAACATTGAGGCATTATTTCTTATATTTGACTTGTGTGATGGACTACTACCAGTCAGAACTAATCCTGCACTCTAAGTGAGGGTGGAACAAAATAAGCTTATATATAATTAATTTCTTCTGTTAATAACATTGAGGCATTATTTCTTATATTTGACTTGTACCATGGACTACTACCAGTCAGAACTAATCCTGCACTCTAAGTGAGGGTGGAACAAAATAAACTTAAATATAATTAATTTCTTCTGTTAATAACATTGAGGCATTATTTCTTATATTTGACTTGTATGATGGACTACTACCAGTCAGAACTAATCCTGCACTCTAAGTGACGGGGGAACAAAATAAACTTAAATATAATTAATTTCTTCTGTTAATAACATTGAGGCATTATTTCTTATATTTGACTTGTATGATGGACTACTACCAGTCAGAACTAATCCTGCACTCTAAGTGAGGGTGGAACAAAATAAACTTAAATATAATTAATTTCTTCTGTTAATAACATTGAGGCATTATTCCTTATATTTGACTTGTATGATGGACTACTACCAGTCAGAACTAATCCTGCACTCTAAGTGAGGGTGGAACAAAATAAACTTAAATATAATTAATTTCTTCTGTTAATAACATTGAGGCATTATTCCTTATATTTGACTTGTATGATGGACTACTACCAGTCAGAACTAATCCTGCACTCTAAGTGAGGGTGGAACAAAATAAGCTTATATATAATTAATTTCTTCTGTTAATAACATTGAGGCATTATTTCTTATATTTGACTTGTGTGATGGACTACTACCAGTCAGAACTAATCCTGCACTCTAAGTGAGGGTGGAACAAAATAAGCTTAAATATAATTAATTTCTTCTGTTAATAACATTGAGGCATTATTCCTTATATTTGACTTGTATGATGGACTACTACCAGTCAGAACTAATCCTGCACTCTAAGTGAGGGTGGAACAAAATAAACTTAAATATAATTAATTTCTTCTGTTAATAACATTGAGGCATTATTTCTTATATTTGACTTGTGTGATGGACTACTACCAGTCAGAACTAATCCTGCACTCTAAGTGAGGGTGGAACAAAATAAGCTTATATATAATTAATTTCTTCTGTTAATAACATTGAGGCATTATTTCTTATATTTGACTTGTGTGATGGACTACTACCAGTCAGAACTAATCCTGCACTCTAAGTGAGGGTGGAACAAAATAAGCTTAAATATAATTAATTTCTTCTGTTAATAACATTGAGGCATTATTCCTTATATTTGACTTGTATGATGGACTACTACCAGTCAGAACTAATCCTGCACTCTAAGTGAGGGTGGAACAAGATAAACTTAAATATAATTAATTTCTTCTGTTAATAACATTGAGGCATTATTCCTTATATTTGACTTGTATGATGGACTACTACCAGTCAGAACTAATCCTGCACTCTAAGTGAGGGTGGAACAAAATAAGCTTATATATAATTAATTTCTTCTGTTAATAACATTGAGGCATTATTTCTTATATTTGACTTGTGTGATGGACTACTACCAGTCAGAACTAATCCTGCACTCTAAGTGAGGGTGGAACAAAATAAGCTTAAATATAATTAATTTCTTCTGTTAATAACATTGAGGCATTATTCCTTATATTTGACTTGTATGATGGACTACTACCAGTCAGAACTAATCCTGCACTCTAAGTGAGGGTGGAACAAAATAAACTTAAATATAATTAATTTCTTCTGTTAATAACATTGAGGCATTATTTCTTATATTTGACTTGTGTGATGGACTACTACCAGTCAGAACTAATCCTGCACTCTAAGTGAGGGTGGAACAAAATAAACTTAAATATAATTAATTTCTTCTGTTAATAACATTGAGGCATTATTTCTTATATTTGACTTGTATGATGGACTACTACCAGTCAGAACTAATCCTGCACTCTAAGTGAGGGTGGAATAAAATAAACTTAAATATAATTAATTTCTTCTGTTAATAACATTGAGGCATTATTCCTTATATTTGACTTGTATGATGGACTACTACCAGTCAGAACTAATCCTGCACTCTAAGTGAGGGTGGAACAAAATAAGCTTATATATAATTAATTTCTTCTGTTAATAACATTGAGGCATTATTTCTTATATTTGACTTGTACCATGGACTACTACCAGTCAGAACTAATCCTGCACTCTAAGTGAGGGTGGAATAAAATAAACTTATATATAATTAATTTCTTCTGTTAATAACATTGAGGCATTATTCCTTATATTTGACTTGTATGATGGACTACTACCAGTCAGAACTAATCCTGCACTCTAAGTGAGGGTGGAACAAAATAAGCTTATATATAATTAATTTCTTCTGTTAATAACATTGAGGCATTATTCCTTATATTTGACTTGTATGATGGACTACTACCAGTCAGAACTAATCCTGCACTCTAAGTGAGGGTGGAATAAAATAAACTTATATATAATTAATTTCTTCTGTTAATAACATTGAGGCATTATTCCTTATATTTGACTTGTATGATGGACTACTACCAGTCAGAACTAATCCTGCACTCTAAGTGAGGGTGGAACAAAATAAGCTTATATATAATTAATTTCTTCTGTTAATAACATTGAGGCATTATTCCTTATATTTGACTTGTATGATGGACTACTACCAGTCAGAACTAATCCTGCACTCTAAGTGAGGGTGGAACAAAATAAACTTAAATATAATTAATTTCTTCTGTTAATAACATTGAGGCATTATTTCTTATATTTGACTTGTGTGATGGACTACTACCAGTCAGAACTAATCCTGCACTCTAAGTGAGGGTGGAACAAAATAAACTTAAATATAATTAATTTCTTCTGTTAATAACATTGAGGCATTATTTCTTATATTTGACTTGTGTGATGGACTACTACCAGTCAGAACTAATCCTGCACTCTAAGTGAGGGTGGAACAAAATAAACTTAAATATAATTAATTTCTTCTGTTAATAACATTGAGGCATTATTTCTTATATTTGACTTGTATGATGGACTACTACCAGTCAGAACTAATCCTGCACTCTAAGTGAGGGTGGAACAAAATAAACTTAAATATAATTAATTTCTTCTGTTAATAACATTGAGGCATTATTTCTTATATTTGACTTGTATGATGGACTACTACCAGTCAGAACTAATCCTGCACTCTAAGTGACGGGGGAACAAAATAAACTTAAATATAATTAATTTCTTCTGTTAATAACATTGAGGCATTATTTCTTATATTTGACTTGTATGATGGACTACTACCAGTCAGAACTAATCCTGCACTCTAAGTGAGGGTGGAACAAAATAAACTTAAATATAATTAATTTCTTCTGTTAATAACATTGAGGCATTATTCCTTATATTTGACTTGTATGATGGACTACTACCAGTCAGAACTAATCCTGCACTCTAAGTGAGGGTGGAACAAAATAAACTTAAATATAATTAATTTCTTCTGTTAATAACATTGAGGCATTATTCCTTATATTTGACTTTTATGATGGACTACTACCAGTCAGAACTAATCCTGCACTCTAAGTGAGGGTGGAACAAAATAAGCTTATATATAATTAATTTCTTCTGTTAATAACATTGAGGCATTATTTCTTATATTTGACTTGTGTGATGGACTACTACCAGTCAGAACTAATCCTGCACTCTAAGTGAGGGTGGAACAAAATAAGCTTAAATATAATTAATTTCTTCTGTTAATAACATTGAGGCATTATTCCTTATATTTGACTTGTATGATGGACTACTACCAGTCAGAACTAATCCTGCACTCTAAGTGAGGGTGGAACAAAATAATCTTAAATATAATTAATTTCTTCTGTTAATAACATTGAGGCATTATTTCTTATATTTGACTTGTGTGATGGACTACTACCAGTCAGAACTAATCCTGCACTCTAAGTGAGGGTGGAACAAAATAAGCTTAAATATAATTAATTTCTTCTGTTAATAACATTGAGGCATTATTCCTTATATTTGACTTGTATGATGGACTACTACCAGTCAGAACTAATCCTGCACTCTAAGTGAGGGTGGAACAAAATAAGCTTATATATAATTAATTTCTTCTGTTAATAACATTGAGGCATTATTCCTTATATTTGACTTGTATGATGGACTACTACCAGTCAGAACTAATCCTGCACTCTAAGTGAGGGTGGAACAAAATAAGCTTATATATAATTAATTTCTTCTGTTAATAACATTGAGGCATTATTTCTTATATTTGACTTGTATGATGGACTACTACCAGTCAGAACTAATCCTGCACTCTAAGTGAGGGTGGAATAAAATAAACTTAAATATAATTAATTTCTTCTGTTAATAACATTGAGGCATTATTTCTTATATTTGACTTGTATGATGGACTACTACCAGTCAGAACTAATCCTGCACTCTAAGTGAGGGTGGAACAAAATAAACTTAAATATAATTAATTTCTTCTGTTAATAACATTGAGGCATTATTTCTTATATTTGACTTGTATGATGGACTACTACCAGTCAGAACTAATCCTGCACTCTAAGTGAGGGTGGAACAAAATAAACTTAAAAATAATTAATTTCTTCTGTTAATAACATTGAGGCATTATTTCTTATATTTGACTTGTGTGATGGACTACTACCAGTCAGAACTAATCCTGCACTCTAAGTGAGGGTGGAACAAAATAAACTTAAATATAATTAATTTCTTCTGTTAATAACATTGAGGCATTATTTCTTATATTTGACTTGTGTGATGGACTACTACCAGTCAGAACTAATCCTGCACTCTAAGTGAGGGTGGAACAAAATAAACTTAAATATAATTAATTTCTTCTGTTAATAACATTGAGGCATTATTTCTTATATTTGACTTGTATGATGGACTACTACCAGTCAGAACTAATCCTGCACTCTAAGTGACGGGGGAACAAAATAAACTTAAATATAATTAATTTCTTCTGTTAATAACATTGAGGCATTATTTCTTATATTTGACTTGTATGATGGACTACTACCAGTCAGAACTAATCCTGCACTCTAAGTGAGGGTGGAACAAAATAAACTTAAATATAATTAATTTCTTCTGTTAATAACATTGAGGCATTATTCCTTATATTTGACTTGTATGATGGACTACTACCAGTCAGAACTAATCCTGCACTCTAAGTGAGGGTGGAACAAAATAAACTTAAATATAATTAATTTCTTCTGTTAATAACATTGAGGCATTATTCCTTATATTTGACTTGTATGATGGACTACTACCAGTCAGAACTAATCCTGCACTCTAAGTGAGGGTGGAACAAAATAAGCTTATATATAATTAATTGCTTCTGTTAATAACATTGAGGCATTATTTCTTATATTTGACTTGTGTGATGGACTACTACCAGTCAGAACTAATCCTGCACTCTAAGTGAGGTGGAACAAAATAAGCTTAAATATAATTAATTTCTTCTGTTAATAACATTGAGGCATTATTCCTTATATTTGACTTGTATGATGGACTACTACCAGTCAGAACTAATCCTGCACTCTAAGTGAGTGTGGAACAAAATAAACTTAAATATAATTAATTTCTTCTGTTAATAACATTGAGACATTATTTCTTATATTTGACTTGTATGATGGACTACTACCAGTCAGAACTAATCCTGCACTCTAAGTGACGGGGGAACAAAATAAACTTATATATAATTAATTTCTTCTGTTAATAACATTGAGGCATTATTTCTTATATTTGACTTGTGTGATGGACTAATACCAGTCAGAACTAATCCTGCACTCTAAGTGAGGGTGGAACAAAATAAGCTTAAATATAATTAATTTCTTCTGTTAATAACATTGAGGCATTATTCCTTATATTTGACTTGTATGATGGACTACTACCAGTCAGAACTAATCCTGCACTCTAAGTGAGGGTGGAACAAAATAAACTTAAATATAATTAATTTCTTCTGTTAATAACATTGAGGCATTATTTCTTATATTTGACTTGTGTGATGGACTACTACCAGTCAGAACTAATCCTGCACTCTAAGTGAGGGTGGAACAAAATAAGCTTAAATATAATTAATTTCTTCTGTTAATAACATTGAGGCATTATTCCTTATATTTGACTTGTATGATGGACTACTACCAGTCAGAACTAATCCTGCACTCTAAGTGAGGGTGGAACAAAATAAGCTTATATATAATTAATTTCTTCTGTTAATAACATTGAGGCATTATTCCTTATATTTGACTTGTATGATGGACTACTACCAGTCAGAACTAATCCTGCACTCTAAGTGAGGGTGGAACAAAATAAGCTTATATATAATTAATTTCTTCTGTTAATAACATTGAGGCATTATTTCTTATATTTGACTTGTATGATGGACTACTACCAGTCAGAACTAATCCTGCACTCTAAGTGAGGGTGGAACTAAAATAAACTTAAATATAATTAATTTCTTCTGTTAATAACATTGAGGCATTATTTCTTATATTTGACTTGTATGATGGACTACTACCAGTCAGAACTAATCCTGCACTCTAAGTGAGGGTGGAACAAAATAAACTTAAAAATAATTAATTTCTTCTGTTAATAACATTGAGGCATTATTTCTTATATTTGACTTGTATGATGGACTACTACCAGTCAGAACTAATCCTGCACTCTAAGTGAGGGTGGAACAAAATAAACTTAAATATAATTAATTTCTTCTGTTAATAACATTGAGGCATTATTTCTTATATTTGACTTGTATGATGGACTACTACCAGTCAGAACTAATCCTGCACTCTAAGTGACGGGGGAACAAAATAAACTTAAATATAATTAATTTCTTCTGTTAATAACATTGAGGCATTATTTCTTATATTTGACTTGTATGATGGACTACTACCAGTCAGAACTAATCCTGCACTCTAAGTGAGGGTGGAACAAAATAAGCTTATATATAATTAATTTCTTCTGTTAATAACATTGAGGCATTATTCCTTATATTTGACTTGTGTGATGGACTACTACCAGTCAGAACTAATCCTGCACTCTAAGTGAGGGTGGAACAAAATAAACTTAAATATAATTAATTTCTTCTGTTAATAACATTGAGGCATTATTCCTTATATTTGACTTGTGTGATGGACTACTACCAGTCAGAACTAATCCTGCACTCTAAGTGAGGGTGGAACAAAATAAACTTAAATATAATTAATTTCTTCTGTTAATAACATTGAGGCATTATTCCTTATATTTGACTTGTATGATGGACTACTACCAGTCAGAACTAATCCTGCACTCTAAGTGAGGGTGGAACAAAATAAACTTAAATATAATTAATTTCTTCTGTTAATAACATTGAGGCATTATTCCTTATATTTGACTTGTATGATGGACTACTACCAGTCAGAACTAATCCTGCACTCTAAGTGAGGGTGGAACAAAATAAACTTAAATATAATTAATTTCTTCTGTTAATAACATTGAGGCATTATTCCTTATATTTGACTTGTATGATGGACTACTACCAGTCAGAACTAATCCTGCACTCTAAGTGAGGGTGGAACAAAATAAACTTAAATATAATTAATTTCTTCTGTTAATAACATTGAGGCATTATTCCTTATATTTGACTTGTATGATGGACTACTACCAGTCAGAACTAATCCTGCACTCTAAGTGAGGGTGGAACAAAATAAACTTAAATATAATTAATTTCTTCTGTTAATAACATTGAGGCATTATTCCTTATATTTGACTTGTATGATGGACTACTACCAGTCAGAACTAATCCTGCACTCTAAGTGAGGGTGGAACAAAATAAACTTAAATATAATTAATTTCTTCTGTTAATAACATTGAGGCATTATTCCTTATATTTGACTTGTATGATGGACTACTACCAGTCAGAACTAATCCTGCACTCTAAGTGAGGGTGGAACAAAATAAACTTAAATATAATTAATTTCTTCTGTTAATAACATTGAGGCATTATTCCTTATATTTGACTTGTATGATGGACTACTACCAGTCAGAACTAATCCTGCACTCTAAGTGAGGGTGGAACAAAATAAACTTAAATATAATTAATTTCTTCTGTTAATAACATTGAGGCATTATTCCTTATATTTGACTTGTATGATGGACTACTACCAGTCAGAACTAATCCTGCACTCTAAGTGAGGGTGGAACAAAATAAACTTAAATATAATTAATTTCTTCTGTTAATAACATTGAGGCATTATTCCTTATATTTGACTTGTATGATGGACTACTACCAGTCAGAACTAATCCTGCACTCTAAGTGAGGGTGGAACAAAATAAACTTAAATATAATTAATTTCTTCTGTTAATAACATTGAGGCATTATTCCTTATATTTGACTTGTATGATGGACTACTACCAGTCAGAACTAATCCTGCACTCTAAGTGAGGGTGGAACAAAATAAACTTAAATATAATTAATTTCTTCTGTTAATAACATTGAGGCATTATTTCTTATATTTGACTTGTGTGATGGACTACTACCAGTCAGAACTAATCCTGCACTCTAAGTGAGGGTGGAACAAAATAAGCTTAAATATAATTAATTTCTTCTGTTAATAACATTGAGGCATTATTTCTTATATTTGACTTGTGTGATGGACTACTACCAGTCAGAACTAATCCTGCACCTTAAGTGAGGGTGGAACAAAATAAGCTTAAATATAATTAATTTCTTCTGTTAATAACATTGAGGCATTATTCCTTATATTTGACTTGTATGATGGACTACTACCAGTCAGAACTAATCCTGCACTCTAAGTGAGGGTGGAACAAAATAAACTTAAATATAATTAATTTCTTCTGTTAATAACATTGAGGCATTATTCCTTATATTTGACTTGTATGATGGACTACTACCAGTCAGAACTAATCCTGCACTCTAAGTGAGGGTGGAACAAAATAAGCTTATATATAATTAATTTCTTCTGTTAATAACATTGAGGCATTATTTCTTATATTTGACTTGTGTGATGGACTACTACCAGTCAGAACTAATCCTGCACTCTAAGTGAGGGTGGAACAAAATAAACTTAAATATAATTAATTTCTTCTGTTAATAACATTGAGGCATTATTTCTTATATTTGACTTGTGTGATGGGCTACTACCAGTCAGAACTAATCCTGCACTCTAAGTGAGGGTGGAACAAAATAAACTTAAATATAATTAATTTCTTCTGTTAATAACATTGAGGCATTATTTCTTATATTTGACTTGTATGATGGACTACTACCAGTCAGAACTAATCCTGCACTCTAAGTGAGGGTGGAACAAAATAAACTTAAATATAATTAATTTCTTCTGTTAATAACATTGAGGCATTATTTCTTATATTTGACTTGTATGATGGACTACTACCAGTCAGAACTAATCCTGCACTCTAAGTGACGGGGGAACAAAATAAACTTAAATATAATTAATTTCTTCTGTTAATAACATTGAGGCATTATTTCTTATATTTGACTTGTATGATGGACTACTACCAGTCAGAACTAATCCTGCACTCTAAGTGAGGGTGGAACAAAATAAACTTAAATATAATTAATTTCTTCTGTTAATAACATTGAGGCATTATTCCTTATATTTGACTTGTATGATGGACTACTACCAGTCAGAACTAATCCTGCACTCTAAGTGAGGGTGGAACAAAATAAACTTAAATATAATTAATTTCTTCTGTTAATAACATTGAGGCATTATTCCTTATATTTGACTTGTATGATGGACTACTACCAGTCAGAACTAATCCTGCACTCTAAGTGAGGGTGGAACAAAATAAACTTAAATATAATTAATTTCTTCTGTTAATAACATTGAGGCATTATTCCTTATATTTGACTTGTATGATGGACTACTACCAGTCAGAACTAATCCTGCACTCTAAGTGAGGGTGGAACAAAATAAACTTAAATATAATTAATTTCTTCTGTTAATAACATTGAGGCATTATTTCTTATATTTGACTTGTGTGATGGACTACTACCAGTCAGAACTAATCCTGCACTCTAAGTGAGGGTGGAACAAAATAAGCTTAAATATAATTAATTTCTTCTGTTAATAACATTGAGGCATTATTTCTTATATTTGACTTGTGTGATGGACTACTACCAGTCAGAACTAATCCTGCACCTTAAGTGAGGGTGGAACAAAATAAGCTTAAATATAATTAATTTCTTCTGTTAATAACATTGAGGCATTATTCCTTATATTTGACTTGTATGATGGACTACTACCAGTCAGAACTAATCCTGCACTCTAAGTGAGGGTGGAACAAAATAAACTTAAATATAATTAATTTCTTCTGTTAATAACATTGAGGCATTATTCCTTATATTTGACTTGTATGATGGACTACTACCAGTCAGAACTAATCCTGCACTCTAAGTGAGGGTGGAACAAAATAAGCTTATATATAATTAATTTCTTCTGTTAATAACATTGAGGCATTATTTCTTATATTTGACTTGTGTGATGGACTACTACCAGTCAGAACTAATCCTGCACTCTAAGTGAGGGTGGAACAAAATAAGCTTAAATATAATTAATTTCTTCTGTTAATAACATTGAGGCATTATTCCTTATATTTGACTTGTATGATGGACTACTACCAGTCAGAACTAATCCTGCACTCTAAGTGAGGGTGGAACAAAATAAACTTAAATATAATTAATTTCTTCTGTTAATAACATTGAGGCATTATTCCTTATATTTGACTTGTATGATGGACTACTACCAGTCAGAACTAATCCTGCACTCTAAGTGAGGGTGGAACAAAATAAGCTTATATATAATTAATTTCTTCTGTTAATAACATTGAGGCATTATTTCTTATATTTGACTTGTGTGATGGACTACTACCAGTCAGAACTAATCCTGCACTCTAAGTGAGGGTGGAACAAAATAAGCTTAAATATAATTAATTTCTTCTGTTAATAACATTGAGGCATTATTCCTTATATTTGACTTGTATGATGGACTACTACCAGTCAGAACTAATCCTGCACTCTAAGTGAGGGTGGAACAAAATAAACTTAAATATAATTAATTTCTTCTGTTAATAACATTGAGGCATTATTTCTTATATTTGACTTGTGTGATGGACTACTACCAGTCAGAACTAATCCTGCACTCTAAGTGAGGGTGGAATAAAATAAACTTAAATATAATTAATTTCTTCTGTTAATAACATTGAGGCATTATTCCTTATATTTGACTTGTATGATGGACTACTACCAGTCAGAACTAATCCTGCACTCTAAGTGAGGGTGGAACAAAATAAGCTTATATATAATTAATTTCTTCTGTTAATAACATTGAGGCATTATTTCTTATATTTGACTTGTACCATGGACTACTACCAGTCAGAACTAATCCTGCACTCTAAGTGAGGGTGGAATAAAATAAACTTATATATAATTAATTTCTTCTGTTAATAACATTGAGGCATTATTCCTTATATTTGACTTGTATGATGGACTACTACCAGTCAGAACTAATCCTGCACTCTAAGTGAGGGTGGAACAAAATAAGCTTATATATATTTAATTTCTTCTGTTAATAACATTGAGGCATTATTCCTTATATTTGACTTGTATGATGGACTACTACCAGTCAGAACTAATCCTGCACTCTAAGTGAGGGTGGAATAAAATAAACTTATATATAATTAATTTCTTCTGTTAATAACATTGAGGCATTATTCCTTATATTTGACTTGTATGATGGACTACTACCAGTCAGAACTAATCCTGCACTCTAAGTGAGGGTGGAACAAAATAAGCTTATATATAATTAATTTCTTCTGTTAATAACATTGAGGCATTATTCCTTATATTTGACTTGTATGATGGACTACTACCAGTCAGAACTAATCCTGCACTCTAAGTGAGGGTGGAACAAAATAAGCTTATATATAATTAATTTCTTCTGTTAATAACATTGAGGCATTATTTCTTATATTTGACTTGTATGATGGACTACTACCAGTCAGAACTAATCCTGCACTCTAAGTGAGGGTGGAATAAAATAAACTTAAATATAATTAATTTCTTCTGTTAATAACATTGAGGCATTATTTCTTATATTTGACTTGTATGATGGACTACTACCAGTCAGAACTAATCCTGCACTCTAAGTGAGGGTGGAACAAAATAAACTTAAATATAATTAATTTCTTCTGTTAATAACATTGAGGCATTATTTCTTATATTTGACTTGTGTGATGGACTACTACCAGTCAGAACTAATCCTGCACTCTAAGTGAGGGTGGAACAAAATAAACTTAAATATAATTAATTTCTTCTGTTAATAACATTGAGGCATTATTTCTTATATTTGACTTGTGTGATGGACTACTACCAGTCAGAACTAATCCTGCACTCTAAGTGAGGGTGGAACAAAATAAACTTAAATATAATTAATTTCTTCTGTTAATAACATTGAGGCATTATTTCTTATATTTGACTTGTATGATGGACTACTACCAGTCAGAACTAATCCTGCACTCTAAGTGAGGGTGGAACAAAATAAACTTAAATATAATTAATTTCTTCTGTTAATAACATTGAGGCATTATTTCTTATATTTGACTTGTATGATGGACTACTACCAGTCAGAACTAATCCTGCACTCTAAGTGACGGGGGAACAAAATAAACTTAAATATAATTAATTTCTTCTGTTAATAACATTGAGGCATTATTTCTTATATTTGACTTGTATGATGGACTACTACCAGTCAGAACTAATCCTGCACTCTAAGTGAGGGTGGAACAAAATAAACTTAAATATAATTAATTTCTTCTGTTAATAACATTGAGGCATTATTCCTTATATTTGACTTGTATGATGGACTACTACCAGTCAGAACTAATCCTGCACTCTAAGTGAGGGTGGAACAAAATAAAATTAAATATAATTAATTTCTTCTGTTAATAACATTGAGGCATTATTCCTTATATTTGACTTGTATGATGGACTACTACCAGTCAGAACTAATCCTGCACTCTAAGTGAGGGTGGAACAAAATAAACTTAAATATAATTAATTTCTTCTGTTAATAACATTGAGGCATTATTCCTTATATTTGACTTGTATGATGGACTACTACCAGTCAGAACTAATCCTGCACTCTAAGTGAGGGTGGAACAAAATAAACTTAAATATAATTAATTTCTTCTGTTAATAACATTGAGGCATTATTTCTTATATTTGACTTGTGTGATGGACTACTACCAGTCAGAACTAATCCTGCACTCTAAGTGAGGGTGGAACAAAATAAGCTTAAATATAATTAATTTCTTCTGTTAATAACATTGAGGCATTATTTCTTATATTTGACTTGTGTGATGGACTACTACCAGTCAGAACTAATCCTGCACTCTAAGTGAGGGTAGAACAAAATAAGCTTAAATATAATTAATTTCTTCTGTTAATAACATTGAGGCATTATTCCTTATATTTGACTTGTATGATGGACTACTACCAGTCAGAACTAATCCTGCACTCTAAGTGAGGGTGGAACAAAATAAACTTAAATATAATTAATTTCTTCTGTTAATAACATTGAGGCATTATTCCTTATATTTGACTTGTATGATGGACTACTACCAGTCAGAACTAATCCTGCACTGTAAGTGAGGGTGGAACAAAATAAGCTTATATATAATTAATTTCTTCTGTTAATAACATTGAGGCATTATTTCTTATATTTGACTTGTGTGATGGACTACTACCAGTCAGAACTAATCCTGCACTCTAAGTGAGGGTGGAACAAAATAAGCTTAAATATAATTAATTTCTTCTGTTAATAACATTGAGGCATTATTCCTTATATTTGACTTGTATGATGGACTACTACCAGTCAGAACTAATCCTGCACTCTAAGTGAGGGTGGAACAAAATAAACTTAAATATAATTAATTTCTTCTGTTAATAACATTGAGGCATTATTCCTTATATTTGACTTGTATGATGGACTACTACCAGTCAGAACTAATCCTGCACTCTAAGTGAGGGTGGAACAAAATAAGCTTATATATAATTAATTTCTTCTGTTAATAACATTGAGGCATTATTTCTTATATTTGACTTGTGTGATGGACTACTACCAGTCAGAACTAATCCTGCACTCTAAGTGAGGGTGGAACAAAATAAGCTTAAATATAATTAATTTCTTCTGTTAATAACATTGAGGCATTATTCCTTATATTTGACTTGTATGATGGACTACTACCAGTCAGAACTAATCCTGCACTCTAAGTGAGGGTGGAACAAAATAAACTTAAATATAATTAATTTCTTCTGTTAATAACATTGAGGCATTATTTCTTATATTTGACTTGTGTGATGGACTACTACCAGTCAGAACTAATCCTGCACTCTAAGTGAGGGTGGAACAAAATAAACTTAAATATAATTAATTTCTTCTGTTAATAACATTGAGGCATTATTTCTTATATTTGACTTGTATGATGGACTACTACCAGTCAGAACTAATCCTGCACTCTAAGTGAGGGTGGAATAAAATAAACTTAAATATAATTAATTTCTTCTGTTAATAACATTGAGGCATTATTCCTTATATTTGACTTGTATGATGGACTACTACCAGTCAGAACTAATCCTGCACTCTAAGTGAGGGTGGAACAAAATAAGCTTATATATAATTAATTTCTTCTGTTAATAACATTGAGGCATTATTTCTTATATTTGACTTGTACCATGGACTACTACCAGTCAGAACTAATCCTGCACTCTAAGTGAGGGTGGAATAAAATAAACTTATATATAATTAATTTCTTCTGTTAATAACATTGAGGCATTATTCCTTATATTTGACTTGTATGATGGACTACTACCAGTCAGAACTAATCCTGCACTCTAAGTGAGGGTGGAACAAAATAAGCTTATATATAATTAATTTCTTCTGTTAATAACATTGAGGCATTATTCCTTATATTTGACTTGTATGATGGACTACTACCAGTCAGAACTAATCCTGCACTCTAAGTGAGGGTGGAATAAAATAAACTTATATATAATTAATTTCTTCTGTTAATAACATTGAGGCATTATTCCTTATATTTGACTTGTATGATGGACTACTACCAGTCAGAACTAATCCTGCACTCTAAGTGAGGGTGGACCAAAATAAGCTTATATATAATTAATTTCTTCTGTTAATAACATTGAGGCATTATTCCTTATATTTGACTTGTATGATGGACTACTACCAGTCAGAACTAATCCTGCACTCTAAGTGAGGGTGGAACAAAATAAGCTTATATATAATTAATTTCTTCTGTTAATAACATTGAGGCATTATTTCTTATATTTGACTTGTATGATGGACTACTACCAGTCAGAACTAATCCTGCACTCTAAGTGAGGGTGGAATAAAATAAACTTAAATATAATTAATTTCTTCTGTTAATAACATTGAGGCATTATTTCTTATATTTGACTTGTATGATGGACTACTACCAGTCAGAACTAATCCTGCACTCTAAGTGAGGGTGGAACAAAATAAACTTAAATATAATTAATTTCTTCTGTTAATAACATTGAGGCATTATTTCTTATATTTGACTTGTATGATGGACTACTACCAGTCAGAACTAATCCTGCACTCTAAGTGAGGGTGGAACAAAATAAACTTAAATATAATTAATTTCTTCTGTTAATAACATTGAGGCATTATTTCTTATATTTGACTTGTGTGATGGACTACTACCAGTCAGAACTAATCCTGCACTCTAAGTGAGGGTGGAACAAAATAAACTTAAATATAATTAATTTCTTCTGTTAATAACATTGAGGCATTATTTCTTATATTTGACTTGTGTGATGGACTACTACCAGTCAGAACTAATCCTGCACTCTAAGTGAGGGTGGAACAAAATAAACTTAAATATAATTAATTTCTTCTGTTAATAACATTGAGGCATTATTTCTTATATTTGACTTGTATGATGGACTACTACCAGTCAGAACTAATCCTGCACTCTAAGTGAGGGTGGAACAAAATAAACTTAAATATAATTAATTTCTTCTGTTAATAACATTGAGGCATTATTTCTTATATTTGACTTGTATGATGGACTACTACCAGTCAGAACTAATCCTGCACTCTAAGTGAGGGTGGAACAAAATAAACTTAAATATAATTAATTTCTTCTGTTAATAACATTGAGGCATTATTTCTTATATTTGACTTGTATGATGGAGTATTACCAGTCAGAACTAATCCTGCACTCTAAGTGAGGGTGGAACAAAATAAACTTAAATATAATTAATTTCTTCTGTTAATAACATTGAGGCATTATTTCTTATATTTGACTTGTATGATGGACTACTACCAGTCAGAACTATCCTGCACTCTAAGTGAGGGTGGAACAAAATAAACTTAAATATAATTAATTTCTTCTGTTAATAACATTGAGGCATTATTTCTTATATTTGACTTGTATGATGGACTACTACCAGTCAGAACTAATCCTGCACTCTAAGTGAGGGTGGAATAAAATAAGCTTATATATAATTAATTTCTTCTGTTAATAACATTGAGGCATTATTTCTTATATTTGACTTGTGTGATGAACTACTACCAGTCAGAACTAATCCTGCACTCTAAGTGAGGGTGGAACAAAATAAACCTTAATATAATTAATTTCTTCTGTTAATAACATTGAGGCATTATTTCTTATATTTGACTTGTTTGATGGACTACTACCAGTCAGAACTAATCCTGCACTCTAAGTGAGGGTGGAATAAAATAAGCTTATATATAATTAATTTCTTCTGTTAATAACATTGAGGCATTATTTCTTATATTTGATTTGTATGATGGACTACTACCAGTCGGAACTAATCCTGCACTCTAAGTGAGGGTGGAACAAAATAAGCTTAAATATAATTAATTTCTGCTGTTAATAACATTGAGGCATTATTTCTTATATTTGACTTGTATGATGGACTACTACCAGTCAGAACTAATCCTGCACTCTAAGTGAGGGTGGAATAAAATAAACTTAAATATAATTAATTTCTTCTGTTAATAACATTGAGGCATTATTCCTTATATTTGACTTGTATGATGGACTACTACCAGTCAGAACTAATCCTGCACTCCAAGTGAGGGTGGAACAAAATAAGCTTAAATATAATTAATTTCTTCTGTTAATAACATTGAGGCATTATTTCTTATATTTGACTTGTATGATGGACTACTACCAGTCAGAACTAATCCTGCACTCTAAGTGAGGGTGGAACAAAATAAGCTTAAATATAATTAATTTCTTCTGTTAATAACATTGAGGCATTATTTCTTATATTTGACTTGTATGATGGACTACTACCAGTCAGAACTAATCCTGCACTCTAAGTGAGGGTGGAATAAAATAAACTTAAATATAATTAATTTCTTCTGTTAATAACATTGAGGCATTATTTCTTATATTTGACTTGTATGATGGACTACTACCAGTCAGAACTAATCCTGCACTCTAAGTGAGGGTGGAACAAAATAAACTTAAATATAATTAATTTCTTCTGTTAATAACATTGAGGCATTATTTCTTATATTTGACTTGTATGATGGACTACTACCAGTCAGAACTAATCCTGCACTCTAAGTGAGGGTGGAACAAAATAAGCTTAAATATAATTAATTTCTTCTGTTAATAACATTGAGGCATTATTTCTTATATTTGACTTGTATGATGGACTACTACCAGTCAGAACTAATCCTGCACTCTAAGTGAGGGTGGAACAAAATAAACTTAAATATAATTAATTTCTTCTGTTAATAACATTGAGGCATTATTTCTTATATTTGATTTGTATGATGGACTACTACCAGTCAGAACTAATCCTGCACTCTAAGTGAGGGTGGAATAAAATAAGCTTATATATAATTAATTTCTTCTGTTAATAACATTGAGGCATTATTTCTTATATTTGACTTGTATGATGGACTACTACCAGTCAGAACTAATCCTGCACTCTAAGTGAGGGTGGAACAAAATAAACTTAAATATAATTAATTTCTTCTGTTAATAACATTGAGGCATTATTTCTTATATTTGACTTGTATGATGGACTACTACCAGTCAGAACTAATCCTGCACTCTAAGTGAGGGTGGAATAAAATAAGCTTATATATAATTAATTTCTTCTGTTAATAACATTGAGGCATTATTTCTTATATTTGACTTGTATGATGGACTACTACCAGTCAGAACTAATCCTGCACTCTAAGTGAGGGTGGAACAAAATAAACTTAAATATAATTAATTTCTTCTGTTAATAACATTGAGGCATTATTTCTTATATTTGACTTGTATGATGGACTACTACCAGTCAGAACTAATCCTGCACTCTAAGTGAGGGTGGAACAAAATAAACTTAAATATAATTAATTTCTTCTGTTAATAACATTGAGGCATTATTTCTTATATTTGACTTGTATGATGGACTACTACCAGTCAGAACTAATCCTGCACTCTAAGTGAGGGTGGAACAAAATAAACTTAAATATAATTAATTTCTTCTGTTAATAACATTGAGGCATTATTTCTTATATTTGACTTGTATGATGGACTACTACCAGTCAGAACTAATCCTGCACTCTAAGTGAGGGTGGAACAAAATAAACTTAAATATAATTAATTTCTTCTGTTAATAACATTGAGGCATTATTTCTTATATTTGACTTGTATGATGGACTACTACCAGTCAGAACTAATCCTGCACTCTAAGTGAGGGTGGAATAAAATAAACTTAAATATAATTAATTTCTTCTGTTAATAACATTGAGGCATTATTTCTTATATTTGACTTGTATGATGGACTACTACCAGTCAGAACTAATCCTGCACTCTAAGTGAGGGTGGAACAAAATAAACTTAAATATAATTAATTTCTTCTGTTAATAACATTGAGGCATTATTTCTTATATTTGACTTGTACCATGGACTACTACCAGTCAGAACTAATCCTGCACTCTAAGTGAGGGTGGAACAAAATAAACTTAAATATAATTAATTTCTTCTGTTAATAACATTGAGGCATTATTTCTTATATTTGACTTGTGTGATGGACTACTACCAGTCAGAACTAATCCTGCACTCTAAGTGAGGGTGGAACAAAATAAACTTAAATATAATTAATTTCTTCTGTTAATAACATTGAGGCATTATTTCTTATATTTGACTTGTATGATGGACTACTACCAGTCAGAACTAATCCTGAACTCTAAGTGAGGGTGGAACAAAATAAACTTAAATATAATTAATTTCTTCTGTTAATAACATTGAGGCATTATTTCTTATATTTGACTTGTATGATGGACTACTACCAGTCAGAACTAATCCTGCACTCTAAGTGAGGGTGGAACAAAATAAACTTAAATATAATTAATTTCTTCTGTTAATAACATTGAGGCATTATTTCTTATATTTGACTTGTACCATGGACTACTACCAGTCAGAACTAATCCTGCACTCTAAGTGAGGGTGGAACAAAATAAACTTAAATATAATTAATTTCTTCTGTTAATAACATTGAGGCATTATTTCTTATATTTGACTTGTATGATGGACTACTACCAGTCAGAACTAATCCTGCACTCTAAGTGAGGGTGGAACAAAATAAGCTAAATATAATTAATTTCTTCTGTTAATAACATTGAGGCATTATTTCTTATATTTGACTTGTATGATGGACTACTACCAGTCAGAACTAATCCTGCACTCTAAGTGAGGGTGGAACAAAATAAACTTAAATATAATTAATTTTTTCTGTTAATAACATTGAGGCATTATTTCTTATATTTGACTTGTATGATGGACTACTACCAGTCAGAACTAATCCTGCACTCTAAGTGAGGGTGGAACAAAATAAACTTAAATATAATTAATTTCTTCTGTTAATAACATTGAGGCATTATTTCTTATATTTGACTTGTACCATGGACTACTACCAGTCAGAACTAATCCTGCACTCTAAGTGAGGGTGGAACAAAATAAGCTTAAATATAATTAATTTCTTCTGTTAATAACATTGAGGCATTATTTCTTATATTTGACTTGTATGATGGACTACTACCAGTCAGAACTAATCCTGCACTCTAAGTGAGGGTGGAACAAAATAAGCTTAAATATAATTAATTTCTTCTGTTAATAACATTGAGGCATTATTTCTTATATTTGACTTGTATGATGGACTACTACCAGTCAGAACTAATCCTGCACTCTAAGTGAGGGTGGAACAAAATAAACTTAAATATAATTAATTTCTTCTGTTAATAACATTGAGGCATTATTTCTTATATTTGACTTGTATGATGGACTACTACCAGTCAGAACTAATCCTGCACTCTAAGTGAGGGTGGAACAAAATAAGCTTAAATATAATTAATTTCTTCTGTTAATAACATTGAGGCATTATTTCTTATATTTGACTTGTATGATGGACTACTACCTGTCAGAACTAATCCTGCACTCTAAGTGAGGGTGGAACAAAATAAACTTAAATATAATTAATTTCTTCTGTTAATAACATTGAGGCATTATTCCTTATATTTGACTTGTATGATGGACTACTACCAGTCTGAAATAATCCTGCACTCTAAGTGAGGGTGGAACAAAATAAACTTAAATATAATTAATTTCTTCTGTTAATAACATTGAGGCATTATTCCTTATATTTGACTTGTATGATGGACTACTACCAGTCAGAACTAATCCTGCACTCTAAGTGAGGGTGGAACAAAATAAACTTAAATATAATTAATTTCTTCTGTTAATAACATTGAGGCATTATTTCTTATATTTGACTTGTATGATGGACTACTACCAGTCAGAACTAATCCTGCACTCTAAGTGAGGGTGGAACAAAATAAACTTAAATATAATTAATTTCTTCTGTTAATAACATTGAGGCATTATTTCTTATATTTGACTTGTATGATGGACTACTACCAGTCAGAACTAATCCTGCACTCTAAGTGAGGGTGGAATAAAATAAACTTAAATATAATTAATTTCTTCTGTTAATAACATTGAGGCATTATTTCTTATATTTGACTTGTATGATGGACTACTACCAGTCAGAACTAATCCTGCACTCTAAGTGAGGGTGGAACAAAATAAACTTAAATATAATTAATTTCTTCTGTTAATAACATTGAGGCATTATTTCATATATTTGACTTGTATGATGGACTACTACCAGTCAGAACTAATCCTGCACTCTAAGTGAGGGTGGAACAAAATAAGCTTAAATATAATTAATTTCTTCTGTTAATATCATTGAGGCATTATTTCTTATATTTGACTTGTATGATGGACTACTACCAGTCAGAACTAATCCTGCACTCTAAGTGAGGGTGGAATAAAATAAACTTAAATATAATTAATTTCTTCTGTTAATAACATTGAGGCATTATTTCTTATATTTGACTTGTATGATGGACTACTACCAGTCAGAACTAATCCTGCACTCTAAGTGAGGGTGGAACAAAATAAGCTTAAATATAATTAATTTCTTCTGTTAATAACATTGAGGCATTATTTCTTATATTTGACTTGTATGATGGACTACTACCAGTCAGAACTAATCCTGCACTCTAAGTGAGGGTGGAACAAAATAAGCTTAAATATAATTAATTTCTTCTGTTAATAACATTGAGGCATTATTTCTTATATTTTACTTGTATGATGGACTACTACCAGTCAGAACTAATCCTGCACTCTAAGTGAGGGTGGAACAAAATAAACTTAAATATAATTAATTTCTTCTGTTAATAACATTGAGGCATTATTTCTTATATTTTACTTGTATGATGGACTACTACCAGTCAGAACTAATCCTGCACTCTAAGTGAGGGTGGAACAAAATAAACTTAAATATAATTAATTTCTTCTGTTAATAACATTGAGGCATTATTTCTTATATTTGACTTGTATGATGGACTACTACCAGTCAGAACTAATCCTGCACTCTAAGTGAGGGTGGAACAAAATAAACTTAAATATAATTAATTTCTTCTGTTAATAACATTGAGGCATTATTTCTTATATTTGACTTGTATGATGGACTACTACCAGTCAGAACTAATCCTGCACTCTAAGTGAGGGTGGAATAAAATAAACTTAAATATAATTAATTTCTTCTGTTAATAACATTGAGGCATTATTTCTTATATTTGACTTGTATGATGGACTACTACCAGTCAGAACTAATTCTGCACTCTAAGTGAGGGTGGAACAAAATAAACTTAAATATAATTAATTTCTTCTGTTAATAACATTGAGGCATTATTTCTTATATTTGACTTGTATGATGGACTACTACCAGTCAGAACTAATCCTGCACTCTAAGTGAGGGTGGAACAAAATAAACTTAAATATAATTAATTTCTTCTGTTAATAACATTGAGGCATTATTTCTTATATTTGACTTGTATGATGGACTACTACCAGTCAGAACTAATTCTGCACTCTAAGTGAGGGTGGAACAAAATAAACTTAAATATAATTAATTTCTTCTGTTAATAACATTGAGGCATTATTTCTTATATTTGACTTGTATGATGGACTACTACCAGTCAGAACTAATCCTGCACTCTAAGTGAGGGTGGAACAAAATAAACTTAAATATAATTAATTTCTTCTGTTAATAACATTGAGGCATTATTTCTTATATTTGACTTGTATGATGGACTACTACCAGTCAGAACTAATTCTGCACTCTAAGTGAGGGTGGAACAAAATAAACTTAAATATAATTAATTTCTTCTGTTAATAACATTGAGGCATTATTTCTTATATTTGACTTGTATGATGGACTACTACCAGTCAGAACTAATCCTGCACTCTAAGTGAGGGTGGAATAAAATAAACTTAAATATAATTAATTTCTTCTGTTAATAACATTGAGGCATTATTTCTTATATTTGACTTGTGTGATGGACTACTACCAGTCAGAACTAATCCTGCACTCTAAGTGAGGGTGGAACAAAATAAACTTAAATATAATTAATTTCTTCTGTTAATAACATTGAGGCATTATTTCTTATATTTGACTTGTATGATGGACTACTACCAGTCAGAACTAATTCTGCACTCTAAGTGAGGGTGGAACAAAATAAACTTAAATATAATTAATTTCTTCTGTTAATAACATTGAGGCATTATTTCTTATATTTGACTTGTATGATGGACTACTACCAGTCAGAACTAATTCTGCACTCTAAGTGAGGGTGGAACAAAATAAACTTAAATATAATTAATTTCTTCTGTTAATAACATTGAGGCATTATTTCTTATATTTGACTTGTATGATGGACTACTACCAGTCAGAACTAATCCTGCACTCTAAGTGAGGGTGGAATAAAATAAACTTAAATATAATTAATTTCTTCTGTTAATAACATTGAGGCATTATTTCTTATATTTGACTTGTATGATGGACTACTACCAGTCAGAACTAATTCTGCACTCTAAGTGAGGGTGGAACAAAATAAACTTAAATATAATTAATTTCTTCTGTTAATAACATTGAGGCATTATTTCTTATATTTGACTTGTATGATGGACTACTACCAGTCAGAACTAATCCTGCACTCTAAGTGAGGGTGGAACAAAATAAACTTAAATATAATTAATTTCTTCTGTTAATAACATTGAGGCATTATTTCTTATATTTGACTTGTATGATGGACTACTACCAGTCAGAACTAATTCTGCACTCTAAGTGAGGGTGGAACAAAATAAACTTAAATATAATTAATTTCTTCTGTTAATAACATTGAGGCATTATTTCTTATATTTGACTTGTATGATGGACTACTACCAGTCAGAACTAATCCTGCACTCTAAGTGAGGGTGGAACAAAATAAACTTAAATATAATTAATTTCTTCTGTTAATAACATTGAGGCATTATTTCTTATATTTGACTTGTATGATGGACTACTACCAGTCAGAACTAATTCTGCACTCTAAGTGAGGGTGGAACAAAATAAACTTAAATATAATTAATTTCTTCTGTTAATAACATTGAGGCATTATTTCTTATATTTGACTTGTGTGATGGACTACTACCAGTCAGAACTAATCCTGCACTCTAAGTGAGGGTGGAATAAAATAAACTTAAATATAATTAATTTCTTCTGTTAATAACATTGAGGCATTATTTCTTATATTTGACTTGTATGATGGACTACTACCAGTCAGAACTAATTCTGCACTCTAAGTGAGGGTGGAACAAAATAAACTTAAATATAATTAATTTCTTCTGTTAATAACATTGAGGCATTATTTCTTATATTTGACTTGTATGATGGACTACTACCAGTCAGAACTAATTCTGCACTCTAAGTGAGGGTGGAACAAAATAAACTTAAATATAATTAATTTCTTCTGTTAATAACATTGAGGCATTATTTCTTATATTTGACTTGTATGATGGACTACTACCAGTCAGAACTAATTCTGCACTCTAAGTGAGGGTGGAACAAAATAAACTTAAATATAATTAATTTCTTCTGTTAATAACATTGAGGCATTATTTGTTATATTTGACTTGTATGATGGACTACTACCAGTCAGAACTAATCCTGCACTCTAAGTGAGGGTGGAACAAAATAAACTTAAATATAATTAATTTCTTCTGTTAATAACATTGAGGCATTATTTGTTATATTTGACTTGTATGATG
The DNA here is from genome assembly GCA_036971475.1 of Prosapia bicincta. Lineage (NCBI taxonomy): Eukaryota > Metazoa > Arthropoda > Insecta > Hemiptera > Cercopidae > Prosapia > Prosapia bicincta. The sequence continues at coordinate 1,668,108 of JBAIZL010000005.1, forward strand.
GACTACTACCAGTCAGAACTAATTCTGCACTCTAAGTGAGGGTGGAACAAAATAAACTTAAATATAATTAATTTCTTCTGTTAATAACATTGAGGCATTATTTCTTATATTTGACTTGTATGATGGACTACTACCAGTCAGAACTAATTCTGCACTCTAAGTGAGGGTGGAACAAAATAAACTTAAATATAATTAATTTCTTCTGTTAATAACATTGAGGCATTATTTGTTATATTTGACTTGTATGATGGACTACTACCAGTCAGAACTAATCCTGCACTCTAAGTGAGGGTGGAACAAAATAAACTTAAATATAATTAATTTCTTCTGTTAATAACATTGAGGCATTATTTCTTATATTTGACTTGTATGATGGACTACTACCAGTCAGAACTAATTCTGCACTCTAAGTGAGGGTGGAACAAAATAAACTTAAATATAATTAATTTCTTCTGTTAATAACATTGAGGCATTATTTCTTATATTTGACTTGTATGATGGACTACTACCAGTCAGAACTAATCCTGCACTCTAAGTGAGGGTGGAACAAAATAAACTTAAATATAATTAATTTCTTCTGTTAATAACATTGAGGCATTATTTGTTATATTTGACTTGTATGATGGACTACTACCAGTCAGAACTAATCCTGCACTCTAAGTGAGGGTGGAACAAAATAAACTTAAATATAATTAATTTCTTCTGTTAATAACATTGAGGCATTATTTCTTATATTTGACTTGTATGATGGACTACTACCAGTCAGAACTAATTCTGCACTCTAAGTGAGGGTGGAACAAAATAAACTTAAATATAATTAATTTCTTCTGTTAATAACATTGAGGCATTATTTGTTATATTTGACTTGTATGATGGACTACTACCAGTCAGAACTAATCCTGCACTCTAAGTGAGGGTGGAACAAAATAAACTTAAATATAATTAATTTCTTCTGTTAATAACATTGAGGCATTATTTCTTATATTTGACTTGTATGATGGACTACTACCAGTCAGAACTAATCCTGCACTCTAAGTGAGGGTGGAACAAAATAAACTTAAATATAATTAATTTCTTCTGTTAATAACATTGAGGCATTATTTCTTATATTTGACTTGTATGATGGACTACTACCAGTCAGAACTAATTCTGCACTCTAAGTGAGGGTGGAACAAAATAAACTTAAATATAATTAATTTCTTCTGTTAATAACATTGAGGCATTATTTCTTATATTTGACTTGTATGATGGACTACTACCAGTCAGAACTAATCCTGCGCTCTAAGTGAGGGTGGAACAAAATAAACTTAAATATAATTAATTTCTTCTGTTAATAACATTGAGGCATTATTTCTTATATTTGACTTGTATGATGGACTACTACCAGTCAGAACTAATCCTGCACTCTAAGTGACGGGGGAACAAAATAAACTTAAATATAATTAATTTCTTCTGTTAATAACATTGAGGCATTATTTCTTATATTTGACTTGTATGATGGACTACTACCAGTCAGAACTAATCCTGCACTCTAAGTGAGGGTGGAACAAAATAAACTTAAATATAAATAATTTCTTCTGTTAATAACATTGAGGCATTATTTCTTATATTTGACTTGTGTGATGGACTACTACCAGTCAGAACTAATCCTGCACTCTAAGTGAGGGTGGAACAAAATAAACTTAAATATAAATAATTTCTTCTGTTAATAACATTGAGGCATTATTTCTTATATTTGACTTGTGTGATGGACTACTACCAGTCAGAACTAATTCTGCACTCTAAGTGAGGGTGGAACAAAATAAACTTAAATATAATTAATTTCTTCTGTTAATAACATTGAGGCATTATTTCTTATATTTGACTTGTATGATGGACTACTACCAGTCAGAACTAATCCTGCACTCTAAGTGACGGGGGAACAAAATAAACTTAAATATGAATAATTTCTTTCAAAGTGTGTCTCCCTCGATTTAACATACCAGTATTGATCCCTTGATTTATATCTAGAAAATCGATGATATTTTCAACCATTGAGAAGTTCTCTTTTCATGTCTTCATGAACCTTTGGAATCTAAAAAAGCTGATGCCTGTCATAATTCTCTTGCTTTAACAACAAGTTACTGTAATATACTTTGTACACTAATGGCAAGTGTCCCAGGTTTTACCATGATTTTAAGTGCTGACGGATTTGTTTCAGATGGCGTGGATTATCGCTACTTCGAGCTTGACAGAGCAACTGGTCATGTATTTATTAAGAAGGTCATTCCAGAAGATGAACTGTCACAACCGACTACGTTAGTCGTTAAGGTAAAATTTCGTCTTTATGAACGAGACAAATTCAACTAACAAAACAATATGTGAGAATTTTTCATATTATTATTAGCTAATCAAGCATTTATCTTTCAACACTAAAGCAAATTTTAAATAGACTTTTTTTGTATAACCTTTCATAAAAACCCTCACAATACGTTCGCATGACATTTTACTTGTCACTTAAACTTTAATCTCCTTAGACTCACAATCATTTTGACCACCTCAGAAATGTTTGAACACCTTTTTGATAGTGACATCAGGTTGTATTTACAAAATATTGTTTAATTACCACTTTTAGAATTACTTGGTAAAAAAACCACTACTTACTTAAATTTTTCAGCAGACTCAGTGTATTGTTCACTAGATCAGTGTATTGTTCAATGCTGTGAGTCAAGACTGTTGCTCAGGTGAGTGAGTCTGTGGTGTGTTATCGTTCATAGAGTAGTTGTTAATTAGGTGTTGTTTGGACACACTATACTTGAACACACAATTAACAACTCCATGAATGATAACACACCACAAACTCACATTAATGCAACACACCTGAGCAACAGCCTTGTCCATGACTCACAGCGTTGAACAATGCACTGATATAGTGTGAAACAAGTCTGCTAAAATATATCAGTAAGTAGTAGTTTTTTTGCCAAGTGATACTAAAAGTAGTAATTTAAAAAAACCTCAAGATTTACAACACAAAAACTGCAAGTTTTAAAATATTTTTGTTGAATTTCATTGAAATATTATTAAATATGGTAAACAATATAATGAATTTTAGCGCCGATTATGAATGTAATTAAATAATACTTAGGTAAGTAAGATGTGTAGGGTCACTCAGTCACCAAGTGAGAAAATTATTTTTCAAATCACAATATGGACTTGGGCAATACTTACTTTTTTAGTATTATTCTCGTAATACCAAAAAAATTCGTATCAAAATTACAAAAAGCCAATATCATGTAGTACTGGCAGGACATGTCCACTTAGTATTAAAATTACAAAAAGCCAATATCATGTAGTACTGACAGGACGTGTCCACTTAGTATTAAAATTACAAAAAGCCAATATCATGTAGTACTGACAGGACGTGTCCACTTAGTATTAAAATTACAAAAAGCCAATATCATATAGTACTGGCAGGACATGTCCACTTAGTATTAAAATTACAAAAAGCCAATATCATGTAGTACTGGCAGGACATGTCTACTTAGTATTAAAATTACAAAAAGCCAATATCATGTAGTACTGGCAGGACATGTCCACTTAGTATTAAAATTACAAAAAGTCAATATCATGTAGTACTGGCAGGACATGTCTACTTAGTATTAAAATTACAAAAAGCCAATATCATGTAGTACTGGCAGGACATGTCTACTTAGTATTAAAATTACAAAAAGCCAATATCATGTAGTACTGGCAGGACATGTCCACTTAGTATTAAAATTACAAAAAGCCAATATCATGTAGTACTGGCAGGACATGTCCACTTAGTATTAAAATTACAAAAAGCCAATATCATGTAGTACTGGCAGGACATGTCCACTTAGTATTATGAGTATAATCAGGTTATTAGGTTCATCATCAGAATCTGAGTTGATATTTCAAATTCGAAGATTTTATTAATTTAAAACATTAATTATAATCTAAACTGAATAAAGCATTGGGGTTTAACAATAAACCAAAATCTCAAGCATAGTGAAAACAATGAAATTTTTTGGACTAATTATATTAAAACATTGATTGAATTACAAAATCTTTGATAACACTGTTATGCATCCATTTGCATTAAAAATAGGAAAGTAAAGTTATTCTATGGATTTGAAAACTCTATCAGTTCCTACTATTAGTTCACACTCTCCCTATATATTCAAATTAATATATTGTGTTCAAATTTCCAATCCTAAATAAAATTCCTTTTTATTCAACTACTCATGTTCAAATAATTTTTTTTTAATTTGTAGTGAATAATATTTGGTGTTAATACAGTTTTTCAGATATTAATTAATTAATTAAATTTAATTAATTAATTTCTGTTCTACAAGGGAGAAAAACTTTTCACAAAAGGGTTAAAGTATCCAATATAGTTATTTTTTTGCATTTGGCTTAAAATAAGTAAAAACACACGATTTCATAGAACAGCTGACTTTAGAAACAATATTCGAGCTGACTTGTGAGTGAAAATTATAAACAAAAGAATAAATAGGCTACGACTCACAATTATAACAACTTTATTATCATATGTGTTTCAATGACAATATGTCATCATCTTCAGTGATACTACAATATTTAAACTTAATTGAAAAAACTAAACATAATCCATAAAAGTAAGAACCAGATCTGGTTTAAGACTTATGTTATAGGTTATGTGGTAGAACAGCTGTTTTAACGTATACGTAATGTTACTTTATTTATATTACTTATTACACTTTTGCTATTACTTGTGACCAGACTTTTTGTCAACTAAAGGTTGTTAAATTGTTAACCTACACTAGGAGGAAATGTTTTCGTCTTACGACTTCTTCTGAAGAAGAACAACTTTTAGTCAACAAAAAGTCTGGTCGCAAGTAATAGCAAAAGTGTTATAAGTCGTTAACAACCAGCTCGTCATGAACAGCGACAAGATTTCAATATTTATTTATATTATTTGTAATTATTTAGTAAAAAGTATTTAAAATAAAATTTTTCTTTGTTGGCCTAAGTAGGAATTACCTTTAAAAACTTTTGTTTGTTTGTTACAGGCAACTCAGTATAATAACAACGACAGGTATGCTTTAGCAACACTCACAGTGAGTAGACCTGGGACTTTGCTCAGAGAACTTCAGTTCCTTCAGAGTCACTATTTGGCCGGAGTGTTGGAGAGCGTGCCACTGAACAGCGTTCTCCTCACTGTTATTACAAACAGGCACAGAGACAAAGTAAGCTACTGCTTAGACAACTTTAATGTGGGTAATTAATATACCGTAGCATTTCAATTGTAACGTTTCAGTCCTTTTTACCTCGGTAAGTTTTACTTTGATTTGAAATGTGATTTTAATTGCTTATTACCAACATAATTAATCTTACTTACCAGGGTTTCTAGCTCTAACGTTACAGCTCAGGTAAATTACTGTCTGTTTGTAACGCTCTTCATATCTTAAAGGTAGAACTAGGTTACTTGTGAAATAAGTATTGAATATTTTAAAATACAAAGTTAAACTATTTAAACTACCAGAGTCTCATTAAATTCTTATTTAAAGGCTTATTAAATTAAGATGTATGGGATGTGTGTGCTCGTTAAATAATTGCTCTCTTAATCTTCAATTAAAACAAATCAAACATATTTTATTTAGCAAAAAATTATAAAGTTACAAACCAAAATACATATTTCTGAAACATTGCGTTAGTAACTGATTTGTGAACATTTAACAATTTACTTATGAGAAAATATACATATTAACAAATCAATGGCTGGAATGACTCTGTTTTCGAGTTTACTTGCTTGCTCTTTTCATAATTAATTCTTACAATTTAAACTGAAAACAAATGCACCAAATTATGCATAAATTACATTTATGTACGTATTGAAACATTTTGAGTTTTTTAATTTGTACTAAACTGTTTAAGCATTCAAATTTTGTGATAGTTCACCAAAGTTTGAATTTGTTCACTTAGCTGTTTTAACAAGGCGTAGCCTCGCATCCTTATATTGGGAAAACCTCACAATATTCCCTCGGTCATGATTTTGAAAAAGGCTTCAGTAACTCAGCGTTCCATCTTCGTCATTGGCAATATGTGCTGTTTTCTATATTCCGATTACAAGAAATTTTAAAAAAATGACTATTACATTAAAACTTTAAAACAAAACATTTCCTCGCTCTTGGAGACGACCGTTGCCTTCTACATCCTGATTTTAAGAGGGTTAACTATCGGTCGCAAGCAGGCGTCCTAGTTACCGCGCATCGTTCATGTGCATATTACTTTAATCTTTCAAACTCTTCCTACAAATGCCACTACCAACCAGAGATTTGATTTATTTCTAACAAATCACAATTTTTTGTTCTAGTTCTATTATTGTTACATTTTTGAATACATTCTCGATCGTTTTCTGAAATTTCCTTTTTTAATATGTAACACCATCTAAAGTGTGTTACATATTTTTCCCCCCTTTTGAAAAAAAATTGTGTTATTTCACATTCCCCTTAATTATTTTTTTATTAAGTTTAACGTTTTACGAACAACTCTTAAGTTAACAATCAAACTATTTTTTTTGGGAAACATATAATAAACCCATTTGATTCTATTATTAGAACAAACTTAACTCGACATGAAGCATAACATAAACAACATTAATTCTTAGATTTAATATCCTTTCCAAAGAAAAAAAATGAAATTTTTAAATAAACCTATAATCAACTTTTCTTTTATATTCATAAACATTTTATATTGACACATACGCTTTATACCATTACACAATGTTCGTTAATTACTTAATTACCTTTATCTTTAATTTACTCTGTTAAAAAAAAATGTGTCTTAATTTTAATTTAAATCTCATAACTTGATACATTATTTATTAATCATTTAATTTACATGATTAAATTTTAAAAAAGTTACATACACTTATCAACTTACTTTGAAATTCTAACTTCTTTATAAACTTTTCATTTCTCAAACTTTATGATTACATAGTTACATCTCTTCAAATTTTTAAACTCATTACCATATCTCTTATACATTTCATTCACAATTAAATCTTTCTTCAAATTACTTATTAAAATTTTTCAAATCATCTATTAATTAAAATTTTCTTTGAATTTGTCTCTTTTTATGTCAACAAACCTAACCTACTACTAGCTGTATTTATCACAGTCCACTACCTGGGATCTGCAAAACTGCTTACTCGCTGTAAGCCACAAATTACCATATTTAAACGACGCTATATATTTTCAAAAATTCTCTCTATTTACCACTAAGAATGTACCATTGCCTAATAACTTCTCTATGTTATTTTTACAATACTCGTACATCTTAAAACCATTGGATTTCAAATCCCACACTTTGAATCCAAATATTCTTAAATCAAATCCCACACTTTGAAAATCCAAATATTCTTAAATCAAATCCCATACTTTGATTTAAAAAACATACAGCTACTGTTGACTCAAAAAGGACTTTACTCAATTCATTATTCTTAATTTTTTTTTTAACATCGCTATAACAATTTGATATTAAAATTTTGACTAAGCTCTTGCATTTATAAAATAAGAATTAAATTAAAACAGAAATTAGGACTGTACATTCACATACAATTTTTTGTCAAGTGTTTTAGTCTGTTCGTGTAGTATTATGTAGTTTGAGATTTTTGTCATGTCTATCTTGTGTAGAAGTAAGATTGCATGCCATTTGGGCCCTTTGACAAACAATATGTAACGTGTTGTCGTGAGTTTCTAAAATTGTATATCAAGGCACTTCCCACCTCCTTGTTAATCCATTCCCCTTTTAAAAATTAACAAAGGCTTGAATTTTTCTCCAAGATTAACTTTTCTAAAATTTAACTATTTTTGAAGTTATAAATTCGCTTGTAACCTTTACACAACTGATACATATATTTAATTTTATTAAACATTGTTTTAAATCCAATGCAAAATTTTTCCTTTTATTATTATAATTCATTAGTCCTATTACTTTTATATAAATTGTTTATCAGACAGTTTTACATTTACTTTCAAATTATTTTAACTTTAAATCATTTCGATTCTACAATTCATACAAGTTTGATAACCTCTTTTATCATCTGATAAATTGATTTACTCCAGGGGTTCAGAAAACAAACGGAATGTTCATGGCATAGAAAGCAAAGCAAACTCGATACACTTTATGTAAACATAAAGGCTGGGTACAAATTTATAAAAACCAACAATCAATCTTGCCTGACATTTGGACTCGCAGCAGACTTGTGTAAATACTATGACTTTGGAATAACCTACACTGTACAATACAAGAAAAACAGGTTTTGACTTGAAATCTCCCCTCTGTTTACACAAGGGTTTCCTGCAAGCCATATTCTATTACGCTTTATCTTTAACTTAAATAATTTGAAATCAACTTCCACTGTAAAATTATTGTTGAATACCAAATTTTATCTTATTTAATACACTGAATCATTTAAGTTATTTATGTATATTTAAGTATATTTATTTAAATATGTAACTATAAAAGTTAACTCTCTTAAAATCAGGATGTAGAAGGCAACGGTCGTCTCCGAGAGCGAGGAAATGTTTTGTTTTAAATTTTTAATGTAACAGTCATTTTTTTTAATTTCTTGTAATCGGAATATAGAAAACAGCGCATATTGCCAATGACGAAGATGGAACGCTGAGTTACTGAAGCCTTTTTCAAAATCATGACCGAGGGAATATTGTGAGGTTTTCCCAATATAAGGATGCAAGGCTACACCTTGTTAAAACAGCTAAGTGAACAAATTCAAACTTTGGTGAACTATCACAAAATTTGAATGCTTAAACAGTTTAGTACAAATTAAAAAACTCAAAATGTTTCAATACGTACATAAATGTAATTTATGCATAATTTGGTGCATTTGTTTTCAGTTTAAATTGTAAGAATTAATTATGAAAAGAGCAAGCAAGTAAACTCGAAAACAGAGTCATTCCAGCCATTGATTTGTTAATATGTAAATTTTCTCATAAGTAAATTGTTAAATGTTCACAAATCAGTTACTAACGCAATGTTTCAGAAATATGTATTTTGGTTTGTAACTTTATAATTTTTTGCTAAATAAAATATGTTTGATTTGTTTTAATTGAAGATTAAGATAGCAATTATTTAACGAGCACACAAATCCCATACATCTTAATTTAATAAGAATTTAATGAGACTCTGCTAGTTTAAATGGTTTAACTTCGTATTTTAAAATATTCAATACTTATTTCACAAGTAACCTAGTTCTACCTTTAAATATGAAGAGCGTTACAAACAGACAGTAATTTGCCTGAGTTGTAACGTTAGAACTAGAAGCCCTGGTAAGTAAAGTTAATTATGTTGGTAATAAGCAATTAAAATCACATTTCAAATCAAAGTAAAACTTACCGAGGTAAAAAGGGCTGAAACGTTACACAATATATTAGTCAGCAGAAACAAAGGTCTTTTAAAATGTCAGATTTATGAGAAAAATAGAACACAAAAGGAAAGATTCAATTTATTTTTAAACCTTTATTAGTAAGTATTATGTATTCAGTAATATAATGTAAAGTATGTGGACAAAATATCAGGAAAAGATTCTGGAATAAATAAGCCAGTGCAGTAATGGACATACCATCATTCTTTTTGGTGATTTAAATTTTGGTCCAGATGAACAGCTGATACTTTAAGTTCACAAATAAATTTTGATGGTATCAAATGTTTTTATGGTATCTAATTGACATCTTGTAAGCAATATTAAGAGCATAGTAGCACAATCTGGTGTATTTTTAATTTTAAATTCATAATTTATTCGCTCATTTTCATTACACACAGAATTATAGTTGCTTGTAATCATCGTAAATTCAGTGAATAAATCATAAGTAACTACTATAATTGAATAATATATAGATATAGGAAGTTGATATATTACTATTGTCAATACTTTTATCCACCATTAAGTGCAATAATTTTACCTTGTGTGATGAGGCACCTTTCGGTCACTTGACCAATGTCGATTCACTTGATAATGGTCAAGTGACCGAAAGGTGCCTCATCACACAAGGTAAAATTATTGCACTTAGTGGTGGATAAAAGTATTTACAATAGTAATATATCAACTTCATAAAATCAGTGCAACGGAAAAATAATTGACAACGTAAAATATCAATATATATATATATATATATATATATATATATATATCACTTTCACTTATGTACTTAAACAAGAATCTTACTTGGTATTTATGCGAGCTAACTTTCAATGGTTGGTCGTGCCGTCATCCTCGGGCATACTGAACAGGGTTGTGTAGACTGCAAGCTGAGTGGATTTCCCGTTGACCTTGATGTACCGTTATGTTCTATTTTTAGATTCACTGCACTGTGCGAGTTTTTAACGTTTGTTTTGGGGTTAATATTGTCTATTAGATTGAATAATTTATCGTTTTTTGATTTTATTTGTATTTGTTTGTTAATGATATTATTTTTATTTTTATAAATTTCTAGTTGTTCCCAGATTGTCATTTTAGCAAAACCAAAACTATTTCATATTCAATAATAAGATATATAAACAAATAGATGGCTTAGCAATGGGATCACCACTTTCAAGTATAATATCAAAAACAAACACACATTCCCCACATTAAAAAACGTACACCTAATAAAAAAGATTCAAAAAGGCCTCAAAATGACAATCTGGGAACAACTAGAAATTTATAAAAATAAAAATAATATCAATAACGAACAAATACAAATAAAATCAAAAAACAATAAATTATTCAATCTAATAGACAATATTAACCCCAAAACAAACTTTAAAAACACCGCACAGTGCAGTGAATCTAAAAATTCGACCATTGTCGAATCACTGTTATTAAATTGTTGTGTGTTTTTATAAATGTGGTATTTTTCTAGTGAGTTTAATTCTATTGGGTTATTATTTATTTCAAGTACGGTTAGGTTATTTTCGTAGTTTGTTATTTCATGTTTATGTGATATTAGGTGTGCTGCAACATTGGATACTTTTGTATTTTTATTTTTTAATGCTCTGTAATGTTCTTCAAATCTTATTTTAAATGATCTGGTCGTTTTCCCTATGACCAGATCATTTAAAATAACGTCAACAAATACCAACATCACGGACCGAACATCTACACCAGAAAAATATCAGTGATTCGACAATGGTCAAGTGACCGAAAAGGTGCCTTATCACACAAGGTAAAATCATTGCACTTAGTGGTGGATAAAAGTATTTACAATAGTAATATATTAACTTCATAAAGTCAGTGCAACGGAAAAACAATGGATAACGTAAAATATCAGAAATGTATATATATATTTTTTTTATTCCATCTTCACGTGAGCTACTAGTTTCCACTAAAACACTTGTAAATATTTATAAACTTGCCTATAGTAGCACTTACCTATATTTGTTGAGGACTGGCATTTCGAGAGATGTGTCCCATTGTCAACTCAGACCTTAAAAGCTCTCAAGGTTTTTGTAGGTTAGGGTATTAGGGTGGGGGTGGGATATTATGGTGGACCTGTGAGTGTATTTTGTGAGTATTAGGAGTTATGATGTCAAAACGTGTGTGTGAGTTGTAATGTAATTGTGTATTGAGTATGTGCATAGGGTGTAGTTTGACATGTTTGTATATTTCCTATTGTTTGGCTGTGTAACTTCGGTTATATCTGTGTTATTTATGAAGAATTTGTATGTTGGATGCTATGTGTATATAGTCATGTTTTGTGGAGTTGAGATGATCGGCGAAGTTTGATTGGTAATTATTGTTTGTTAGTTTGTTTATATGTTCTTGGTAATGTGTGTATTATCTCCCTGCCTGGCCTATGTAAAAACTGGGGCATGAACTGCAAGTTAGTTTGTAAACTCCAGTGGTGTTGTAAATGTCGTTGATTTTGCTGTTGGGTTTAAATTGTTTATTGAGAGTGTTGTGTGTGGAGAAGGCTATTTTGTAGTTGTATTTTCTTAGTGTGTTGGTTAGATTGTGGGTTTTGGATGATCTGTATGGTATTGTCAAGTATTTTATGGGTTTGCCGTGTTGTGTGTTTGTATTTGGGTTATTGGGTTTGTTTTTTAGGCGGTTATATAATTTGTCAATCATTCTTGTGTTGTATCCGTTAGTTTGTGCTATATGTTTTATGGTGTTTAACTCTTGGCAGTGTTCTTCTTTGTCTAACTGTGTTTTAAGCAGGCGATATATCATGGTGTTGTAAGTGGCTAGTTTATGTTGGTGTGGGTGGTTAGAGGAGATGTGAATGGTAGTTAGTATTGGTGTTGGTAGGTATCAGTATATGTTGAATTTATGTGTTTGTTTGTCTGTACGTTTAATTGTAAGGTCCAGGAAGTTGAGAGAGTTTGGTTGTTCTGATTTGATGGTGTATGTTAGTTTTCTTAACTCCTGGTAGTGTTCTTCTTGGTCTTAAGGTGTTTTAAACAGGCGATATATCATGGTGTTGTAAGTGGCTAGTTTATATTGGTGTGGGTGGTTTGAAGAGTTGTGAATGGTAGTATTAGTGTTCAGTTTCGATGGTGTATGTTAGTTTCGGATGTATGGAATTAAGGTGTTTTGAAGATATGTGTGCTCGGCGTGTGTTACCTTTGTATAATGTTATGATATCGTCAACGTATCTATACCAGTAAATCATGTTATCTGAGTATTTATTGTTGTGTAAAATGTGGTTTTGTCTGGTGTGGTGTATGAACATTTCTGCTAAGATGCTAGCTATGGGGGAACCCATAAGTAGGCCGTCTTTTTTGGGTGTAGAAAGTGTTATTGTAGGTGAAGTAATATTGAGATGTGATTAATTTTATAAGGTGGATGATTATTTTCAATGTGTGTCTGTGGTGTATTTGTGTCTATAAGCATGTTTTTGATATATAGATTTAGGCCCAAAAATGTTTTTGATTTTTTAGGTGCCAAAACAAACCAATAACCCAAATACAAACACACATCATGACCATCCCATAAAATACTTAACAATACCATACAGATCATCCAAAACCCACAATCTAACCAACACACTTCGGAAATACAAATACAAAATAGCTTACTCCACACACAACACTCTCAATAAACAATTTAAACCCAACAACAAAATTAACAACATTTACAATGCTGCTGGAGTTTACAAACTAACTTGCAGTTCATGCCCCAGTTTTTACATAGGCCAGACAGGGAGGTCATTCTACACACGCTACCAAGAACATATAAAAGCACTAACACACAATAACTACCAATCAAACTTCACCGATCATCTCAACTCCACAAGACATGACTATATAAACATAACATCTAACCTACAAATTCTTATAACAACACAGAAATAACCAAAGTTACACAACCAAACAATTCGAAATATACAGACACTTCAAACTACACCCTACACACATACTCAATGCAATCATATTATAACTCACAAACTTTTCGACATCATAACTCCTAATACTCACAAAGTAGACCCACATCCCACAAATTTATCTCCCCCCCTAATACCCTAACCTACGTAAACCTTGAGATCAATGGGACACATCTCCCAAAACTATCATCCTCAACAAATATAAGTAAGTGCTACTATAGGCAAGTTTGTAATTATTTGCAAGTGTTTAGTGAAAACTAGTAGCTCACGTGAAGATGGAATCAACAAATATAAGTAAGTGCTACTATAGGCAAGTTTGTAATTATTTGCAAGTGTTTAGAGAAAACTAGTAGCTCACGTGAAGATGGAATCAACAAATATAAGTAAGTGCTACTATAGGCAAGTTTGTAATTATTTGCAAGTGTTTAGAGAAAACTAGTAGCTCACGTGAAGATGGAATCAACAAATATAAGTAAGTGCTACTATAGGCAAGTTTGTAATTATTTGCAAGTGTTTAGAGAAAACTAGTAGCTCACGTGAAGATGGAATCAACAAATATAAGTAAGTGCTACTATAGGCAAGTTTGTAATTATTTGCAAGTGTTTAGAGAAAACTAGTAGCTCACGTGAAGATGGAATCAACAAATATAAGTAAGTGCTACTATAGGCAAGTTTGTAATTATTTGCAAGTGTTTAGAGAAAACTAGTAGCTCACGTGAAGATGGAATCAACAAATATAAGTAAGTGCTACTATAGGCAAGTTTGTAATTATTTGCAAGTGTTTAGAGAAAACTAGTAGCTCACGTGAAGATGGAATCAACAAATATAAGTAAGTGCTACTATAGGCAAGTTTGTAAATATTTACAAGTGTTTAGGGAAAACTAGTAGCTCACGTGAAGATGGAATCAACAAATATAAGTAAGTGCTACTATAGGCAAGTTTGTAAATATTTACAAGTGTTTAGGGAAAACTAGTAGCTCAAGTGAAGATGGAATCAACAAATATAAGTAAGTGCTACTATAGGCAAGTTTGTAAATATTTACAAGTGTTTAGGGAAAACTAGTAGCTCAAGTGAAGATGGAATCAACAAATATAAGTAAGTGCTACTATAGGCAAGTTTGTAAATATTTACAAGTGTTTAGGGAAAACTAGTAGCTCACGTGAAGATGGAATCAACAAATATAAGTAAGTGCTACTATAGGCAAATTTGTAAATATTTACAAGTGTTTAGGGAAAACCAGTAGCTCAAGTGAAGATGGAATCAACAAATATAAGTAAGTGCTACTATAGGCAAATTTGTAAATATTTACAAGTGTTTAGGGAAAACTAGTAGCTCAAGTGAAGATGGAATCAACAAATATAAGTAAGTGCTACTATAGGCAAGTTTGTAAATATTTACAAGTGTTTAGGGAAAACTAGTAGCTCAAGTGAAGATGGAATCAACAAATATAAGTAAGTGCTACTATAGGCAAATTTGTAAATATTCACAAGTGTTTAGGGAAAACTAGTAGCTCAAGTGAAGATGGAATCAACAAATATAAGTAAGTGCTACTATAGGCAAGTTTGTAAATATTTACAAGTGTTTAGGGAAAACTAGTAGCTCACGTGAAGATAGAATCAACAAATATAAGTAAGTGCTACTATAGGCAAGTTTGTAAATATTTACAAGTGTTTAGGGAAAACTAGTAGCTCACGTGAAGATGGAATCAACAAATATAAGTAAGTGCTACTATAGCCAAGTTTGTAAATATTTACAAGTGTTTAGGGAAAACTAGTAGCTCACGTGAAGATGGAATCAACAAATATAAGTAAGTGCTACTATAAGCAAGTTTGTAAATATTTACAAGTGTTTAGGGAAAACTAGTAGCTCACGTGAAGATGGAATCAACAAATATAAGTAAGTGCTACTATAGGCAAGTTTGTAAATATTTACAAGTGTTTAGGGAAAACTAGTAGCTCAAGTGAAGATGGAATCAACAAATATAAGTAAGTGCTACTATAGGCAAGTTTGTAAATATTTACAAGTGTTTAGGGAAAACTAGTAGCTCACGTGAAGATGGAATCAACAAATATAAGTAAGTGCTACTATAGGCAAGTATGTAAATATTTACAAGTGTTTAGGGAAAACTAGTAGCTCACGTGAAGATGGAATCAACAAATATAAGTAAGTGCTACTATAGGCAAGTTTGTAAATATTTACAAGTGTTTAGGGAAAACTAGTAGCTCACGTGAAGATGGAATCAACAAATATAAGTAAGTGCTACTATAAGCAAGTTTGTAAATATTTACAAGTGTTTAGGGAAAACTAGTAGCTCACGTGAAGATGGAATCAACAAATATAAGTAAGTGCTACTATAGGCAAGTTTGTAAATATTTACAAGTGTTTAGGGAAAACTAGTAGCTCAAGTGAAGATGGAATCAACAAATATAAGTAAGTGCTACTATAGGCAAGTATGTAAATATTTACAAGTGTTTAGGGAAAACTAGTAGCTCACGTGAAGATAGAATCAACAAATATAAGTAAGTGCTACTATAGGCAAGTTTGTAAATATTTACAAGTGTTTAGGGAGAACTAGTAGCTCACGTGAAGATGGAATCAACAAATATAAGTAAGTGCTACTATAGGCAAGTTTGTAAATATTTACAAGTGTTTAGGGAAAACTAGTAGCTCACGTGAAGATGGAATCAACAAATATAAGTAAGTGCTACCATAGGCAAGTTTGTAAATATTCACAAGTGTTTAGGGAAAACTAGTAGCTCACGTGAAAATGGAATCAACAAATATAAGTAAGTGCTACTATAGCCAAGTTTGTAAATATTCACAAGTGTTTAGGGAAAACTAGTAGCTCAAGTGAAGATGGAATCAACAAATATAAGTAAGTGCTACTATAAGCAAGTTTGTAAATATTTACAAGTGTTTAGGTAGAACTAGTAGCTCACGTGAAGATGGAATCAACAAATATAAGTAAGTGCTACTATAAGCAAGTTTGTAAATATTCACAAGTGTTTAGGGAAAACTAGTAGCTCACGTGAAGATGGAATCAACAAATATAAGTAAGTGCTACTATAAGCAAGTTTGTAAATATTCACAAGTGTTTAGGGAAAACTAGTAGCTCAGGTGAAGATGGAATCAACAAATATAAGTAAGTGCTACTATAGGCAAGTTTGTAAATATTCACAAGTGTTTAGGGAAAACTAGTAGCTCAGGTGAAGATGGAATCAACAAATATAAGTAAGTGCTACTATAGGCAAGTTTGTAAATATTCACAAGTGTTTAGGGAAAACTAGTAGCTCACGTGAAGATGGAATCAACAAATATAAGTAAGTGCTACTATAAGCAAGTTTGTAAATATTCACAAGTGTTTAGGGAAAACTAGTAGCTCACGTGAAGA
The DNA here is from genome assembly GCA_036971475.1 of Prosapia bicincta. Classification (NCBI taxonomy): domain Eukaryota; kingdom Metazoa; phylum Arthropoda; class Insecta; order Hemiptera; family Cercopidae; genus Prosapia; species Prosapia bicincta. The sequence continues at coordinate 1,684,866 of JBAIZL010000005.1, forward strand.
TGGAATCAACAAATATAAGTAAGTGCTACTATAGGCAAGTTTGTAAATATTCACAAGTGTTTAGGGAAAACTAGTAGCTCACGTGAAGATGGAATCAACAAATATGAATACTGTTAGCTTTGAGTTTGTAAATCTTTTCTACACTGATCTTCTAACAGATGAATGCTCCACTTCTAAGAAATCTTTGGGGTTGTCTGAGCAAACTATCTGTACATCTGACTACAGAAAGTGAAGTTTGTGTGGGTATAAAGAGTCCCACACCTACTGAAAGTCACCTTAGATCTGATGGCATACACATTTTCCGTTTCAGAGTGTCTACTCCTTAGTGGACACTTGCAACACTTCCTATTACAGTCAGAGGGTTTGTACATGCCTCATATGTGCTTTGTTCAACAGTGCCTTGCATTGGTGTCTTTCTTAAGCGTCTTGTCTAGTTTACCCTGGTTGGAACCACATTTGTTAATAGATGTATAAATTAGGGAGAATGATAGTTTTGCCTAATCAAGACAAACACTTTGATACATCAGTTAATTTGTGTATTATTATACTATCAAAATTTAGGAAAAGTAATGATTTATTTTACTCCCTTCATCTCTCTCTCTCTCTCTCTCTCTCTCTCTCACACCCACATATACACAAATTGGACCTTGAGAACCTGCTTTGAATACTGAGGGTTTTGATCACTAACTGGATAGCTTTCAAATAATGAGAAATGTTTCTTAAATTCCCAAACTGTGATCACATTACTTGTATTTTAAAAAAACAAAATATAAAGGTATAAGAGAGTATTTAAGGAATTATAATAATAATTCTCTAAGATTGATTGAAGCCTAAAGATTTAACTTGGCATTGACATTTTTCAGCACTTAAGGTACTGGCTTGACAACCACACAGACATGTTCAGAGTAACACAGGCAGGAGACATCATTCTTCTGAAAGCACTGGACTTTGAGACTCAGGATATCTATATATTCCAAGTGTTTGCTACAGACGGCACCATGGTAAATATCCAGTTGTCTATCTAAGGTTCAGAACAAAATTTTAATCTTATTACATCCTGAATTAATGTTATAATATTTTAATTATTTCCATTTGCCAAAGTTAGCTTACATATAAAGTTGCTCAGACTTATTTTCTCCTGGTGAATAGTTACTAGGTAAGTCTATTTAATCCTTATTGTTGACTAGAGTTTTCTGTTTTTAAAACATTCAACAATTTTTAAATAGGGTACAAGCATATAGTTTTAAATTACTTAATTTTTAATTTTGCTCAACTTATTCACTGCAGTTGGCCTTATAGAGGTACTAACCCTAGAAACTGAAAAACAATTATTTAATTTTTATTCTCTAAATTTTCCATAAAGTTTGGTCTGTAATGAAATTTGAAATTACTTTAAATGTAATTTGACACTGTAATTTGGTCACTGGCCCACCCCAGGGATGAGACGAAGTCCAACCAGGGACCGTCAGGTTGCTGTACCTCAATACCCTATCTGATTGGCTCAGTCAAGGTGGTGCAATCGGACCTTTATCCACTTTCACTTGGGAGTTGCTTCTAGATGGGCATAAAATGGACAAACTGCCGAATTTCTTTTCCCAGGAGCTGAGGACAGATTAAGATAGTAAACAACATGGCTCCATCAGTTTCTCAGTGGCTCACTCATTGGCCCTGTCACTTGGATCCAAGTAATTCACAGTGAATGTGTTGAAGAAATATGAATTGCTTGACCAGAAATGACAAACTCCTAAATTAAAATTAAATCCACAATCATTAGTATCAATTAGTATCAATACAGTAACGTTGTAGTGGGAAAAAAGTTTCAGTAATATACCAATAACATGACTATACATTTCAGAATGCAACAGCGTATGTAAATGTCTCAGTCATCAATGTTAATGATTGGGATCCAAGGTTTCGATACCCTCAGTACGAATTCTTTGTACCAGATTTCTCTCCTGAGGTAGAGCTAAAAGATGGAGAAGGCTTTGTCGTAGGAAAGGTTGAAGCAGCTGATGGTGACAGAGGCGACCGTGTTATTCTGAGTCTACGAGGTCCTGCTGCAAGGTAAGCCGTAATTAACCAGTGTTTATAGATGCATACAAAAAAAAATTCTCTATAGATCTACATTTACATTTTATTGTTAACTGTAATGCAATACTGCAATGGTTTTCATGTTCCCTTCACTCCAATAAGTTTTATTATAAATCTTATTTCAAATAATTAGAACTGCCTAATTATAGTGAAACTGATATAATTCCCCCTCTTCAATCCTTCTTTAGTTCTCACTCTCCCTGAGTATATTTATGTAACTTGTTCAAACTTTCAATCATTAATAAAATACTTTTTATTCATCCACGCAAGTTCAAATACATTTTTTTTAAACTCGTAGTGGATGAAACTTGATATTAATACAGTTTTTTCAAATGTTAATTAAATTTAATGAAATTATTTTAGTTTTATACTGGAGAAAAACTTTTCACAAAAGGGGCAAGGTATGCAATACAGTAATACTCCGTACTTACGCAATAGCTGAGACCGAGGGATAACTGTGTAAGTCGGGGTATAATTTTACATACAATCACATAGGAATGATATTTAATTCAGACCAAAGACTAAATAAACTAATAATTTAGAAGAAAAAGGTGTATGTATTAAAGTCTTAAACACATAATACAATACAAAATTATATATACATACATTTTGCAAAGAAGTATGTCAAATGAAATTATTTTGAGATTGAAGGCTTCATAAAATCTAGTAAATTCGTTTGAAGAATTGAAGATTCTTTCTTCTCATTCAGAATTTTCTCATAACTTGCTAATTTTTTTGTTTTGTGGCAGAAATACGCTCATCGTTGGAGTCTATGATTTCCAAAACTCGCTCAATTATACTAAGGCCTTTTGTAAAGTTTCTAACCGTCATTTCATTCTACGTCAACTGGGTCTAATGAATCTGCGTTTTTAAGCTCATCAACAATTTGTCAGCTCCTGGTTATGTAAATCCAGCAGTTCTTGAACGTTAGCATTATCCACTTCTAAATTGAGTTTTCTGGCAAAACCGACAACTTCTTCAATCACATCAGCAATTTCATCAGAATCTGGTACTTATTCCACTTGAGTTTCAGTGGCGAAAAAAATAGATACACCTTTTTCCAAACGTCATTCAAAGTTTTTTGAGAAATTTCATTCCAAGACTGTCCAATGATTTTCAAAGCATCTAAAACATTGAATTGTTTCCAAAAATCTTCAACAGAGAGTTTATTGCTCTGTCTCATAGCTTCATGGAGATGTGCAAAGACCTTCTTGTGTAACAAACTTTAAATGTTTTAATGACTCACTGATCCATCGGTTGAAACTATTTGTGTCTGGTGGCAAAAATATCACTTTCACGCAATTGTCGAAATTAGTTAAAGTAAAAGGAGGATGGTCAGGTGCAATGTTAATTAATAGGAATTACTTTAAAAGGAAGTTGTTTAGACCGACAATAACATTTGACTTGAGGTATGAAATGACGACCAAACCGGTCTTCAAAAAAAGCTGTCACCCAAGCCTTATGATTCAACTTCCAAATCGCGGGCAAGCTAGCTTTAATCCCCTTGGATTTTCTGAGCGATAAACTATGAGAGATTGCAACTTACAGTCAAGAGTTGTATTTACCCCTGATATCAATCGGTCTTTGGTGGCCTTAAAACCTGAAAATATTTTCTCTTCATGAGCTATAAAATTTCTCATCAGCATTTTTTTCCAGAACAGGCCAGTTTCTGCGTATCTCAGGACAGTATGATTTAAAACCACATAACTTGGGAATCACGTAATACGAGGTAGCGTAAGTTGAGGTAATTCTGTATAGTTATATCCTGCCATTAGATTAAAGTAAGTGATAACATATGATTTCATAAATCAGCTGATTTTATGTTACAGGTTATATAGTAGAACAGCTGTTCTCACACAAAGGTTTTGTTACTTTATTTATATTAATTGTTATTATTTAATAAAAAGAAAGTAAAATAATTTTTTTTCACCTAAGTAGGAATTGATTTTACTGTTTTACTTGTTTTATGTAACAATTAATTCTCTATTACGTGACTTATTTACCTTCTAACAGCAAGACTAATAATGCTGTCAGGCAAGGTTGCAGCGCAAGTAAGCTTTATCAATGAAAGATGTGTTTTATGTAACAATTAATTCTCTATTAAGTGACTTATTTACCTTTTAACAGCAAGACTAAGAAAAAACTACTATGGTGAAACTGCCATTTTATTGTTAATGCTGTCAGGCAAGGTTGCAGCGCAAGTAAGCTTTATCAATGAAAGATGTGTTTTATGTAACAATTAATTCTCTATTAAGTGACTTATTTACCTTCTAACAGCAAGACTAAGAAAAAACTACTATGGTGAAACTGCCATTTTATTGTTAATGCTGTCAAGCAAGGTTGCAGCGCAAGTAAGCTTTATCAATGAAAGATGTGTTTTATGTAACAATTAATTCTCTATTAAGTGACTTATTTACCTTCTAACAGCAAGACTAAGAAAAAACTACTATGGTGAAACTGCCATTTTATTGTTAATGCTGTCAGGCAAGGTTGCAGCGCAAGTAAGCTTTATCAATGAAAGATGTGTTTTATGTAACAATTAATTCTCTATTAAGTGACTTATTTACCTTCTAACAGCAAGACTAAGAAAAAACTACTATGGTGAAACTGCCATTTTATTGTTAATGCTGTCAGGCAAGGTTGCAGCGCAAGTAAGCTTTATCAATGAAAGATGTGTTTTATGTAACAATTAATTCTCTATTAAGTGACTTATTTACCTTCTAACAGCAAGACTAAGGGAAAACTACTATGGTGAAACTGCCATTTTATTGTTAATGCTGTCAGGCAAGGTTGCAGCGCAAGTAAGCTTTATCAATGAAAGATGTGTTTTATGTAACAATTAATTCTCTATTAAGTGACTTATTTACCTTTTAACAGCAAGACTAAGAAAAAACTACTATGGTGAAACTGCCATTTTATTGTTAATGCTGTCAGGCAAGGTTGCAGCGCAAGTAAGCTTTATCAATGAAAGATGTGTTTTATGTAACAATTAATTCTCTATTAAGTGACTTATTTACCTTCTAACAGCAAGACTAAGGGAAAACTACTATGGTGAAACTGCCATTTTATTGTTAATGCTGTCAGGCAAGGTTGCAGCGCAAGTAAGCTTTATCAATGAAAGATGTGTTTTATGTAACAATTAATTCTCTATTAAGTGACTTATTTACCTTCTAACAGCAAGACTAAGGGAAAACTACTATGGTGAAACTGCCATTTTATTGTTAATGCTGTCAGGCAAGGTTGCAGCGCAAGTAAGCTTTATCAATGAAAGATGTGTTTTATGTAACAATTAATTCTCTATTAAGTGACTTATTTACCTTCTAACAGCAAGACTAAGGGAAAACTACTATGGTGAAACTGCCATTTTATTGTTAATGCTGTCAGGCAAGGTTGCAGCGCAAGTAAGCTTTATCAATGAAAAATGTGTTTTATGTAACAATTAATTCTCTATTAAGTGACTTATTTACCTTCTAACAGCAAGACTAAGGGAAAACTACTATGGTGAAACTGCCATTTTATTGTTAATGCTGTCAGGCAAGGTTGCAGCGCAAGTAAGCTTTATCAATGAAAGATGTGTTTTATGTAACAATTAATTCTCTATTAAGTGACTTATTTACCTTCTAACAGCAAGACTAAGGGAAAACTACTATGGTGAAACTGCCATTTTATTGTTAATGCTGTCAGGCAAGGTTGCAGCGCAAGTAAGCTTTATCAATGAAACATGTGTTTTATGTAACAATTAATTCTCTATTAAGTGACTTATTTACCTTCTAACAGCAAGACTAAGGGAAAACTACTATGGTGAAACTGCCATTTTATTGTTAATGCTGTCAGGCAAGGTTGCAGCGCAAGTAAGCTTTATCAATGAAAGATGTGTTTTATGTAACAATTAATTCTCTATTAAGTGACTTATTTACCTTCTAACAGCAAGACTAAGGGAAAACTACTATGGTGAAACTGCCATTTTATTGTTAATGCTGTCAGGCAAGGTTGCAGCGCAAGTAAGCTTTATCAATGAAAGATGTGTTTTATGTAACAATTAATTCTCTATTAAGTGACTTATTTACCTTCTAACAGCAAGACTAAGAAAAAACTACTATGGTGAAACTGCCATTTTATTGTTAATGCTGTCAAGCAAGGTTGCAGCGCAAGTAAGCTTTATCAATGAAAGATGTGTTTTATGTAACAATTAATTCTCTATTAAGTGACTTATTTACCTTCTAACAGCAAGACTAAGAAAAAACTACTATGGTGAAACTGCCATTTTATTGTTAATGCTGTCAGGCAAGGTTGCAGCGCAAGTAAGCTTTATCAATGAAAGATGTGTTTTATGTAACAATTAATTCTCTATTAAGTGACTTATTTACCTTCTAACAGCAAGACTAAGAAAAAACTACTATGGTGAAACTGCCATTTTATTGTTAATGCTGTCAGGCAAGGTTGCAGCGCAAGTAAGCTTTATCAATGAAAGATGTGTTTTATGTAACAATTAATTCTCTATTAAGTGACTTATTTACCTTCTAACAGCAAGACTAAGGGAAAACTACTATGGTGAAACTGCCATTTTATTGTTAATGCTGTCAGGCAAGGTTGCAGCGCAAGTAAGCTTTATCAATGAAAGATGTGTTTTATGTAACAATTAATTCTCTATTAAGTGACTTATTTACCTTTTAACAGCAAGACTAAGAAAAAACTACTATGGTGAAACTGCCATTTTATTGTTAATGCTGTCAGGCAAGGTTGCAGCGCAAGTAAGCTTTATCAATGAAAGATGTGTTTTATGTAACAATTAATTCTCTATTAAGTGACTTATTTACCTTCTAACAGCAAGACTAAGGGAAAACTACTATGGTGAAACTGCCATTTTATTGTTAATGCTGTCAGGCAAGGTTGCAGCGCAAGTAAGCTTTATCAATGAAAGATGTGTTTTATGTAACAATTAATTCTCTATTAAGTGACTTATTTACCTTCTAACAGCAAGACTAAGGGAAAACTACTATGGTGAAACTGCCATTTTATTGTTAATGCTGTCAGGCAAGGTTGCAGCGCAAGTAAGCTTTATCAATGAAAGATGTGTTTTATGTAACAATTAATTCTCTATTAAGTGACTTATTTACCTTCTAACAGCAAGACTAAGGGAAAACTACTATGGTGAAACTGCCATTTTATTGTTAATGCTGTCAGGCAAGGTTGCAGCGCAAGTAAGCTTTATCAATGAAAAATGTGTTTTATGTAACAATTAATTCTCTATTAAGTGACTTATTTACCTTCTAACAGCAAGACTAAGGGAAAACTACTATGGTGAAACTGCCATTTTATTGTTAATGCTGTCAGGCAAGGTTGCAGCGCAAGTAAGCTTTATCAATGAAAGATGTGTTTTATGTAACAATTAATTCTCTATTAAGTGACTTATTTACCTTCTAACAGCAAGACTAAGGGAAAACTACTATGGTGAAACTGCCATTTTATTGTTAATGCTGTCAGGCAAGGTTGCAGCGCAAGTAAGCTTTATCAATGAAACATGTGTTTTATGTAACAATTAATTCTCTATTAAGTGACTTATTTACCTTCTAACAGCAAGACTAAGGGAAAACTACTATGGTGAAACTGCCATTTTATTGTTAATGCTGTCAGGCAAGGTTGCAGCGCAAGTAAGCTTTATCAATGAAAGATGTGTTTTATGTAACAATTAATTCTCTATTAAGTGACTTATTTACCTTCTAACAGCAAGACTAAGGGAAAACTACTATGGTGAAACTGCCATTTTATTGTTAATGCTGTCAGGCAAGGTTGCAGCGCAAGTAAGCTTTATCAATGAAAGATGTGTTTTATGTAACAATTAATTCTCTATTAAGTGACTTATTTACCTTCTAACAGCAAGACTAAGAAAAAACTACTATGGTGAAACTGCCATTTTATTGTTAATGCTGTCAAGCAAGGTTGCAGCGCAAGTAAGCTTTATCAATGAAAGATGTGTTTTATGTAACAATTAATTCTCTATTAAGTGACTTATTTACCTTCTAACAGCAAGACTAAGAAAAAACTACTATGGTGAAACTGCCATTTTATTGTTAATGCTGTCAGGCAAGGTTGCAGCGCAAGTAAGCTTTATCAATGAAAGATGTGTTTTATGTAACAATTAATTCTCTATTAAGTGACTTATTTACCTTCTAACAGCAAGACTAAGAAAAAACTACTATGGTGAAACTGCCATTTTATTGTTAATGCTGTCAGGCAAGGTTGC